>CM056994.1:133630402-134230402 GCA_029891345.1 Dryococelus australis | reverse complement strand
TATAGTGTTTTGGGTTACCCATTTTTGTAGTGACAGACAATGCTACGTATTTCATTTCTCGAGAGTTCAGAGTTTTAAATTTCAAATTAGAGGGGGGAGGGGTAAAGATGGTGCAGATCACTCCGTAATAGCCTCAGGCGAATTTAGTTAGTGGAGCAGGTGAACAGAAACTTCAAAATTACTTACAAAGTTGCCAGTCCTATACACTTCATTGGGATGATGTGCTATACTTACTTTTTTTTGTGTTTTTATAATATTGTACATACCACACACAAATATGCGACGTCGGAAGTTTTTTTTGGGCAGGCATTTGATGCACACGCTTATATATATATATATATATATATATATATATATATATATATATATATATATATATATATATATTATATGGTCTCTTCATAGTGTTTGTTTGGAGATTATGGACAAAAATAATGGAAGGCATGTTGGCAGATTTGAACGTAATTTGATGACGTAACACAAACAAATTGAACAGAAAAGTAATCATTCATATAAAGATCTCAGTTTAAAATCATGCGATTCGATATTAGTTGAAGCGCACCACTTAAGCTTAAAGTTTGATTTTTTTTAAGTGCTAAATTGGCCATGAAATGGTGAGGCCCGTATCAAAATGTAAGGTTCCTGCCGCCCGTGACGTGTTTAATAATTGACACAAATTCTCCAAATAAATAGGAAAAAGTGCACAACCCAATTGTAAAAATTATCATTTACCCTCAAGTGTATAAAGGGGCTACCCCACCCCGCTTGAAACCATCAAAATATTTGAATTTCTGGATGTAACAGTACACATCGTAAATAAATATGTGGTATTTTAAGTGTATGTATGTATGTATGAATATGTGTTAATGCTGTACCACCAATATTATTGTATTGTGAGTATTTTATGTGTGTATGTAAATGCACTGAAAGTGACATATACCAATTTGAATGTATTAACCAAGTACTAAGATTATAGTTTTCAATATGAGATTTTTAATATTGGTATATATATATGTGTTGTTAATAGTTTCAATGCAGCCTATTCCCCGTATCTTTAGTAATTGTAAATGTGTTACGTCCCGTTCGCCGTTATTAAGAGTCCCTGGAATGGTATGTTACATTGCTGTCGGCGATAACATCGAGACCCGTGTTCCACTTGTACGAAGCCCGGGCTAGCGGCTTGGCCACCCAAAGCCGTGGGTTTTTCAACAAGTGAGCAATTGTCGTTATATTTATCGTTACGGGGTGGTGTGAGCACCCAGTCAGACTGCTGGTCTGCCCTGCCGAAGTGTCCGGCCCCCATCCCAGGGTGTCTCAAGGACTTCTGGCGGCACGAGCAGCTTGTGACGTCACCATGGAGAACTCTATGCAACGTGAACGTTAAAAATCCTTCCAGAACGAGGCGCAAATAAATAAAAGGCTGCTGTGCTCCTTTTTGAGGGACTTTGAGGGGGAAACTTACAGAGGGACTCGATAAGAACGGAACTCTGTTCCTTAACGGCAAAGTATACCTTCGACCTATGAGAAACTCCGCTTGTCTGCGCCACGGGTACCGTGCGGGTAGCAAACTGTTGCCCATATCTCTGTCTCACTCCCGTGTTTCAGTCTCGCTTTGGAACGCGAGGATTTCCCAAAGTGCGATAAAGATCTCCAACACAAGACTGTCCTCAAACAACTACCTGGAAACCGCCGTATTGTCAAAAGTAAACTGTTAGCGAATAAACTAGTCCTAGGAAGACAGGTCATTCCCGCCCTTTCACTGCTGCTTGTTGACCACACCAAAGCTTTGTAATAGGTTCACCATATGTTTCGTTCTGATAATTTTAGACGAGCGAGTCACGTTGCGGTAGCTGCGAAGTTTCGGAATTTGATTATAGAATTTGATTATTTTTATTGATGTTCCAGTGTGAATTTTTTACATAGTAAAGAATTTGTCAGTGAAACACAAGAAGAAAAAATTATTAAAATGTATTTTATAATACATAAGAAAATATCAATACACATTCTGAAAATTTCAATACTCAATTTTCTGTACATAGTCAAGTAGATAAGGAAACAATAATGATTCATAAAATTACAAATGCCAGTATTATACACAACGACAAAAATGCATATTTAAAATATTTTGTATTAAGTTACCTGTGTGTAGCTAAAGTGAATATATATATATATATATATATTATATATATATATATATATAATAATATATATTATATATATATATAATTAATAGCAAAGTTAACTGTTCACAAACACTGTTTAGTTGAAAGGTGGAGTTGAGAGGTTTGGGTGGCTAACATCTAAGGTCTTGAGAATCGATGAGGGATAGAATGAGGTTGATTTGGAGCAGCACCCAGAACTCAAGGGTGGGGCAAACGGGAGATCCTCGAGAAAACCGTAGACTAACTACATTGTTCAGGCACGATTCCCGCACGCCTTTGGGGAAGACGAGCGCTCTAGAAGCTCGATCACCACTGTTTAGTGGTTACACATGAAAGTACTTTAAACATGTAACAAGTAGAGTTCGATTTTTTTATTGGACACTTTATATCATTACTTAATGAATGAGAGTTGTCAATCATAATACCAAGGAAACGGGTGTACATTATTGATGATTTTTGCGTTATTAAAAAAAATAGAACTCATAAATATTTAGTAGCATTAGCTGATTCTGCGCAAATTATGCTGAAAATGTATTTTCAAACATTTGGTGAATCATTTGTTTACATTAGCTAACACCTAAAATTCTCAGATTTGATAAACATTAGTTTCTGAATGTATGCCGTACTTGCAGTTTTGCTACTGCGTGATACATTATGTATGTTTGGGATTATTTGACGAGGCAGCAAAAAATCGCCCCTGCATCTGTCACAGGAAGATACTCCAGAATGTATAATATTTTGTTGCCAAACACAAGCTCTACTGGGTCGCTTGACATTTGGTTGCCTATTTTTCCAAATAATAGAGTCTAACATCCGTAACAAATATTTTTTTAAAGTCTCAAAAAATCGTTTCGCTTAAAATATTGGAACACCAAAACAAACGTAATTCGACTAGTCTAAAAACAATATAATTTAAAAAAAAAATAAAAATAATGTAATTGAATAAAGTATACAAAGTTAATTTAAATTGTTTTTTCCTCAAACTCTCCTTGTAGCTGCATGACTTGGGGGGGGGGGGGGCGGAGGGGGGAATTTAGCTACCAATTTATTTTCACATACAAACAATGGCTGGACAAACAAGCACGGAATTATTTCCACTCCAGGCCAAAATAATTACAGTAAATCATAGGGAGAAATCGCTCCTGTACTTATGCTTTACTGTAAGAAAGGCTTACAATGACTAGTACAGGATTGTAACACAAATATCTCAACTACAATGAACTAACCTCGGCAGCAATTTCTTCAAATTCCTGGTAGATGTTAATTTATATTAGTAGACATTCATGAAGACCCATTCCTGCCTTACATGCTAAATGAAGCTGGCGTGTAAGCTAAATTACAAGCTATATTGTGGCAATGGTTTGTAATGCAAAGACCAGTTTGTATAAAATAAAGCAATTTACTGAGAAACAGTATAGAATACTTTTAATGAATACAAGTGAAATGACGAAATCTTCTTTGCAGTAAAATGTGGGTTAAAACACCTTTAATAAGTAATCTTTACAGCTTTTGAACGTATATTTGTTTGCAATGCAATTATATGTTTAGCAATAAATCGTCTCACAAGCATTTATTACACAAAGATATCGATTTTATAGGCCATATCGTAATTTAGGTATTAAAATTAACAATTTTCTCCGGATAAACTCATTAAAATTCTTATAATCAGTAAGCTGAGCAGTTAAAAACGGTTTACAATGCTAACGTTACATGACAATGAGAAGTTGCACTTTCGTCGCAGACGGGTGTATAACCAGCATTCTTTCTGAAATAATTTAAAAAATGACCACTATCTATATACTCGATTATTCAAGTATCCCCTGGTTAATAAATCCGTGAATGATAATTTGGAATAGCTGTGTACTCGGCACCATGTTGAGCTTCAACAAAACGGTTTATTATACTCCATAAATTGATAGCAATTTGTCGGAACAATATTAATTACTATGCCTGTTATGTTAGGGGTATTTATTTCTTTCATTTTATTTCGCCTTTCTTAGGCGAATATAGGCTAAAATGATTTCTCCCACCCTTAACAAAATTGAATACGATGGAGCATATACATAAAGGTTATTTTAAGAAACTGTACCCTTTAAGGTATTTTGTATGAAAACTGTAAACATAATTGGTCGGAACTGACGAGCAACTTACAGGAAAGTTTGAATAACGCAATAAACTTAATATTTTTAGCATTAAGAGGGGTGAAATGAGATTATGTAGGAGCGACGAATGCAGTTGTAGGGGAAATGTGAGTACCTGGAGAAAACTCTCAGGCCAACTGCATGGCCCGTCATGTTTCTCTCTTACGAAAATTCAATAGTGAACCCGCCTGGGATCAAACCTCTATAGTATTTGTGGGAAGTAAGTTCGGTAGCCAATACTCCACCATGGTCCCCACATGAATTTGAAATACATGAGCGTACATAATTTTTGAAAAATAGTACTGCAATTTTGAGACTGTAGTATTTTCTTGAGAAGTGTGTGTTGCTAAAATTCTGCGCACATTCAAACGTGGGAAAAGCAATGAAAATATTTTCACACACTCAATAGTCTTATGTCCGACAAGAATCTATTAAGCATTAGGTTAGCTCCGCAGTGGCTGTAAGGGAAAATTATTTTCACATGCAGTTTGTCGCACACATTTTAAGTGAGTGCTCTGACATTTTTATATCAAAATATGTGCGGCAATTTAACGTTTCAGGAACAAAAATTTATAATAACATACTCATTCAGCACCTTTCACAGTTCGCTCCATGACTTACTGGACTTGATATTGTGCAATTCCAGTGGCTAAAGCTCCCCATACTAAAGCTGTATTTATATTACACTGACGTCCAATTTTTTTCGTCCGTTGTTACGTTCTCTTATAAGATACAAACATCACACTTATATCTCCATATGCAGTGGAGCTCATAAATAGCGCTTTACTGTATAATCTCTAACGTTGCATTCGAAAGTCCTCTAAAACTATCATTTTCATAAACGAACATGTCTTGGAGTCACAAGTCTAAAGTAAGTTCACATGAGCCGATGCTGAGGCTGTAGTAGAGTATGTTTGTTTGGAAATATGTAGTTGAATGTAAAGGATTCTGAACGAAGCATATTAACTAAAGAACTAATACCAAACGACATGTTGTACCATATTGAATACACAGTGCAACTTGAAATTCACCAATACATAAACATTTTTATACCAGACCAAAGATAAAACACAATGTTTGATACTCAGCCCGCGGACGAACTTGTATACGTATTTTCAGTATATTATGACATCGGTAGCACTTATAATAAGCAACGGTGTTTTGTTGATCATTCCGTGCTGGGATATACAGAAATAAATGGTGACTAAGATCGTAGTGTTTATTTACATCACGTTTATTAAAAAAAAACTCCCTTACGATTCAGATACATAACGCAATCTGCAATATCAGCATTTGTTGAAGTATGAGGAAAAAATAATAATAGTAGAAATAAAAAAAATGTACATTGTTATCAAAAGTGACATATTTATTAAGCTTACCTTGTGTAATGTGAAAACATGAACGACTACACTTCATAATTAGTGTAGTATTGTTTGCCAGTAGTTTTTACATAGCTAATGGCCAAACTGATACCGTGAATCTAACGTTACTTGTGCGTTTACTTTTCTATTAACTGCAAGGACCACTTATCCTTTGTATGTAATATTAGTTTATTTATGATAATGAGTTTTTTCTTTTGCGAAACGAAATATAGTCTAACAAACGGAAAGTTTGTTTTGTAATTTTTCCGATACACGACCCCTCCCCCCCTAAAATTTGCTTGCAAATATATTACTGTTTTTAACTACTAGTTCTGTTGTATATACGTGAAAATATTGACATTTCCGATCCTCCATCCCAAAGCCATATATTTTGTGGGTTTCAGATACTGGCGAAAGTAAACAATTCCCAGTGATCTTTTTCGTATAGTGCGGTATTTGTTACATGTGTATATACAACTTTAAAAAATTAACTTAGCAAAAATCTGAATTTGTTTACATCATTAAACAAAACTGTAACAAATATTTCAATTAAGGAATTTTCCCATGAAAGCATAAATGTTAATAGAAATGCCACACCAAAATGCCTTTAGCTTTTGGTGAAAGTGGCACTTTTGTATATTATTTATTAACGCATGTAATTTTCTACACTATAATATTTACGTGTTTTTCGTTACAGCTGTTTTGCAGACTAACAGAACGGAGTCAAAACCTTGATCTAGTGCACACGATTCATGTACGCTTACAACATTTACGAAGAAACTTGATGGATAGTAAATTAAGTTATGGCTATACTATAAAGATATAGCCAACTGGAATTGTTTCACATTTGACCAATGAAGCCGCAGTTGGGTTTTTCTCGAATAATTATGTTATACATTCCACTAAATACAATGGTAAAATTATTCACTCAAAAAGTGCAAAAGAATAAACTAGCATTCACGATAGACCACTGAGAACCAAACGTCACAGTTTTAAAGAGCACCTCAGTTGAGAGTAAGAGCAGGCGTGGGCGAGACTAGCCAGGTAAGAAATTCCAGTCGTGAGGGGAGTGTAGGTTTGGCAACCCTGAGAGAAAGAGCTGGTCCGTCCAGCTGTGCACACAAGAGGGAGAGGTAATACCCTGCCAGACACCCTCAGACTCCATGGCACCAGGTGTGTGATTGGTTGCATCCGAGATATTAAGGAATTCCAGGTGTAAAGAAAATATGCAACCCTTTTATAGCAGCTTTTCGCTATAGTAATAAAAAAACAGAAATTTTTGCATTTTGTTTTGAAAGTAAATTGATGTAGCTACTTCGTGAGTGTATTATTTTTCTCTTTAAATTATTACTTTTTACTTTGTATTAATGCAAAAACAAACCTGTTTTACATCGTGCACATTACAAACTGACAAATTCTTTAGAATTTCAATAATATTAGTCAATATTTAAGATAAAGTTCTCATGTTATCCCAAAAATTAGCCAGTTTCCTCTTCTGGTTCTTCAGAAAGCTGCTGCAACAAATGTAAAAAAAACACAACTTCAAGGACCCATAGCTCTTAAACTATAAGTTGTAGCGATTATAATTTTGGCTCAGAAAAAAAAATTCGTGGTTTAACAGGGGGGAACGGCTGCTAATATGGGTTCATACAGTTAGGTTTTGCCCTACTGGGTTTTGAAATCACTTTTGAAATATGTAATTTGTGAGGAGATTGTTTGTTTTATTCTGTAATTTTTATTAATTTTTGTATTTAACTTTTGGGGCTTTGAAGATAAATTTTGTATTTACTTGATGAACTTAGTGGTCGGTTTTGCACCTGTTTTCGGGAATTTTTCAAAATATAAATTATAAAATGTATTCTCCTTCTCTCACTTGATAAACCCAAATTTACATACTCTTCGAACAACACTACATGGGGTCTCTCTTTAGTGTTGGAAAAGAAATTCCAGCTAGCAGAAAGTAGAGATGGAGTCATGTATGCAAGTGTCGGCGCAGTGAATGGCATCCTCCAGAGGCCGACTCGTGACATGGCTCGTAAAGTAAATTGGCTATGTTCTTCTTTACATTTTACAAAACTTGCGATGAGCTACTCAACTTGGGCCCAATGTCTCTGTGAGATTGCAATTTTATGCGATTTTTATCTGAGGTGTTTGTAACAACTTTTTTAAAAACATTTCGTTGGGTTTCGGCATTGAACCCAAGATCCCCTGACACACTGCAATTTGTCTGAAAATATCTAAACTACTGAACGTTCATCTCTGCTCGGAATTCTACAGTCTGCATCGTGTGTAGTTATTCGTGAAATCCTTCGCATGGCATGTTTCGAGCCTGGCAACTTGCTTTGCGAAATGGTGAACGATGACCTTCATATCATGTTTAGTTAGCTTTGGACTCCATTTTCGACGTGATTAGAGATGGTAGAAGTGCTTCACGAAATTATTCATGGCCTGATTTGAGGTGCATGATATGTGTTGTGATAAGTTTCGCTTAGGTTTTAGCAAAATACTTCGAGTTATGAGATTTTTGGTACTCACCTTGTTCTCTGCAACATGATTCGTGATGTAGGCTACGTTGTACTTTGTGATGAGCTTCGCTACAACTATGCTTATACATTCATTAACAAAAAATTGTCGGACTTACAAAGAAATGTTGGATTGCGGTGCTATTCGGAAGGAAGGTCAACGTCACCAAGGACAAATAATGATTACAAATTGAGACTGGCATGAGCAATTTCATTGCGCAACACACTCATATACAGGATGAGTATAAAAGAATACCCCGAATTTGAAGGTCTATAATATCGAAACCAAACAAACTACAACCTTAGTTGACCAATCAAACGAATCGCGGAAGCGTGAACATTGTTTACCATATCTTCATAGATTTTCAAAGCGACAACAATGAGCGGCCTGAACGACATCTACGCAATAATAAAACTCGTTCCACACTCTTGTCAGCATGTTACGGTTTGGATGGCGTCCGCAATTCTCTTTTTGAGGTCGTCAATGTTAGCCAGCAATGGTGGACGAAAAACTTCATCCTTTATGTCCTCCCATAGAAAAAGGACGCACGGGGTAAGATCCGGGCTTCTTGGGGGCCAGTGATGAAGAGCCGGGTCACCAGCTGCTCCGTGACCAATCCAACGTTGCGGAAAAATCTCGTTCAGGTATCCACGAATAGCTAGGCGTCAATGGGGTGGCCCACCTTACTGCTGAAAAATTAATTCCCCTGCCACTTCTCAAAACTGAGGAAATAACCATTCTACACGCATGTCCAAATAAGGGATTCCTGGAAAATGAAAGGGCCGAAAACAGTGTCTTTGGATACAGTGCAAAACACGTTCACTTTGGGGAAAGTGACGTTCCTACAAATGGTAAGGTGAAACGGCACAACGTGCGGATATGGGGTCAGGAACATCCACATGAAACCACCGAACACGAGCGCGCTTCCCCCAAAGTGTATGTGTTATGCGCTGTACTCAAATATACGGTTTTCGGCCCTTTCTGTTTTCACGAGCCCACTCTTACTGGAATCCCTTATATGGACATGCTTACTGAGTGGTTCTTTCCTCAGAAGAGATAGCAGGGGACTTCATCTTCCAGCTGCTCGTGGTGGTCACATTGAACATTTATGAAGATATTGTAAACAATTTTCACGGTTCCACGGTTTATTTTATTGGTCAACGAAGGTTGTAAGTTATTTGGTTTTGATGTTATAGACCTTCAAAGTTGGGGTATTCTTTTATAATCATCCTGTATAATTTTTGCGTCAGTCTGCCATGTTTGCACATAAATAAAGCTAAATGTTGCGGCATTGAGTTGTAGAGGTCCTTAATGGTGTCCTGTGATAAACCACCCCATCCAAATAGAATATTCATCCGTAGTGAGCGCAGATTTGTTGAAGGGGGAGTGGTGGGTGAGCTGCGATAGAGCGACCACTATAACATCCCACACATTTTCAGTTGGGGATAGGTTTGGTGTTACAGATGTCCATAACATATTATCTAGGGCTTTAAGGCTCGCTCTTGAGATGACAGCGGCATGAGGTTGAGTGTTGTCCTGTTGGAACAGAGCACTGGCGTGAGCGTCCATAAACAGCAAGTACATGAGTAACAAGACTTCGTGAATGTATAGCTGGGCTGCCAAGTACCTGCTATATAGACCAAAGGTGATCGGGCAATATACAAAATTGCACTCCACACCAGGACATCAGGCCGTCTGGACGTGCGATGTGTGGCAGACTGTTCATATTGGCATATCTCATGTAGCTCCCGTACACTGATACACTGGTCATCTCCGCCGAGATTAAAGCGGGATTCGTCATTGGAAGGTTACCCACTGCCATTCTGCACGGTTCTATGGCATTCGACCAAGACATCATTGCAGCCTAGGGCGACGTTGATATAGTGTTAAGGGGAGTCGTAATGGTCTGTATACGCTCACAGGATGCTCAGGATAGGTACCAGTCACTGCTCACTAAATATGCACAATCGTGGTTGTTGGAGAGCTCTGCGCATGCCGGACAGTCCGTCGGTTTTCCCTTGGTGCCATTCGTGGCTGTCTCATGGACACTGGGTGTCATGCGTGTGTGTGCGTGTGTGTATGCCGTCCTCTATCCACTGGCACTAATAGCATGCTACAGTAATATCCGCGAACCGACGAACGAAATGGTCATCCCGGTGCTATCGAACTCTTAGAGGCATACTGCACTTAGAAAATGTGCTACCGACACAACAGCATCGGTCAGAATGGAAATAAAATACACAGAGATGATCCTTTATAGTCCGGCAGGTACAGCAATAAGGCCTGCCCTTGGTAACATCATTTACGCGGTCTAGTGTGAAGTGTGAATCATTCCCGTAAGCTGCTTTCTTGTGGATGCATTTTTTTTCTGTCAATGAGTGTGCGAGGACTCGGGGGCTACTATTACATATCGTCTTGATCGTGGTTAGAAGTGCTGTGTTTCCCACGGTTTCAGTTTGGTGGTTCTACCTCCTATGGTTTGAAATTAATTGGTAACATTTCTTACTTAAGAACTTGGCTTTATATGTGTAGGGTAGAAGGCCTTAGATAATCTCAAAATTGGGGGAGATCCCGCCAGGAACAGACCCACGACCGTCGAACAACGCACAAACCACTCGACACTATGGTCTCGAAGATTCCACTTTTAGACTAAGAAGATACTCTGAGGGCGATTACTCATAAGGGTCGACTCCTGTATTTGAAGAGAAATATCCTGTTTTTCCAGAAGTAGTGTCTGTTTACAATAAATGTCTTTAGATGAGTTCCAAATCAAACTACTCCTTCATTGGTCAAAACATTAATATGTATTCTTTGAAAAAGAATACAGACTAATGGGAGACTTGTTCGCAGCTACCTCTACAAGTAAGTTAGGGGCTTAAAATATCTGGTATAAAATATTCTAAACATTTCCCATATTACATTTTTCAAAGCAAGTCTTCCAACTGAAAAAATTCACCAGACGACATCATTTTTGGTTATGTAGTTTACTATCGAAGACATTTCTTTAGTGCAGTGACTGTGGCAGATTTTTTTCCGGCGCCAACCGGCACCTGGATATAATTCACAATTCTTACTCGATGGCAATTGAAAGAAACGTTTTGCAGGCAAATTTAGAACTTGTATATTTACGTAGCATTTTAAAATTAAACAAGTACCTCCAAAGTGGACTTTGGGACGCAGCATAAGCAATCAAATTAGGAATTCCCTCACCGCTGAATATGTGTTGCTACAGTCACTGGCCTTTATAATACAGTACTCTTTTGATGCAGACTGAAATAGTTCTTAATTAGAGTTTCCTGTGCCCACTTTCATATGGTCCCATTAACCGCTGTATCCTGAAACCTAGTGGTTCCTTATTGGCATTCCTAAAGTATTCGTTTAACTGGATTTATTTTTTACTCCAGTAATAACATTGAATAGATAATCGCTTTCACAAATAATATAGTAGTATTTACATATAGAACATTCACATTTGAATAGAAAACGCGAACGAAGACGAAGAGAAAATGGCTTGAGATAGTTACACATAAAAATTTATCTGCTGTTTTATGGAGACAAAAAAAATTGTAAAAATTTAACCTTATGTAGAAAACATGTACGAATAATGATTACTTTATCATGAAATCGAACGGTTTAATTTTTGCAGAAAGTTAAATTTATTTAACTTAAATTTATTTACTTCAGTCATTTGAAAACATGAAGTGACAATATATGATACAACAGAATTTTCATGAAGCAGCACAGCATATTTGTACCGGAATGAGGAAGGAAATTTTTGTTTAAGGTCGTGTCACATGCTTGACGGGCTGGAAGCTGATTTATAACACAGGCCTGCAAAATTAAGGTCACTAAATACTTTTTTTTCAAAATTTATGCTATGCTAACATGTTTTTGGGATACTGAATCTGAAACTGACCTCAGCTTTTCTCTATCACGTACCAATATTTTGCAAATTCACATTTGTACTGTTAGCCTATTTACTATTGTCAAATTATTCGGGGGTATATTATTGAACAAAACACATATGTCAATTGATATTTTATTGAAATATTTCCAAAATGCTTAAATTTACTCATTAATTTTGTTTGATAACCAAATAGTACCTTTTTGTTTTGGTGATGAAGGAGAGGGTTTCGTTTCTCCGCTTGTGCGCAGTGCGTGTAATGTCTCGGTGAAGTGTACAACAGAAGTAGACATAAAAATGCATTTGAGACTTTTTTTTTTTTTTCCAAAATGAGTAGGTATGAAGTAAAGAAGTTCCTTAAGGATGAGAAAATTGCAGCTTACATAAGTCATACACATAACCTCATTTTGTGTGAAAACCTTGCGTGATATGAGAATTTAAGTAACATTTCCGAATTAAGCACACTCAAATTCATATAAAAGAGATCAATTTATATTTAAAAAAAAAAAAATTCCATCGCAGACCTGTGTGATGATTCACTTATATCGGCGAGTGAGTGTCGTTAAAGGTTAAGACACAGTAATGGGTAGAAGCAACACTTGGAGTTAGCAGAAAGAATGACAGTAATATCTGTGCGGGCAGTGCAGCAATAACGGGACCAAACTAAACGCTTTGTGTTTCAAAGAACTCAAAACAAGCGCACCGGAGCGACAGCCTTTTTACTCCGTCCCTCGTTGGCCAGCCATTTCGAGCGTGTTGTAATGAGGATATGAAATTTCAGGTAGTTTCGCGTTTCCCCTAGGGGGGGGGGGGCAGGGGTGGCCGGGAGGGAGTAGGACTGTTGTTTCAGCTGGTTTGCGACAACCGCGACAGTAATTAAACCTGCACTTGAAAAACAACAACCGTTTCCGGGCAAGTGCCGTACATCTCCGTTTAGTCACAACTACCACGCGTACCCTGAACTATTCTTTAGTGCACTATTAGCATGCAAACTTGTACGATTTCAGTTGAATCAAAAATGCAGAAATTACTTCAGTGATAATATTTACGTTGAAATAAGTAAGTCGAAATACTTTTCACAAAAAAATCATTTTCTCGTTCCACTTTTCACACGAAAGTAACACACACGCGTCCATCATTGACGGTGATGGTATGATATTTCTTATAAAAAATTAAGTTCGTTTTCTTTTGCCTTACTTATATTGTCAACTGTTCTCCAGTTGGCTGTCGTCTGACCACACAACAACGAGAGACAACCGGTATATTTTCTTCCGTGCATTTGTTTGGTAAACATTCAATACTTTCTACCCTCTAGGGAATAAATGAAAAATAAGAAACAAATTTGGAACATTGAATATCGTCTAGAAACAATTTGAATATACTTACATATGATTTATAGGTCAATAAACTATTAAAATAACCAACTATTATAGTGCATTTTGTTTAACTCCTATGATAAATATGAATTTGGAAATTATATTAAATGAATTGGCAACAAAATTAAATATTCTGTAATCATATATAATTATAGTATCTGTGATTAACGGTAAATAAAACCCGTGAAAATCCGCAACGTTACAAACTTACAGGTTAAGTGCGTACGCCATCGAAGATACGGAAATTATTTTGTATTTCTTTGTATACCCGTGCCACTTATTTGACCGATTTAAATATAAATGTTCTCATTAAGAATTACAATAGAGCATAACATCGCTTTTAAGAGCAATTAAGTAAACACAGCCCGAAAGTTTTGAATGGTGTAAATAATATTTGAAAATCGTTAGCTTTAACTTAATTTGATTGGAAACGAGAGTTAATTAATGAATATGGGCACGAGAACTGTATTCTGTACAATTACATCAAACTATTTAAGCAGTTTTTATAAATAGTTCTTCAGAAAAGATAATTTAATCTCCAAAAGTATATTTAATATTATGGGATTTTATACGTTTGCACTGACGAGTGACTGTACAGTGTACCACAACTCCGCATACTCAGCGCTTTATCTATGCTTCGAAACAAGGATGGACCTACGCTTTGCTCGGCGGTGTTCACAGAGACGAAACACCGATATTGTTGTCCCGGTCCAGCGAGTGTAGTTATCCGCAGGGAATGCACGTGGTAGTCTATTATACTAGAGGTTATCTCTTGTGGGCGCTGTCTGTCGTGGCTACGAAATAGGTCCGTGCTCAAAGTGGTAGAAATAACCACTACTGCTGCTCGTTTACAGCGTTTCAAACGGAAAACATTTTGTTTCCTCTTTGGTAATACAGTACGTGTTCAAGCAACACTTAACAGTGCGCTTTATGGCCCGTGTGCAGTGGCTTTGTGCGTTGTTCACGACCACACTGGTAACTCAACAAACTAGGGACAATTCCCGACTACCCAGCAGAGCAGCTTAAATTAAGTGACACCGAACTGTCCATAATATTTCACATATGCAGTTATTGACCTAATTAAATATTTCTAAGCCTGAATGAGAATAAAAATATGCCTCACTACAATCATGGCATTAACACTTAAAACCAAAACAATGTGTTAAGCTCTATTTAGTTATAAAACTTCAGCGAATATCGCAAAAAGGAGTTAAGCGGCAAGTTGACATTTATGTTGTTGCAGATGAGTAATAAACACTCTACATGAGAATACAGTCTGATGTGCGTTTTATAGGTGAGCAATTAAATTTATTCTTTAAAAATAACTTGCTGATTCTGGCTATTAATTTTATTATTGACTGTCCAAATTTCTCAGATAACTTCAATAATTAAAATATTTTTTTAATTCTTGTATTGGCACAGTTGATTAAATTTATTGCACTTTTTATAAATAAGAACGTTACATATATTACATATCTACTAGAATTGTGAACAAAAGCAGAGCTGCAGCGGCACAGAAAACTGTAAAGAAGTCTGTGAGCCATGTGTAGTAACGGTAAGGCAATTTCCAACAACGCACATAATGGTTGCTACAAACAGGAACGCTTGCAGGCTACTGAATACAGAAGATGTAGTCTATTCTAGCGCCGAGAGCGCGCCGTGTTGGTTCCGTAATCATACGAGGTAATTAACCGGAGCATGGTCGCTTCGAACAGGAGGAAGGGATTTTTCAAAGTGAGCTACGTTCCGAGATTTGTCATATGGGACATGATGTTATGACAGCTATTCAAGCTGTTGTGAAAAACTCTTGGAAGAGCCACACTCATAGTATACTCAGCGTTAACAAACGCACAACACATCCCCTATTTTTTACTCCTCCTCCAACACCCCCCTCCCCCCTCACAATCCAAAACCTTTACCATTTCCTCTCCGCTACTCCCTCTTGTGCTTCGTGGATAACAATGCTGATGACAATGGCGACACTGCTGTAATCTGCGTCGTACCTTTCTCGCGGTGAGATTCTTCAACAAGAAATCCAACTTCTTGTGGAGAACTTACTGTCAAAAATAAAATATTTTGCAACAGTTTATGACGAAATATTTTCTCTTTCCGTTATGGAAGCTGGGAATTACGAAATAAGTAGCTCTGCTATTTTCATCCAGCCCTAGATTTTCTCATCACCAAGTAAACAGTAAACATTGCTCATAAGAAACAATAACGTTATAACTCAAAAACTGACTTTTTTTGAAGAATTTAAGTTGTTTTAAGGGGCTGCGTTTTACAGAAAGAAATACGAACGCTGTGTTTGAATACTTGGCAGAGTAAACCATAGCAGTGTCTGTATGCATCTCAAACTTATTTCAGCTGTTACCCATAGTGCATTAAGAACATCAAAGAAACATCCACTTATACTTATGTCATCTTTGTTAAAAACATTAAGCTGAAAGTGTGGCACAAATCAATAGCTGATATTCTTTACACGAAATTAGAATGATATTGGTGACAATTTTGCCGACATTGTCCATTTCTCCTAACATATTGGTATAGTATCATGCAGCAAGGATGATTTATGTCCGTAACGAAACATAGGTTTTACTCAGGGGTCATCACAACTAAACTAAAAGTAATATTTCAAAAATAGTTAACGACTTACAAAACATATTACTGACTTTATACTACAAACTCACATAAAACTTTTGGGATAAAATTTTCTACCAGTAAATCCTGAATGTGTTCGTTTTCTGAGGAGCTAGTGCTGCCTTGGAATTAAATGATGGTTTTAAGTACAGATCTTCAATTATCCTAATTTTCTTAATTTGAGCTGCTTCTTTAAATTACTCGTTGTATTACATGTTACTAAATCTATACTAATAAATAATATTGAAGTGTCTCTCTGTTATTTCAAAATTGATACGAACTGTGCGTAATATGCTATTTAAACGATGTTAAAGGATAAAAAACTGTTTTTTAAATCTTTGTCTGCTTGTCTGCATGTTTGTCCAGAACAGGCTCCAAAACGGCTGAATCGATTTTGATAAAATTTTCAACGATCATAGAGTTTATTTCTGTTTAAAATCTGCTCTTTATTTCATCTTGATATCTCAAATGGTTATGAAGTAAATTAATTTTTTCATATAATTTTCTTTATGTTTCGTATTTTTTTTTTTTGCAAAATAGTTATTGTCAAAAAGCATTGTTGAAACAACAATATTTTTAAAAAATAGTTTCTTGATATAATACGCAGCATGTTATTTTACTACGTTTTCCCAAAAACTAATGTATCATTAGTTTTTGGGGAAACATAGTAAAATAACATGATATCAAACAACCAATACTAACGCGACGATAAAACTATTTCCTATAGTATAGTAACAATCTTTTAAACCAACTACAAAGATATGTATTTTATAAATCCATAAAATCTGGGCGAAGCGATGGTTGGCTGTATTTTAATAACTCCATATATCCTGAACAAGCGATATTTCTATTTTAAATATTAAAACCTGAGCGAAGCGATGGCGGGGCGTATTTTAATAACTCCATAAAACCTAAGCGAAGCGAAATTTCTATTTTGAACATATGTAAACAAATATTGAAGTCCACGTGAACGAAATCGCAGGCACTTAATTAGTTTCCAACTATACATAACATTCCTTTGGTAAATTCTGTTTGATAAATATTTAAAGCTTTAATATTATTATTTTTTGTTTTGATTATGGAAATTATTACGTTTAAATTTCTATTGACACTATTCATGCCTTATTTCAATTATCTATTTCTATTAAAAAGAAACATATAAACGAATCCTAAAGTCCACGCAAACGAAGTCGCGGGAGCAGCAATCGACAGGAGAAGCAATCTCTTTCACTTCATAAAATAGTTCAAGCATTAGAAAGGCTCGCCATGTTTCTTTGCAGCTAAAAAAGCAGATATAAACCTTAATATGGTATAAATAGGTGCACTACTCAATTAGCAATGTAATCGTCATTCAGTCAGAGAATAAGTTGAGTCGTTTTAATTCTGAGTATGGTCTTTGATGAGAAATTTGTGGTCATAGATTTGATTTCAAGATAACCAACAACATAAACATAGATGCCGAACGTAATTAAATTTTTTCTATGGCCATTAGTAATATGTTTTGATAGGTTCTGGCACAGAGGGATACGGATCCGGAACTGTCATCATTTAGGATTACGTCATTTAATGCCGCCATTTTGTATTTCATTTCTTCATGCTATATATTTCCACCACGGCATCCACCATCCTGATTATCCATTTTCTTCTTGCACTATAATTCCTCGTTGGCCATTATCTTGGATTCCATTTCTTCATGCTCTATTATGTCACCTCACAAGCCACCATCTTGAATTCAAATTCTTTGTGCTCTATCATTCTATGATCTTGTTTATCCATTCTTATTAGTCACCATCATAACACATCATGGTCTATTATTCCACCTTGTCACCCACCATCTTATTTATCCATCTTTTATTAGTCACAATCATGTCACATTATGCTCTATCATTCTGGTCATGTGGCCGCCATCTTGGATTCCACCTCTCACCTATGCTCGACAACCATCTTGTCCGCCATATTGTTTTCAGCCACCATATTGTTTCCCACTCTATGCACCTACACACAGACAACTACCTTCTGTTGTGCCTACCCACAATCCCAATACTTTTCTTACCTTCCCACCTACCCACAGTCCTGACTAACCTACCCTCTTACCTAAACACCAATTGCTCTACACACCTACCCACCACTCCACCCATGTACACCCATGCTCTACTTAGCTACCTACATACCCACTGCTTTACACACCAGCCCACGAACCCACTGCTCTACCCGACTACCCACCCACTATTCTACACCAATACCAATCTTCTTACCTACCGACATAAATATATTTCTACCCACCTGCTGCTCTAATAACTTACTGCTATACCCACCTAACCACAACTCTAACAACAAACCCATCTAAACCCATCTACCAACCCACATACCTATTGCTAGACTCATATCCAACCTACATTCTACTCTATCCACATACCTATTGTTAGACTCATATGCAACCTACACACTACTCTACCCACCTACCCAACACTAAATTTACCTGCCTGCATACAAACTAAACTACCCACCTACCCACTACCCTACCCACTGTTCTACCTACCTACCGAAATACCACTCTACCCACATACTGCTCTACCTACCTACCCACCATTCTACTAACCTACACATATAACCAACTGCCTACCATTATACCTACACACACACCCACTGCTCTTCTTACCTTCCCACCTACCTACCCACCTACCCATTGCTCCACCCCCCAACTACATAACCACCTTCTGCTCTACACACCTACTCAACACTCCAAACAACACTCCACACACATACCCGCCACTCTACATACTTACCTACATACCCACTGTTCTACCCATCCACCCACTAACCCAGTGCTCTACCCACCTTCTCACCAACACATTGCTTTACCCACCTAACCACCTACCAACTAAACACTCACCCTCCTTTATAATTACCCACCAACTGCTCAATTTGCTGCCGTACCCACCTGCCTAACACTCTACCCTCCTACCCTCGTACCCCCTGCTCTACATGCTTACCCAACTAGTTACCACTTCACTTATCTAAAAATCTCCCCAAGTATTTACTGCTCTATGCACTTACCTACCCACCACACTACCCACCATCCATTGCTCAGCCCATCTTCCTATCTACCAAGTAATCTATCTACCCACTACCCTACCGACTGTACCACCCAAAGCTCAACACACCTACACACAAACCCACTGGACTACCCACCTACCCATATCTAAATTCATCTACCCACCACTCTACCCATTTACTCACAACTCCACCCATCTACTCACCGCTCTATCCACCTACCTATCACTCTATTTTTCTACCCAAAATTTTACCACCTATCACTCCATCCACTCTCCTACCTATTGATCTATTCACCAACTTACCTGCCCACTCAATCATTGGTGGACAGTGAGGTGGGTAGACTTTTGGGTTGTAAAGTGGGCCGGTGGTAGAGTAGTATGTAGGGGGGCAGAGCAGTAGGTAGGCGAGTAGTTGGTTACAGTTATAGGTAGATGGGTGAAGCGATGTTTGGGGTAGAGTGGTGGCTAGGTAAGTGCATAGGGCAGTAAGTAGGTGGGTAGATTTTTAGATAAGTGAAGTGGTAACTAGTTGGGTAGGTAGGTAGAGCAGGGGGTACGAGGGTAGGAGGGTAGAGTGTTAGGCAGGTGGGCACGTCTGTAAGTAGAGTAGTTGATGAGTAATAATAAAGGAGGGTGAGTGTTTAGTAGGTAGATGTTTAGGTGGGTAGAGCACTGTGCTTGTGGGGAGGTGGGTAGAGTAGTGGGTTGGTGGATAGATGTGTAGAGCCGTGGGTATGTAGGTAATTATGTAGAGTGGCAGGTATGTGGGTAGAGTGTTGGTTGGAGTGTCGAGTAGGTGTGTAGAGCAGGAGGTGGTTATGTAGTTGGGTGGGTGGAGCAACGGGTAAGTGGGTAGGTAGGTGGGAAGGTAAGAAGATCAGTGGGTGTGTGGGTAGGTAGAATGGTAGGCAGTTGGTTAAATGGGTATAACAGTAAGTGATTAGTAGAATGGTGGGTAGGTGGGCAGAGCAGTATGTGGGTAGAGTGGTATTTCGGTTGGTAGGTAGAACAGTGGATAGGGTAGTGGGTAGGTTGATATTTAGTTTGTATGCAGGTAGGTTAATTGAGTGGTTGGTAGGTGGGTAGAGTAGTATGCAGGTTGGTGTATGGGTCTAGCAATAAGTATGTGGGAAGGTAGATGGGTTTATATGGGTTTGTTGTTGGAGTTGTGGTTAGGTGGGTATAGCAGTAAGTTGTTAGAGCAGCAGGTGGGTAGAACGGTAGGTAAGAAATGTTGTATTGGGGTACAATAGCGGGTGTGTAGTCAGGTAGAGCATTTTGTAAGTAGGTGGTAGAGCAGTGGCTATGTAGGTAGGTAAGTAGAGCAGTGGGTAAATGGGTGGAGTGATGGTAAGTTTGTAGAGCAGTAGGTGTTTGGATAAGAGGGTAGGTTGGTAGGACAGTGGGTAGATGGAAGGAAAGAAAAGCAATAGGATTGTGGGTAGGTATAATAGTAGGTAGGTGTCTGTGTGTAGGTGCATAGGGTGGGAAACTATATGGTGGCTGGAAACAAGATGGTGGACAAGATGGTTGTCGAGCATAGGTGAGAGGTGGAATCCAATATGGCGGTCACTTGACCAAAATGATAGAGCATGATGTGGCTTGATGGTGACTAATAAAATCAAAAAACAATATGGTGGTTTCAAGATGGAATGATAGAGCATTATGTGGTATGATGGCAACTAATGAAGATTGATAAACAATATGGTAGAATGATAGAGCACAAAGAATTTGAATTCAAGATGGTGGATGCTGAGATGGAATGATAGAGCATAAATAAATGGAAGGCGAAATGGTGGCCGACTAGGAGGAATGGTAGAGAATGAAGAGAAATGGTTAACATGATTATGGATGCCGAGGTGGAATTATAGTGAATGAAGAAATGAAATCCAAGATGGTGGATGCCGAGGTGGACTGATAGAGCATGAATAAATGAAATCTAAGATGCGGATACCAATGTGAAATGATAGAGCAGGAAGAAATTAAATCCAAGGTGCTGGATGCCAAGATGGAGTGAAAGAGCAGGAAGAAATATAATCAAAGATGGCGGCCGGAAATGACATAATCCAAGATGGCATCCGGAAATGACGCAACCCAATATGGCGACCGGAACTGACGTAATCCAAGATGGCGGCCGGAAATGACGTTATCCAAAATGGTGACAGATCTGGATACCTCTGTGCCAGAACCTACCAAAGCATACTAATGCCATCACGATTACCACAGAAAAAAATTACTTCACCAATTTTTGGGTTTGCTTTCTTCTTTAAATAAATCAATAAACATGTACCTAATTAGCTCACTCCGCGATACCCATTTGCCTCATCCCATAAATAGCAATCATGTGCATTTATCTTCATATCACAATGAATTGGTAAAGTTGAGGACATTTAGTTTTGATTTATAGTAAATCATGGAAACAATGCTATTTGGCAATTGTATAACAGCCTGCTACTATACCAATAAAGCTATCTTTTTCATGTTTACTTTCCGCTTACCACATATTCTTCCCAAGCAAATGTCCAGTATATTTCGTTTCCAGATGCTCCGTTTCTTGATCAATATTCTCATAGACTATGCCCATTGCACCTAAATCCATTTAGTTACAAAAATATTTATCGGCCATTCACTGAAAAGTAATATATTTTAAAGCACTCTCATTTTGAATAATAGTTAATAAATATATTTTACTCTTAGTTATTAACTTACGAGTGGAGTGGAATATACACACTTTGTTTATTACTTGCATGGCAATATTTATCTTAAAAAGGGGTTAAAGGATAAAAAAAATGGCCGAGAGGAAAAGTAAAGCCTAAAAAATGCTCACTTTACCGTGAACAGACTTTAGGTATTGTTACGTGGAGTGCTCCGCGTTCTTTTTTGCCCTCTCCGCCAGTCGAAGCGCGGTGCTACAAGGACATCACCAGAAACTGGAGAAGTGTAGTGAAGTACAGTATCTAGGCGGCTCTTAAAACGGAGTCTTAAGAGACGATGAGGGTGAAGCGAGGCGAATATGGAGCAGTGCCGGAATGCAAAGGAGGGGGAAATTGGAGATCACTAAGAAAACCCGTCGACCAACGGCATCTCCGGCACGATTCTCATGTGCGAAACTCGGAGAGCGACCCTGCCGGGGATCGAACCTGGTTCACCTTGGTGAGATGCGAGCGTTCTAGTAGCTGCATAAAGTGCTGCCCCGTAACCAGATAAGCGCACGCAGAACTACACGCGGGCCGGCTAACACGTGCCAGGTGCGCGCGATAAGGACATCACCCCTGTCCCTGGATGATACAATGTCTTTGGATAGTTGCTACGTGACTATTTTGGTCGTCTGTGTATGACAGTAGACATTTTGTGTAAATGAGTGTAAATAAAAAGTGAGGATTAAGTGATTGTAAATGTAGCTAGTATAAACACAATAATAATGACTGTAATTATATTTGAGACTGGCATTCTATATTGCATCAACTGAAAAGATAATAATTGAAATAATTCATATCAGCATTTTAAAGTTGTGAATAACAGTTGCGTGTGTATGTTTATAGCATTGTGAATAAATTAAGTAAATAATTTAGATATTTTATTTATGTCAAGACCTCCATCCCTCACGAAATCGGATATACCTCTGGCAACTTTTAAAACTAGAGCCAAAAGTGGGATAGAGCCGTATACTCATTAATCGATTTGCAAATGAAATTAGACAGTATTCAAATAATTAATACATTTTTAAAATGTAGGCCACTAAATTAAGACTGTCTTGTGCAAGCATCGCAGAGTATGTTAACGAGAATAATGTTTGCTGAAATGAAAACATTGCGGGTATGAATTGAGGGACTGGGCAACCAAATGCTTAGTGTGAGAGCAAGTCTCTGTCACTCACGCATGCAGTCCCACTTTCCCACAGTCCCTCTGGTCAGTACCTCTCTCTACCCCCGATGCCCGCAGACTAAACTCGCTGCTCACTGCTCGTCACTCCGATGGTACCATTGCACCAAACGCAGTGGTTGTCCACCACTACAAAAACTCTCGACATAGAGGCATGTCGTAGATCATTTAGCTCAATTGGTCTGAGGGTTGCACCCCGAGTCGAGCTCAGACGAATGAGGCAAACGATCAGATAATTCCTGCAGCGAATATCCCACGACATTTAATGATCCAGGGTCAGGAGCGGCACGAATCTCGATAGGCTTACTGCAGTGTCTGGCTGGTATGTGTTATGTGGCAGTCCATTTGTGAATCTGCGCGAGCTTCTTCGGTTACTGGTGATAATGCCCTTGATGTACTGTGCTTCGCATGCCCGAGGGATGAGCGCAAAGCAAGGAGGTTGACTTGCTCAGGCCCGTTTCTACAGAGATATGCGCTCCGGGGCGGACCTAACTTCCCCTCTCCCTCCGCACTCTTCACTACCAGCCACAAATAAACAAATCGCCTAATTCACTATCATCAATAAATACAGGATACTATTGTTCTCTACTCAATATTATCGTGGGTAAGTGCTATGACCACTGCAACATTTTTTGTTAGCAATCTATAAAATATGGATGTTTAGGCCAATGCAAGTAAGTTTTCTTCCAAACAAGAGGAAAAATAATACTTTCTACCATATTCCTTAAACGTTGTATATTTTTCATTTTTTTGGTTGACCTTTTATGTTTTAGGCTAAACACAACTGAAATAATATATTTCATAATATAATTTATTAGAAATTTAGAAAAACTAGCCCTAATTGCATGTTTTACATATTTGAATATACATAGTTAAAATACAGCTTAATCAATATACATCGAACAATGTTTATCTTAAAAAACACTTTAAAATTTTTCTTTGCCAAAAACTAAACAATTAAAGAAATGTGTACTCAATTTTATATACCACACAAAACCTGAACGAACAGCAATGAGTCAATTTGCCTGTAATGGAATTCGGCATGCCTTAGTATTGGCAAAGCTTGGAATTACTACTTTCAAATCTTATTTCCGAGCTTATTCATTTTCTACTGCTAGATTAGCCAGTGCGGTGAGGCGTTCTTCCATTATGCATAACTGTAGATATGTTTCTATCAACTTTAAATGGCTGTAGCTTCTCTCTCCACTAGCAACAGTTACAGGTACGGTTAATAAAATACGAAGTGCTATCCAGACGTTCCTTTCGGTAGGTACACTTTATTAATTTCAGCACTTAAATTGTAGGTATATTTATGTTTTTATCTCATCGTCGAGGATAGATCCAACATGAAGTAGCTCATTATACAATTAATCTCCATTAATAGGCTATATGCCACATCTACATTTGTCAGATTTTCTTGCAGCTCCTTGCAGAAAAATTCAAGTGGGTCTCCTTCAAGAAGGTGAATCAAATAATATAAATATCCCCTCCTCATGGAGTGACTACTGAACTGTAATACATATTCTTTCAATGGTTTGCTTAGCGTGTCAATGGGAAGGATAAAAGCTACTTTTTGAATTCATCCTCAGGAGTTGTCTGGTCACTGTCATAGCCCTAATTTACATTTTTTCAGTTAATTCGCTGCCAACAGAATATCTAATGTTATCTCTTAGAGAATTTTTCTGTCAAGTTTAACCTCAAATAATAAGTAAGCCCAAACTATCAGAAATACCAGAAATTCATATTCCTAATTACGACTGCTCTTCAGACGAAGTTGTTGAGTCATAAACACTTTCACTCAACTGTGTAAGTGCGTACAGGATTTTGGAATACTGAAAAAGGCCACCTCTCTCACAGCATTTATACTTGCTTCCCAACGTGTCTCGCATACTTTTTTTTTCTGCAAAATGTTTCATAATGCTCACTAATAATACACCAATGTTTTGCGGAACCAGCGAAAATAGTCTACAGACGTTGGAAAATACCAAAGAGCAATGTAGTTTTTATTAATACCTTGGCCTTATCAGCTATAACAATGTCAAAGTTATGACACCCACAAGGAATAAATACGGCTCGAGGGTAATCTTCTAACACACGAGCCTTAACACCCTTATATATAGCAACCATATTAGCCCCATTGTCGTGGCCTTGCTCTCTATATTCATTCATGTCTAGGTTACTTAATTCTTTTGTGCTGAACAACAAACTTGTAAGTGCTTCTCCAGTAGAATTCTCAGCAAATACATAGCCAATGAAACTTTCTTCAGCTTTTTTAGAAATATCTGTATCTTCATAAACATAACAAATAGTTAATGGTGCTTCTTCTTTGTTACCTAAATCTTGAGTGCAGTCCATGATGACAAAAAATAATTCGAGCATTTTATTTTCCCAGCGATGCTTTGTTTAACTTGTTTTGTAGGAAGGCAAATTAGCTCATTTTGAATAGAGACACTCAGCATTTGAACACTGTGTTCTTGAGACCCTACCTGCCAGAGGTGTTCCATGAAAAGGTTGTCAAACTGTCCCAAGAGTTGAACTAAAGAAGGAAGTTTCCTTTGTTGCTAGAAAATACTTTCGACGATTTTCCAAGAAATACAATAATATGTTCCCCAAAATATAAGATTATTGCAATGATAAGTTTCGGTATTCCTGGCCATCGCTCTTCTTCTGATCGAATTTGTGACACTAACTATTGATAGAACTGTCTCCTTGAAAACAATTCTCTGCCTCGATCCGTTGCTGCATGTATCTAAAATTATTTGGAGAAGATTAATGAAAGCACTTTCTATAAACGACGTGTCTCCCACATTTCTGTTGCCATTTTTTTTTTGGCCAAAATGAGATTTTGAATTCGGGTCGAACAAACTACAAGGTAGGCAATATAGAGCATTCACGATTTGCGATTAAATTAACTATCGCCTTCTAATTTTTTACAGCCATTTTCTGCACTACGGTACTGATGATCGTTCGAAAAGTGCATTTTTTTTCAGAGTTACGAAGATTTCACGATTTCAAGAATGGCAGAGGACTCATGAGAATTAATACACCCCTTTGTCGTTTAGTCTGAGACACAGGCCAAGAAGATGGATCATTACAATGAACTTTATTGACAAAGTTGAGTCGAAGTGATTTAACCCGAGTCGAACTATTTCCGTTACCAGAAAATGTTGCTGGTGTATATACGGGTGCGGTTAATTGTTGTTCCAAAACCAATGATGATGTGAAAGATGTGAAAAATCTAATCAATTACGGAACTTTTGACAGAAGAACTTCATGTGCTGCCTCTCTTTCAAGAAATCTTCACCTCTGCACCCAGGCGAGTTTCTTAGACATGTCACTTTATGTTCGCTTCAGTAGGTAAAGTTATCATCACTTAAACCACAAACTTACACTAACCAGGAAACGAAAATAATGTAATAATTTCTCACCACAATAATGATAACAGATGCACATAACATTTGGGCAACACATATACCTGAACATACCAACACCAGCAAATGCCAAGAAATCACTGAGATAGAGAAAAAAAGGTGAGAAATGTTTTCACTCGCTTTGCTGCCAGAGCTTGAGGAAGGGGCGACTGTGGGTGACAATAGGGTGGGAAGAGGTGCGGAACATAGAGTTAATATGAGTCGGCGTGCTACCAACAAAATAATAACTTTACTCTCAGAGTTTCAGTATGTGCGACGAGCAAATAAATAAATAAATAAATATATTTTTTTTTTAATTTATGGTGGGTAGCCGAATTCCAAACCCTGTGAAAAAGATCACAGCGTAAATTAAGGGCGAACTTGAGCCGCCATTTTGAAGCCAGAAATCCTTCGCTGGTGAACCTAGTGGTGTTTCAAACAACTGTCACCAAATCTGTAGTATTAGTTCACAGATTTTTCCAAAGAGGTGTTACCATCGTCGCGCATTATCCCCTCCAGTTTTATTTTATTTTTCGCTAGCTCTTTCATTAGAAAAAAGGGGGGGGGGAAGAAAGCGACGTGTGGAGCAGTTCGTAACACACTGTTGCCAGTGATACTTAAAACAAATTTTACGAACATACGCATGTCTTACATTTGTTTTAACAATGCCGAAGTTCCGTAAAGGTTGAACTATTTTTAGAAAACGGACAAAAAGGTCATGGGTTATGCGTGCTCGCCATAAAGGTAGAGAAGCTAAAGTGCAAAAAAATTACTGAAATTTTGTCCAACCAATAAATACAAAGTGAACATTCCTCTGAATTATTGGAAGACACCTGCCAACAGTGAGTGTGTGGATGTGTGTTTTCGTGTATATTTCTGTAAGAGTACGTCAGTGTATGACTACGTACACATGTGTGTATTGATGTATATGTTTGTATGCATGGGTGCGTGAGTATGTATGTATGTATAATATACATACATATATCTATACGATGTGTAAATACTAGTAAATACACATTGAAACACACATAACTCAAGTATTCAAAAGAACATAAATTACATTGTTCTGTACTATTCTATGTCATAAACAAGAACATTTTCACTAGCATCTCAGCAATATTAATTTTAATATCCACCTTTTTATTCGTTTTGCAGCCTAAGAACACCAACTAAACTTATGTAGTTTATTGCAGACATGAATATATTAACACAAATTTTAATATTTTTTAAAATATTTCAAATCCTTATTTCAGAAACACTCTCGATTACGCCAGCTGAAATTTCTCCAAGTGATATTCCTAATACCTTGAGGATAATACTTTACAGATAATTTAATGCAAGAAATAACAATAGGAATTTGTTTTGTAAAAATAATATATTCCGCTGGGAAAATTAATTACATAGCCGTAAACAGTATATGCATTTATAAGAGCAACTACAGATGCCCCTAATAACAAAATACTTCGGAAAAGTTGTTTCTTACACATAGAAAATGAAAGGAAGTGACAGACACTGCAACGGCCAGGGCAACGATTTGAAACTTTGGAAGCGCGCTTCCTCGCTTTATTCAGACGCGCGCTAACCACCCGTCAAAAGTGGGCTAGTAACCAGCTGTGGCATGTGATGTCGTTTAGTTTCCAGTTAATTCATTACTGCAACAAATTTAGTTCTACATGATCCATATTAATGTCATTAAAAATGCTAAGTAGGCCTGGCAAATGTGTAATGCACTAAAATTAAATTCCTCGCTCTTGTTCAACGCCATTAATAGCTATCGGTTGTCATTTAGTGTATCTAATGTTCCTATCGTGCTTCACGTTGTTATAACATATACATCTGAAGGGGAAGAACATGTTTCAATTAACAGTTTTTTAGAAGCTGTTTAAATTGGCTGGGCTTCTCGTTTGTCATCTGCTACTGATATATGTAGACAATCACTATCTGTTATTAACCTATGTAGCTCTGTTTCGGCATTATATGTATTATAAATTAGCCTGTCACTCAGAAGGCGTAAGACATGGAAGTTGTTATAATGAATTTGAGATAAATCTTCTTAATTACTTACTTTTTCATTTACTTAAATTTTACATCATTTATTTGCGTACTGAATAGGTCAACCAAGTAAGCTAAATTCCTAGAAGCGAACTGTATCAATTCTTTTTCTTTTAAAAATTTACAATGTTTGGCGGCCAATGAAAATATAAGACAAGTATTTTTTAATAGTGGCGATTCATATTAAAAATATATAGTAACAACATTCTACTTAAAAAAATATTAAATTTAATTTGCTAAATATATTCATGAAAAGAATGGAAAGTTATGGTTTTTTCAAACACAAAAAGGAGAACTATGGACGTCGCGAAGGCTCAGAAAGCCTTCAATAAAGTCGAATTTCGTAATGAAAAAAACTTTTAACGAGCATAGAACATAAGTATTTTATGTTTTTATTCACAATGCAACAGCTATTTAATAATTTTCATTTCAAACTAATCTTCGACCTTCCCTCTGAATGACTAAACTTGTGTATGCGGTTTGCACCAGCCTTGTGTAAAATAAAATGGCTGAATGGTAGTTGATTGCCACTATGTTTTAAAAATGGACTATCTTAATAATATTAAAATGCGAAAGTTTGTATGTTTGTTTGTTACTCAATCACGTTGTAACGGTTCGACGTATTTGGATGAGATTTGGTACAGGGTAGATTATATACTGGATTAACACATAGGATGCTTTTCATCCTGGAAAAAAAGAACAGTTTCGTAGGATATATATATATATATATATATATATATATATATATATATATATATAATATGCCACAAACCATTGAGTAGACGTGAGTTTGCGGCCTGTTATTAATATTCCTTAAGGAAATGTTCGTTTTTTTTTTTTTTCGGAATGAAAAGCACGCTATATGCTAATCCAGAATCTACCTTTGTACCAAATTTCATCTAAATCTGTTGAGCTGTTACGACGTGATAAAAAGCTAACAAAATAAAATGGAATGCAGCTGACGTCATAAGGCATAGTTTCCCCCTCATCTTAAGTAAATAGCTCTAAAGAAAAATTTGTTTATGATATCGCAGTACGACTTACTTAACTATTCTTAAATTTGTTTTCTTTTATCTGTATTGGTCTTTGTCGATTCTGTCAATTTGTTATGAAAAGTAATAATAATTGATTTTGTTTATTGAAAACGGAATTGTTTTGAAATCTTATTATTGATTTTATAGATTCAGTTAAATTGTATGGGAAATTAATTGAGTTTGGCTATACTTACATACGGACATGATTTGCTATCTATTTATATGATTGGTTTCATAGATTCGATCAATCCATTTGTTAGGTGAAAGTTTTTGTTCGATGGGGTTTTTCAAAAAAGTAATTTTAAAATACCTTGGCAAACATAAATAAACTCTTTTACAGATATCAACTAAGGCAAAGGCTATTAAAGTAGCTAGAAGGCAGGAAACGTTTCCTCAAGCAGAGCTGCGAAGGCTTGAGCAGGCAGAACGTCAGGCGACTTGTAGAGCTAATGAGACTCAGGAACAAACACAAGTTCGACGATAACAGCAAGCTGGATATTTGGCGTCACAACGAGCTAATGATACCGTTGAAGAAGCGGAAGCTCGCAGACGATCTGTTGCTGAAAGGGCGGCTCAGCAACGGCAAGCGTTTGCTAGAAACACGTGTGCCATATTTGAAAAAAATCTGCAGTTGAGTACGATGCGACTCTTGATTAGTCCAGTTACAGGCTCAAAAAAATGGAGAGAGAGACTAAAGAGTGCAGATTTTGCATAGTACCGAAATGGAAAGAAGAAACTGCGCGAATGTGTTGTTCTGAAGGAAAAGTATCAATTCCTCTATTAGAGGAGCCAGTAGAACCGACGAAACCGCTGTTTTATTACGAAACAGAGGAATCGCGGCAGTTTCTAAATCGTATTAGAAAGTATAACTGTTGTTCTATATGGCATCCTTTTGAGCCGATAAATTTGTGGCAATGCCAGGATTTTCACCGACATTTACTATTCAAGGACAAGTCTATCGCATAATTAGATCTCTGCTTCCTGTGTCGAATATGTAACCACAGTTTTTGCAGGTTATTTCATGGGCGATGAGGAAGCGAACAGAAATTGAAAGACGTTGTAGAATCATTCAAGGGGTCGAGAGAGAGGCAGTACAGAAAATAGAGCGAGTACTACACGATAACAACCGTTTGATTAGTTAATTTAGAAAGGCTATGGAAATAATGCCCCAATGAAAGTTGTAAGGAAGTACTTCATCCCGACCGTGTGCCGCGCGGACTACACGAGTGACGTTACAACGCGCCGACGACCAACGAGATAGCGGTCGTGAGGGCGGCCAGTGAACAGATCATTGCTCGAGACATCGTGCTCCAAGTGCGTGACGGCACGCTCTCCAGAGGCGCCGACACGCACACATTTTACGATGCTCTCGAGTACCCGGTAATATTTTGGAAAGGTCAGGAAGGGTATCACTTTGGCATACCCCTAATTGATCAAACAACTAGATTACCGATGTCCAATAAAAATGTATTCTATATGAATTACTAAGCATTTCTGATCATAGCGCATCAATAGGATTACAATTTACTTCTCCGCTGTAGGCAAATTCTACACCAATTTCTGGTAGATATGTATGGCAAGATGGAAAGTGAGTGCTTGAGATATATATCTCAAAATGAGGACAAGTTGCGGGCGGAACATTATATTCACTTACCGGATGCACTAAGAAACGATGCTGGTGTCAATCCTAATTATTTACGGTAAATGATTATTCTTCCATCATCATTTGTTAACAGCTGACGGTACCACCACGAGTACACCCAGGACGCATTCCCTTACGTCTGATACTACGAGTGGCCATACCTTTTTGTCACGATTATTTGCAACCCCACCTGGTCTGAAATTATGGAAGAATTAATGCCTGGTCAAAGAGCGATCGACAGCCACGATCTCATAGCTAGAGTTTTTAAAATTGAAGTTCAAGAAATTAGACGCTCTTCTCACTAAAGGCCAAATACTTGGTGAGGCTCAATGTTAAATGTACTCGATTGAGTGGAAAAAGCGTGGATTACCCCATTTACATTTATTGCTGTGGCTCAAAGAAAAATTGCGTCGTAACCCAATAAATTACATTATAATTGGTGAGATCCCTGACCCGAACAGCGGCAAAAGGCTGTACGACACAGTTGTTAATGCATGATACATGGACCCCGCAGTGTACAAAACCTATCATCTCCGTTCATGAATAACGGAAAGTGCACAAAAGTATCCTCGGGCCCGAGCGCTATTGAAAGACATACAAACGAACAACAACGGATATCCCCTCTATAGAGGGAGAGCTCCAGTATACAGAGAGCGCACTACCACCATTAGAATCCGCGGTGGGCCAAAGGAAACAGTAATGGAAAACAGCTAGTTTGTCTCTTATTCGTCCCTGCTGACAAAAATATTTAACGCCCTCATAAATGTAGAGTTTTGTAACTCAGTGCAGGCAATAAAATATATTTGCAACGGGAATGATCAAGCTGCTTTTAATGTTCAGCTAGGGAACGTCAACATTGGCCCCAGGGACCAAGTGCAAACGTTTAGGGCGGGCAGATACGTGAGCAGTAAGGAAGCGGCGTGGCGACTTTTGAGCTTACCGCTGCATGAGAGACACCCCACTGTCACCTACCTGGTGGTGAACTTATCCAATGGCGAGCGGATTTATTTCACTGAGCAGAATTTTAGTGAAAGAATAGCGACTTCTCCTAGGAGGACACTAACTGCATTTTTCAGCTTTACTAAAACGATTCCTTCACTAAAACACTGCTCTATGCCGAAGTTCCTCGCTACTATACGTGGAACATGTCCAGGAAGGAATGAAAGCCCTATGTTCAAGAGACTCCTGTCGAGAACTGGCCAGGCGTGAAGGCATGAGATGCACTTGGTTGCATATACACTGTGCAAGTTAGCAACTCTTGAGTGCTACTACTTTTGTATGTTACTCAATCATGTGCGGGAACCGACGAGTTCCAGGAACTTAAAGCAGCGAATGGACAAGAGCAGGCAGCTTGCAGGGAAGCATGCCAGACGTTAGGTATATAGGATGACGACAAACACTGGGACGCAACGATAGAGGAAGTCGTGTTTTGTCGCTCGCCAGCAAAAGTGAGAGAGATGTTTGCTATTTCAAGTAGCACTCGCGGACCGTCCAACCTACTGCAGTTATGGACAATTACAAAGAAGTTTTGTCAAAAAATTTCTTTCACAAGTTTCAAGGAATTCATCAGGCCTTTAACTGTGTTGTTTTCAACGAAGCGCTTTAACTGATTGAGGACAAAATCATTTCAATAGTAGGAACAAAATAAGCTGATTTCGGAATGCCTTCACGGCAGCGCGTTGGAGAATTGTCCAGTTATTTAATCAGGGAACTCGGCTATGACACCGCAGCTTCAGAGGTCCACGTTAACGAAATATAATCCAGTCTACTACCCAAGAAGAGAGAAATCTTTCATAAAATATTGCGCCGTATCGAGAATGGGAAGGAGGGTTATATTTTCTTGACGCACCAGGGGGCACGAGCAAAACCTTTCTACTCAATTTGCTTTTAGCTGAGCTTCGCAAAGACCGAAACATAGCATTGGCGATTGCTTCCTTTGTCATTGTTGCAACGTAGATTAGGCGTGGACGAACTGCGCACTCGATTGACAAGTTACTGCTTAATCTTGCAACCGAAACTCCTAAGTGCAACATTATCAAGAGCAGCAGCCACGGTGCTCTTTTGCAGCATTGCAAGTTAATCGTGTGGGACGAGTGCACTATGTCGCACAAGCGAGCAGTTGAGGCGCTAAACCGCAGCCTGCAAGTCATACGCGGCAACCGGGCGCTGATGGGCGGTGTGGTCTCTCTACTCGCTGGTGATTTTCGGCAGACCCTACCCGTTATTGAAAGGGGGACTCCGGCGGATGAAATGAACGCGTGCCTCAAGGCGTCGCCATTGTGGGCCATGGTGGAGAAGCTACACCTCATCACCAACATGCGAGTACACCTTTATAACGATCTGGAATCAGATGCTTATGCCCATCAGCTGCTGGAAGTTGGAGAGGGTCGCCTGGAAAAAGATGCGCGAGAGATGATTGAGTTTGCGAATAATTTTTGCAATGTTGTAAGCTTGGAAGAAGAACTCATTGCTAAGTTTTTCCGAGCTTACAACTAAATATTAATGATGAAAACTGGTTGTGTTAGAACACTAGACTGACACCAAATAATGATTCCATCGCTAAAATTAATAAAAAATTTCAGAGAATATAGCCAGTGACGCAACGACTTACTGCTCCATTGACACAGTTATGTCAATGTTAACCGACGACTCCACTACCTACCCCGTGGAGTTTTTTGAACTGCTTAGAGTTATCCGGGGTGCCATCCCACAAACTCGAGCTAAAGGTTGGTGTTCCAGTTCTGCCGATGCATAACCTCGACGTCCCGAGATTGTGTAATGGTGCCAGATTACGTATCACAGAACTGGGAAGAAATATTGTCAAGGGAACAAATCTTCCGGTTTGGCCGAAGGGCAAGCGATACTAATTCCTTGCATCCCCATTATACCCAACAATTTGCCCTTTAAATTTAAAAGACTGCAGTTCCTATTAACTACCGCCTTTTCAATGATAATAAGTCACAGGGCCAAGCATTGAAGGTGGCGGGATACATTTGCATACTCCATGCTTTTACCATGGCCAAATATATGTTGCTTGCTCGCGGGTATAAAGTGCCCAAAATTTACATATTTTCGCTGACAATAATAAATCATACAATATAGTGTAAAGAGTTGTATTAGAGTAATAATGTATTCCAGTAATAAAGAAGTACAATTGAGATAGAGCACATGGTCATTATAATTAAGGTTTGGATTTTGCACACAGGTGACGCCGCGGTTAACAGCTAGTATTTAATATTGATGCATGACACTTTCAAATAAATCTGCAGTGTTGAAATTCTAGGCTCACTGATGCAATATTTTCGGGGTAGTTCCACATTAGTTCCAGATAAAGTCTAAGCTGTGGTGGACAGCTGAAGTCCGCATATCTATCGTAGCAGTGTTAAACTGTTATTACAATGTAATTGAAAAATCGTCTTTATTCGAAGGGCAAAAGTTTAATCGACGTTTCATTTGTAATCGAAGTACTTCATTATAAAATCATCGTTTACTGAATAATACTCTAGCTGCCATTTTTTATTCTCGTGTATATGTTTTATTTTGCAGGTATCTATCTGGGGTTTCAGAGCACGCAACTCCACTCATATAATGTGAAGTTAAAGAAATAGTTCATCAAAGAACATATTGTAAAAATTTACAAGTGGCTACATTAAAACCTCCTACACCTGTCTCTTGGGAATATTTCGAACTGAGGCATGTCGGAACAACACACGGTGAAAGTTATATTATTTTTAATATGATTAAAAATTATATATGAATTAAATAGGAATTTATATTTCAGTGATAACGTACATTTGCCACTTATAGAAAATGATACAACTATTACAGCTTCAGATCCTAAACCCTTTGCAATACAGGCATGCAATGTAGTTGATCTGGATTACTTTATGAACAACTAGCAGCTAGCCAACGCTTCGCTCAGGTTTTACGGAGTTATTGAAATACATACTTATATATCCGACTACTCATTGCTACTTGCGACTACCAATTACTATCTGTGACTATCTGCGACAACTTGCCACTACCCGCAACAACTTGCGACTACCTGCGACTACCTGCGACAACTTGCGACTACCCGCGACTACCCGCGACTACTTGCGACTACCCGTGACAACCTGCGACTAACCATGACTACCTGCAACTACCCGGATTACCCATAACTACCTACTATTAACCGTGACTCCAACGACTACCCGAGACTATCCATGACTACCCGTAACTACCTGCGACCACTCGTGACTACATGCGACTACCCATGACTACTTGCGACATCCTGTGACTACTTCTAACTACGTGACTACCTGCGACAACTTGCGGCAACTTGTGAATTACCTGCGACTACCCGGTACAATTTGCGACTACCTCTGACTACTTGCGGCTACCTGCGACAACTTGTGACAACCCGCGACTGCCTGCGACTACTTGCGACTACGGGAACTTCGGCACGTGCAGCCCGTCATCACTTCGCTTAGGTATTATGGAGTTTTTTGGTATAGTTGATTCACGATAACTTCGGCCTTTTCTGAAGCCCTGCTAAATTTATACTTTTGGTTACTGATTACGTATCCTTCCGCTACACGTAAACATAAACACTGCCACGACCCTTCTACTTTTATAACTGTCAAATGCGTTGGTTGCTGTTTACAGCTGTTAAAATAATTATGTCATATTGCAGAAACCATTTGCTACGAATGCTCACAATTTAGGCCTATAACAATATTTATGTCAGATTTATTACTATTTGTTACACACGATATAGCACGTTACACATCATACATATTCATATTTTGCCATGAAGGTGTTTGTTACAACTGCTGCGGAAACAACAGTAGTATTTAACCTGTTGTTATTAATAAGTGTTTGGAATAAAAATTAAAACGAAGGGACAACCAGTCCAACGAAAGGACGCAGTAAATTCAAGCATGCAACTAGTGTCGCTTATATATTGTACATCTACAAACGTATAATATAGAGGTGAACATGCAAACACATAGGCCTACCGTAACATTGATTCCGCTTTGTAGGTTTACTTTATTATTTATTTTATTTTATCTGGGTGGGCTTAGTATTTCGTTGGGATTGTTGCAGACAATCATATCACACAAACGTAAGCTCGTTACACATCTGTTTTTAAACACCTAGTGCAAAGGTACAAGGTCGTGATAAACAGACGTGAATGTAAATAATTAACTTTGTCATAACATCAGTTCATGGTTAAAACGTATAAATTGTGCACATATTTGAAATCAACATACACACCTGGCCTGCGAAACGATTACAGCGCAGCCACCACGCCCTCTCATACACAACATTCACAACACATTTCCCTGTGCCGTGGAAAAACATATTTATTAGACCATTGTAACTTGCCTAGAACGTTTAAGAACCCCAAGTATGAAATTGACGCTTCGTTAAGAAACACGCCGTATCATAGACTTGTCGCCACATCACTGTCAGTCGTAAGGGCATATAAAAACTGTATATAATTGCCCGCCATACTGGGACAAGCACGTGGAAGGTGAAGTTCAGGATTCCCCCTTCCACACCACTTATACCAATGTGCTGGATTTGTAAGCGTCGCGCATCACACCATCGCATCTAAATGACACAGGCATTTATACGATGAAATCTCTTTTCAGTTGTAAATTTCTAATTCAAAATTCAATATTTTGCTGTAATAAGTACGAAATATGCTACAATTTAAAACATGTATAATATTATTTTATCTGGGGATGGGGAATTTACCGAGAGAGAGAGAAAGAGAGTGTGTGTGACAGAGAGGGAGGGAGGGAGGGAGAGAGAGAGAGAGAGAGAGAGAGAGAGAGAGAGAGAGAGAGAGAGAGAGAGAGAGAGAGAGAGAGCGAGCGATAAGCTCCGCCCAGCCGACAGTTTCGTCGGTCGAAAAACGAACACCACGTCACTGCGGTCTATGTACATTATTTTGCGCTGTTATTTTTAACTGTAACAATGAAATATGTTTCTATCGGGGCTACCTAAATTGAAATATTTCAATAGCAATAGTTCATTTACAAAGAGCATACCAAAAAACTATGTTGAAACAATATTTGAACTGAGAACTATTTCTTACTAACCGTTGCCAATACACCGCTATTCTCGCTGTATTCGATAGCCAAATGTCCAAGGGTGTGCAGAGTAAAGCCCCCACCCCTCTACAATTTCTTCTAACATGTTTCAATCTATCTTCAATGATGGTTTTGTTATTGCACGCTTAGAAAGCATCCAAGTAGCTCATTTTATCCCTGGCTTGGTTGACTAATTTTGAAATTTCTCAACGATATTTGTTCTTTTTGAATTTAACATAGCCTATGACCATCTGGAAGAATGTAGCTTTCTATTAGTGAAATAATTATAAGAATCGGGCGTGTAGTTTCCGAGATTACCTGAGACATATAAACAAACAAATAAACAAACTCAGACTACCTCTTTAGAATATTAGTATAGATACGCCAAGATTAATTAACACAATGTTGAGTTTACAGAAGGAAAATATGTACTGAAAAATGAACAGAAAGCAGGACTGAAAAGCACGCTGAAATTCAAATGCATGGCTTGTGTTACAATTAAGTACATTTCCACAGAATATCATGAATACGGCGACAGTATTAACACAGCATTCTTTTGGGGATCCAGTTCTGTTGAAATTGGATATAGTCAATCTGAATAACTATTTGCTCTTATAGCTGTTCCAGTTATGTCAAATAATAGTTTCATGGAGGACGGAAATAAAGTATGAGAGATGAGTCAAATATTAACATATACATTATAAGAAAAAAATAAAGATCAGGCATTTACAAACTTTACCATACTTAACAATTTAAATAACCAAACGAATATATGAAGATGATCCTATATACACAAAGTTAATTAACCTAGGAAGGGGTTATCGAAATAAATAAATACGTGAAGGACAAGACATATACAGGACGAGTCCTTTAAAAGAGGACCCGTGGGACATGTGTGTAACAGAGCGAGGAAATGAGAAAATACAGGCCAGTGTGACAACAACATACAGCGTAAGGTTCTGGAAGTGTCTGCCAAGTGACCACTTCCAGCACCTACTTTAGGTATTTTGTTGTCACACTGAACTGCATTTCCTCATTCCCTCGCTCCGTTACACACATGTCCCATAGAACCTCTTTTGAAGGTCTCGCCCTGTACATTATATCTATTATAACGATTTCTAAAGAAAATAAAAAAATAACAGGAGAAGGAAAAAGAGAAGAATTAGTCCAACAAATAAATAACTTCCAGCGTTTCAGGGCTTATTCTTACCGGAGCGTGTGTTCAACTGTCAGCCGATGTGGACGAAGATGAAGCTATTTACGTCACCTAATTTATCTCGTAATAAGGCTGCCAAAACACACCCACATCATCTTGTGTAGATATCTTCCCACTCATTTCAACTGTTTATGTGCCGAGTTTGTGGAAGTAACTCTGTTAACATTTTTAAGCCTTGCTGGCAGCGGCTTTTTAAAATAATCATACTGACAGCAGTAGCTCGCCATCATTAAATAACAGTAACGAACTTTCAAGTCATCACAAATTCAGAATTATTATTGGCTGAATGTTGAACTGAAATACTACACTACTAGGAACGATTTAATGATTTTAATACCTTCCAGCTATCCTTTCCCAATAATGATATAGAAAACTCCATAATTAACTAGGTAATTAAAGGAAATAATGTCCAATGGAGAAAGTTAAAATAGTTTATTTTGCTTAATATAGTTTGATGATTTGTCATCTTGAGTTTATCAGGTTTTCTTCATTTTCAGTTCTATTCTTTCACAAATTTTATGGCAGCATAACGGTTCTTTTGTCGTCAGTAAATTTTAATGAGGAAAATACGATAAGTTTTAGTTATATGCATGTGTCATATTCTATAGTGTATTTTGTCCAGAAGCCATCCTATGGATTCCGTTCAATAGTAAGCAATTTTAGTATGGCTAAATGTCTGATTTGTGAATTTTTGAAGTGCTATTTCTTTAATTTGTCTTATGCCTATATTGGTCTTGTGTTGTCTAACGAAATTTTTTAGAATAAAATATTAATAAAATAAATTAACTGTATGAATTGTTGGTACATTAATGAAGCATCCGATATTTTACTAGAAGGATTCGAAACAACGTCTCATGCTGGCTTCAGTTCGCCGTGACATACTTCCGTACTACCTGACATTCACAGTACCTGTTGTACCCCGGCAAATACCTAAAACGACGTAAACGGTTTTCTTATGGGTATTCAAATTTTATCTTTCCGGAACGTTTATACGAGGTTTCCTTATTAGTCTTCTTCTCTCTTCCTAGTATTTATAATTAATATTCAGAACATCCTTTATTATATTTAGTCACTCCACGATCATTCTATGTAGTCGAGTATTACCTAACCGATCTACAACATAACTAATTGGAGTTAAATTATTTAATTCAGAGACATAGCATCTACAAAAATCGTTAATTTTTTTGTGTGTCATGCCGTTACATATTATGAATTTGCTTGCAGTTATGCTGCTTTCATTGTAAACATTCGTAATATGGTTATTTGGTTCAATACTGCTGTACTTATAACACAGTTAAGCAATAAAAATCACCTGAATGTGTAATGTAAATAACGTTAGGTAAGAGGCTTAAATGATAAAATTAAGTAAATGTATCAAATGTATTAATTAAAAAATGTTAACTGGTATGATGATAAGTTGTATGTTCAAAGTGAAAAAAAGAAGTTATTGGTTTTCTATTAGTAAATTGGCTTCTACCTAATTATTTGCATTAAGGTTTTAGTAAATAATGTATATAATATTATATTAAGTTTGGTAGTATCATGACACTGCCAAAGTTGGGCAAAAATTCTTGTATTATTTATTTTTAAATAGACTTAATAAATTACATCAGTATTTTATTAAGGTCTGTTTTAGATATATCATCCAGTTTATATAACTGTTTGTTACATTTTTAAGAGACATGATGTACTCATCAGTTGATTTTTCTTGGAGACAATGAACTAATTATGCAGTTGTTATAAAATACCATACTCAGCCCACTAGGCGATGTCAAGAAATATCTCTACTCTCTATCACTGCATGTCCTTTACTACGAATATTTACCTTCACGTAAAGAAAAAAAACATGTTTTGTGGATGTAACGTCAAAATAAGTGCGCAAATGTAAAGAAAATTATATTTTATAACCATAGTCTGCGCGTGGTCATTACAATTATTTTAAGCCGACGATCTGCATATTTTGATTACTGACATGTACTGTATGTACACATGTGCATATGCATTGTTAGTACATAGTGCATGTATGTCACATGGTTAGTTTGTAATTATTTAGGGGGAAAGGACCTATAATGCGTCGAAGGCTTAAAGCAGAACTTATTAGCAGAGCTTCAGAAAAAATTGACGTATGAATGAACTGTACACGTCTTTCTTTGTTGCAGTATGTCATCCAGAAGGGCCAGTGAACCGTCTCCGTCAGTTATTCCTTCTCGCATTCTCGCATTACCAAATCTCGTACTTGGCAACATCGCACAACTTCTCTACCCCCTCCCCCCCCCCCAAAAAAAAATACACACACAGTGGGACTCGCCCCACCACAAGCCCTACTGACTTGCGAAGTTTTTCTGTGCCCCGTCCCGAGTCCCCGAGTTCTAGTAGTTTTAAATATCGCCACAAGGTAGCAGCACTTCCTTGGCACTATAAACCGTATCAGATGTGACGTGAAGGAAAATACATAGACAAAGTAAATGCTAATAAATTATGTTATTTAAATGAAATGTGACCTGACTGGTACTGTGTAAAACATTATGTAATGTCGTATTTTATTTTTATGTTACATTAAAAATGAATTATAAAATACTGTAACAAAAAAACATGGCCAATGGTTACTGCAAAAGCTAATCTACCTACAAAAATATGTAATTATGTGAGTTTAATATTGTTACAATTTACAAATACCTAACGTTAATACATAAAGATGTCATTATATTTATCACAAATATTTCAACTTTTCTATAATATTCAGTGATTTTCGTGATCTAAGCCTCCAAAATAAGTTATCAAATCTGATTTAAATATTTAAATTTTTTTGTTAATTTCTAATAAAATGATTTAAAAAGCTTTACAGAAAATTTTCTTACATGAATACATAAATAAAAAAACGTTTTGGTTGATTTTTGTGAACTGTGATTCAACTAAACATCCGCCTTAAGTGGAAAACCGATATCCGTGATTACAGTAAATGCAGATATGTTATCAAAACCGAAAAGAAACGTTCCAATTGGAAGGATATCTCAAAGCAAGGGGTTTATTTGGGTATACGCACACGCACACACATATACACACAGATACACAGACAGGAAAGTAAATAAGTACTTTATTTCCTTCGGAAAATAGGCAAGGAATAAGTGCTAAGTTGCCACGAAAATTTTACTCACATTAAAACGAATACCGATACATAAAATACGTTAGAGAGTGACGAATTAGAGAAAACTATTGCATATTTGTAGAGAATGTGGTATGAATGGGGGCGATCTGGCACACAGGGTTTTGGGCGTGGTGATGTACAGTGAGAAGTAAATGCCAAATATTGCCGAAGATAGGGCAGAAGTCATTCAAAACGCATATATGTTAGCATGAATTTCGATGACTGATATTTGTTCGATGACACTTGACTTTGACCCCTAAAATACCTACGAGAAATTTATCACAGAAAGTATTCACAGGATCATATTATGCAAAATAAAGTGGTGCCACAGGGTTGTAATGATAGTGAAGGTTGAATAAATTCAGTGGTCCTCAAAGTGGAATGAGAGAGAATAAAAATATGTTAAAAATAATTTCTGGAAATAGTTTCAGAAAATTTTGGTTTTCTTGGAATATTTATTATAACTTTATTTTATATTATTATTTTCAGGCCTAGTATGAAGATGTAGTTTAAGATCATTGCATTGGCCTGGCACAAGTTTCTATGATGGCGGCCATATAAGTGAATTCGCATACGTCTACTTTGATTCAGTCTATATTTAGCAGTGTCAGGCACTTGATCCTCTGTGAGTCTATTTTTTGCATACTTATATGCTATAATATAAATTTAAATTTTACTATGACATGTCAGAGAGAAAAAAATGGCAAAAAAACTAAATTTTTTATACTTTCCAGAAAAAACACAGTTGTGTCACAAAAAAGGTTGTACCAATTAGTGGGGACGAAATCCAGACTAATGGTTCCAGACCTAGTAGCTGAGCTACATAATAAAGACAATTAGGTGTTAGAGATGAATGAAAGAATAATTGGAAATATTGGGTTACATAATGAGACACTTTGAAACTCTGGGAGAACATCTTCTTCATTGTATTATGAAATGCTATACACTGCGATCTGAAATATTCACTGCCATCAATAATTCATGAATTTTTCTGACTACTGCAACTTCATAGTGAGTGCTCTTGTGCACTTAAATAAATGCAACAGCTTCAAAACAACATAAAACACAGAATAAAATCCTCTCTACATTAAGGATTGTAAAATATCCCGCGATGTCCATGAATAGGCATGTTTCCAGACGTACAAACCAACTTTTGATACAACCAAATCTGATCGCCAGTCTGAAACTTCATCTTTTTACGCGAATACAGCAAAGTGTTACCAAATACACTAATGACAGTAGTATTGTCCATCTTCCCTTCATGAAGTTGCAAAGTATCAAGAGTATTGATGTCACTTAATTCCATAGAAGCAGGATCCTTTTCATGCTGTGGCATTCTGAAAAAAAAAAAAAAACATTTCCAAAAAACCGCTACCTCCCTTAGCAGAAATTGCTTGCAGACCAAAATAGTAGAAAATGACAACAAGATACAAATTTCTTCTGCATCAACAATTTTAACAGTCCACGACCTGTCTTCTTTATCATCATCCTTTGAAAATGACAAAATATTACGGTATACCTTTCTGGGGCAATAAATTGGCAGCGAATACCTCCGCAACATTGTGACGTGTCTTATCTAATTACACGGAGTTAATTGAATAATACTATACCCGAAAGCTACTTATATACTAACCGAAACCATTACCCGAAGAAAATTATCACAAATACAAAGAAACCAAATGACCCGGATCCTTACGCTCCCACTACTAACAACTTATAATAAAATCACGCCACATTTAACATAGGAGTATGGGTTCTGCGGAAGCACCCCGTAACTTTAAGCACATGGAGCTACATCCAGCCAAAGTCGAGCGCCGAGACCCAGCATGGCGTATATATATACTTCGGGCGATAACAACTTCCAGCCAAACTAACTACAACACATACCAGCAACAAACTGCTTTATTGAACAGCTGCAGACATGTTAGCCAACATAACTCGTGATCTACTAACATAACCAAGATAAAATTTTCCTTTTGGCCATGTTAAAGTGATCACAGGGGGAGGAGGGAATATCGTCTGTGTCCCTAACTTTTGAATGTCTTTCACTCAAGCTATTAATTAATATAAAATAATATTTTTAATACAAACAATATAAGTATTCAATGTTGGACGTTTCCCTAAGGACGCTCTCTGATAAGTCCTATATATTTTATAAGGGCATTTTCAAGGGTGCAGTCTCATGTAATATCTGGATGCAAATGTGCCACATATTGAAGACACTATGTATTATCAATATCATTAATGTTTTTCTCCCCTCAGTACCACCCGCACATTTTAAAAGCAGCTACACAATTAAAACAAAAATGAAATAAAAACGCTACTGTACCTTTATACATGAAACAATTTATTTTAAATAAGCTTCAACTTAAGGATAGTAATAACCTGAGGTGTATATGAATAGGCATGTTCCAAGCCGTACCAACGAACTTTCGGTACAACCAAATCTGATCGCCAATCTCAAACTTCTTATTTTTACATGAAACCAGTGAAGCATTACCATTTACACTAATGACAGCAGTTGTTCAATAAATCAGTTTGTTGCTGGTATGTGTTGCAGTTAGCTTGGCTGGATGTTGTAATCACCGGAAGTTGATATGTTCCGTGCTGGGTCTCGGCGCTCGGCTGTGGCCGGATGTGGCCTAATGTTAAGGGGCCCCATGTATCATGGTAATGCCTAAAGTTACGCGGCGCTGCTGTGGAACTGGTACTGCCATGTTAAATGGACGAGGTTTTATTATAAATTCTTAGTAGTGGGCGCGTAAGGATCCGGGTCATTTGGTTTCTTTGTATTTGTGATAATTTTCTTCGGGTAATGGTTTCGGTTAGTATATAAGTAGCTTTCGGGTATAGATATATTCAATTAACTCCGTGTCATTAGATAAGACACGTCACAATGTTGCGGAGGTATTCGCTGCCAATTTATTGCCCCAGAAACGTATACCGTAATATTTTGTCATTTTCAAAGGATGATGTTAAAGAAGACAGGTCGTGGACTGTTAAAATTGTTGATGCAGAAGAAATTTGTATCTTGTTCTCATTTTGTACCATTTTGGTCTGCAAGGAATTTCTGCTAAGGGAGGTAGTGGTTTTTTGGAAATGTGCTTCTTCAGAAAGCCACAGAATGAAAAGTATCCTGTTCCTAAAGAAATTAGTGACATCAATAATCGTGATATTATAAGTTAGAAGTCTTGTCCATTTAATGAAGGTAAGATGGACAATACTGCTGCCATTAGTGTCTTTGGTAACGTTTCACTGTATTCATGTAAAAAATTAAGTTTGAGATTGGCGATCAGATTTGGTTTTATCGAAAGTTGATTGGTACAACTAGAATCATGCATATTCACGGACATCTCAAGTTGTTTTCAATCCTTAAATTAGAGAGGATTTTATTCTGTGTTTTATAATGTGCTGAAGCTGTTGTGTTAGTAGTATATTGGTGTATCTAGGGCAACCCAATTTGTACCTTAAAATCCATGATTTTTTGTTTTTTCGCAAATTTACTATGTTATTTCCAGTAATTTTAAGCTTTTTCCCTCGAATTTCGAGCAAAAAAGACCCTCAAAACTGTCTCAAAAATGGCTAAAAACTGCCAACAAAGGACTAAAAAACCATAAAAAGTGGTTAAGACAACCATTCAAAAACATTGTTTTTTCAGACATGGTTTTTTACTGTCCTCATGAATAGCTAATGCAAAAAACTGAGTAAATATAAGCCCCAATAAAACCATTTTAGACTAAAATGCAAGCTAAATCAATGAAAAAATTAATTAAGTAAATTTAATCTAAGAACATGCAAATTTAAACTAAAATCAAATAAAATATAAAAAAATATAATTGATGAATTCAAATTAATAGCAGTTATATATTTTAAGACAATTCTAAATCGCGCATAGATTTTCCATTTTCATTTTTTTAAATACCTTTATATGTTATAAAGTTTTGATTCTCATTTATTAATTTTAAAGGATTTTTATCAAAAATACTTACATAGCGATCTGTTAGTGTATTTTTAATATTTTCAATCTAGAACACATTTTTTTTCCGAACTTAGAATCATAAAATTGAAATTTGGTAGCAACATACTTTTTATTTATTTTTATAGGTCTTGGCGCGCAGTGATTCCATTTTCTTTTATTTATAAAGAAAAAAACTATAAAAAATTAATACAAACAAATTAATCTCCTTATAAATAAACATTAAAAACATTTTATTTCCTTACAAATAAAATGGAAAATAATACTATATCTAAACAATGTAAAACATGTAATGAATTATTAAACATAGAAAGTTTTCCATCGCATAAACTAACAAAAGAAAAGCATATTAGCACCAGCACAAAATATTACGCCGAACATGTTAGAAGTCGTTATGCTTAAATAATGTGAAAACGGGATATGGTAGAAGTCTTAATGAGTTAAATACAGAGAAAGTACTATGCGAATGTGGAAAATAAGTTTGTAAATCAACTCTCAAAAGACAAAAAAAATACTAAATTACACAATACATATGAAACTCGAAATAGTGACTATTCAACTAAGACATGTATATTATGCAATGAGAATAAATATATCTAACCATTTTATTCTAGTAAAACTACTATTGACAAACATACAACATTATGTTAAAAAGGTTATAGTGAGCAATATTTTCATAACAAGAAGTTAAGTAGTTAAATATGATGACCAAGAATTAAAACCCCTTTATCGATTTTATTCCTATATATATATATTTATATCTTTATATTTTTTATTTGCTTTATACTGATATTTTATTTATAAATTTGTTTTTTAATAAATAAACAAAACAAAAATAAAGTGTCGACGAACTATTAAATTCTTGATTTGGTTTGTGAGAGATTTTGGAAGTTAAGAAGTATAGCTACAAGTTAAAAAAAAAATTACAAGCTATGCAAATATGATTTAATTACAATTATTACTACACGAAGTCTTCAAACAAGTGAAAACCAATTAAATTATATTAATTACAGATATTACAAAAGATGAAACAAAGAATAATATTACAAATTTACCTTTTCTATGTTACAAAATAATCAGGAAAAATATAAAGGAATTGAAAGAAATATTTCCTTTTTCTAATCAGTTATTTGTAAAACCAAGAAATAAAAGTAAACATAATTGAACTTTTTCAGAGACCGATATTAAAGCAGTAAATAAACATTTATGTCAAATTTTTCCTTTTAATCAAAAATTTTTTTTAACAAGCATGTGTAAATGAAGATTCATTCGAAATTCATGAGGTCGGTAGTAATTTAATTAATGATTTCAACATGCCTACAGAAAAAATTAATGCTGCTCGTACTGCTGTTCATGCAACAATGAAAAATGTAAAAAAAATAACTGGATATAGAAATGGTGACCAAATGAGAATACATGCAAATAATCAAATTTTTCACCACAAAATTTCAGCTGCTAGAAGAAATAGCTCAAATGCTGAAAGCTTCCTTGATAAAATCGAAAGGATAATTACATCCAAAGAAAATTTAGATATAAATGAAAATACTTTTGACATAGATGTTTATAATATTCCTAGAGGAAATGGTAAAGGTATTTTTAAAAATTTTAATTTAACTAAAGATATAAAAGCAAAGCAATGTATTACTAAAATTAACAATGATGATAATTTATGCGGGTCTGGAGCAATAATTACAGTTTTAACATAAGAGACTAATATCATTTTGGATAGAGAATTAACGAATAATGAGATTATTTATATTAGAAAAGGAAAAAAAATGCAAGAAGAATTGGCTCACGAACTTTGCAAAAGAATGGGAAAAAATTGCGAAATTAGTTTCAGTTTGGAAGATATAATGGATGCAGGAAATTTTCTAAACATTCAAATTAAAGTCATTTCAGCTGCACATTTCAACTTAATTATACAATCTGGTTCAAAAAAGTTAACAACTATTTATTTGTATTCTCATAATGAACATTACGATGCAATTAACAGTATGAAAGCAATTTTAGGTAATCATTATTATTGTAAAAATTGTGACAAACTATACAATAATAAAGATCAACATGAGTGTGAAATAAATAATAAATATATATGTACTTTGTGCAAAAAACCACAACACAAAAAAATTTGGGAAGGTGAAGATCGTTTTAGAATATATTGTCAAAAATGTAATAGATTGTTTGGAAAATAACGTTTTTATTATCACGATTATGTATGTCAGATGGTTTATATGTGTAAAACTTGTAACAAAATATGTTTGAGAAAAAAAAAACACGAATGTGGTAATGATAAATATTAGAATAGTAAGGGATTTGTGAAAACTGATTAACATAAATGTTATATGCAAGAGACAACAAAAATATGGTTTTTGTATAAAATATTGTACTTGTAATGGCAAAAACAAGAAAAAAAATGAATTGTTCTTACACTGAAATATACTAATCTTTTTTTTTAACTACGAAGCAACACAAAATACTGGTTTCCATAGACCAAGCTTTATTTCTGTTCAAGATTTTTCTGGTAACGAAATACCTTTTAAAACAAATGATGAGTTTTGCGATATGGCAATATCTGAAGAAAATAAAGGATATATATTTATTGCACATAATTCAAAAGGCTTCGATTCAAATTTTATTTTACAATATTGTGCTAAAAATAGTATAAAACCTCATACAACATATCAAGGTTAAAAAATATATGCAACTTGAAAAATTGAGTCTAAATATCAAAATAATTGATAGTATAAACTTTATTGAAGGAAGTCTTGCAACAAAAAAAATTGGATTAGAAGAGCTTAAAAAGGATAATTTCTACACTTTTTAATATACCTGAAAATCAAAATTATATTGGAAAAATACCTGCTACAAAATATTATGGGGTCAATAAAATTAAACAAGTACAATCAAAATATTTCTTTAAGTGGCATGCTGAAAAGGTAAAAGAAATTATATTTTCCATTTTGTAAAAGGACTTGCTGACAGTTGTGATTATGATGTTGAAATTTTACGACGTGGTTGTCTTAAATTTAGGGAATCAGTTCTAGAAATAGCAAATATATCCATTTTGCTACATAACAATAGTGGGTGTTTGTATGGCTATTTAAAGATCAAATTTTCTTATGTATAATACTATTGAAGTAGTTGATAAAAAATAAATTTTTAGTAAAGAAAAGTGTTGTGATTAAATACATTTATAAATGTTTGGCATGCATTAAATGGTGGAGAAGTTACTATTTGTGGAACAAAAGTTGATGGTTATGACTAATAAACTAAAACAATATATCAATATTATGGTTCTTTTTGGCATGGTTGTCTTGATTGTTATTCTCAAGACACAATAAATAAATGAAAGAATGAAAGTATGGATGATTCGCTTACTAAATCAAACATTCGAGTAACAATTAAGGCAAAATATTTATACAGTAAGGGAAATGTGAGCTTGCAAATGGAAAAAAAAAAACCAATTTACAAAAATTATTTAGGAAAAAACAAAAACTGTAATAGAACCATTACAATCTAGAGATGCATTTTTTGGTGGTAGAACAAATGCTACAAAATTAATAGTTTCTGGAAAAAATTAAGATATATAGATATATGTAGTTTATAACCAACATTGATGTTTTATGATTATTACCCAGTTGGTCATCCAATTAAAATATTTAAACCAAAAAATTACGACGAAAATTGGTTTGGATTGATCACATGTAAAGTTTTACCACCACGAAATTTATATCACCCAGTACTTCCCATAAAAAAAGAAAAAAATATTGTTTATTTATGTTCAAAATGTGTTGTAGAGAAAAAAGGAGAATGTAAACATAGTGAATAGGAAAGAGTAATAAATGGAAATTGGACTATATTAGGACTAAGTAAAGATATCGCCAAATGTTATAAATAACTTAAAATTCACGAAGTTTGGCATTTAAACCAAAGAAGTTTGGAAATGTTTATAAATTACATTAAACCATTTATGAAAATAAAATTGGAAACTAGTACTTGGGAAAAAGGTTACAAATCAAAAGAAGAATATATTTGTATTATTAAAAAAAAATATATAGATTTAAACATTGAAAATATTGATCAAACTCCAGGGAAACATGATGTTGTCAATATTGTTGGAATTCACTTTGGGGAAAATTTGGACAAAGACAAAATTTTACACAAATATAATATATTACTGATCCAACTCGTTGGTACGAATTGTTACTAGACGATAGAATATAAATAAATAATGTTGTTTATATCATTGAGAAAATAATTGCAGTATCATATAAATACAACTTTAATAGCACTTCAACAAATATATTTATATCAACTTTTACTACTACAAATACTAGATTAAGAATATATAAAATATTAGATAAATTAAGTGATAAAGTTGTATATTATGACACAGATAGTTTAGTTTACATTGACGATGGTAAAACTACTTTTAAAACAGGTTGTATGCTTGGTGAATGGACAGACGAATTGGGAAAAAATGATTATGTTATAAATTGGATAAGTACTGGGCCAAAAAATAATGGTTATTAAACTTTTTTTAGGAAAACAAGTTACAAAAATTAAAGGATTCACTCTAAATCACGAAAATACTTTACAATTGAACATGAAATCGATGGGTGAATTAGTACAAAAAACTAACAAAAATGTGATTATAGGCTGGTGAATAAATTTATTGCATAAGAACTTAATTTTAACTATGACAAACGTGTGATTTTGAATGAAAAAGATGATAATATATATCAATTACCATGAGGTTACTAAACAAATAATTTTACATTTAATTTTATTATATTCTATATTATATTATAAATACATTTTATTGATTAAAAAAATCTGTAATATTTAAAATTCTTTTCTTTCCAAAACAATAACAATATCAACACCTTCAAAATCAATTAGTTTATAATTTTCATCTCTAATTTCCATAACAATATGATTCAACTGCTCATTATTAATTTTATAAATATTGGATATGTGGGCACGTAAATAAAATAATCTCTAAAACCATTCATCGTTTTTGGCAGAAAACTAACTATTATATCTGTCTCTAAATGATTAGATTCGTCATATTTTATAAACATTCCATATGCCAAATTACAGTGAACGTTTACTGTCTTAAATGGGTCAAAATTAGGTAATTCAGTACCTATAACAATTTTTTTGTTTTTCAATAGCCATATTTCTTTCAAAACCAAGAATATCAGATAATCGATCATCAAATGTAATATCAAATTTAGATTTAATCGATATTCTAATTTTTACACTGTCTGATTTTAGTTCAATGTTATTAGTTGAAAAAGGATCAATTGAATTTAAAAATTATTTCAAATAGTCAATATTGTATTGCCCTCTAGGTATATTTATGACTTTATTGTTTCCAACTAGTGTTATATATTATTGTTTACATTTGGTGATACTAATTTCGTATGGAGACTAACTAAAGCAATAGATTTATCTGTATGAATGATACTATAGTGAAGTTTCTATTTTAGGAGAGCACTATTATTTGTTAACTTAATTACTTTATTGTCCATTTATTATAAGACTATGTTATTAAATAAAAAATTGATTGGGGTGTTGATGTATTAATTTCTGAAGAAAATTCTAAATATTTAAAAAACGGGGAACTTTTGCTAACAACACAAGAGACATAATAGTGGGCCCATATAAAGGTGGAAAACTAATTTGATGATAAATTGTATATTTGTTAAAAAAGTTTAAATCAAAATTGTAATCTAGATATTGGTAATTACCTTTGCCTTAAAACGTTTCTTGCTTATAATGATTTTAGAAATTCAAAAACAAAACTAGATACTATATATAGAAACAATGAACTTTATTATAAACCAACTGTAAACTCCCATGGTGACATAAATTATTATTCATTTTGGGTCGAAAAGCATTATATGTTATTGATTGTTTATTTAGAAAAACAACTGTTGTTAAAGAAAAAAACAAACATAATAATTAGTGTTGATTTTAATAAAGCTGTTGGAGCAAACACAATTAGCAATGTTCTTTTAATTAGCTAAAAAATTAGCTAATGGTTATTTGAAAGAAAGAATTAATGAAGATGTATAAATATTTTAAATTAATAAATGAAGGAATCAACTAAATGTTTCGATAGTTTAATACAACATTTTAGACATACAGTTAGATTGTTTAAACTTTTAATAGTTTTAGAAATTTTAAGACATTTAGTTAGACTTATACAAATTTTTAAATGTATAGTTGAATTGTTTAATCGAATAAAAAATAATTTTCATAATTCTAAATGAGGTTTTTCTTTCTAATATAATATTTAATTTGATTTTTGACTTAAATTTGCTTGATTTAGACTTAACATTTCTAAATTTTTTTTACTTTGATTTAGCTCGAATTTTTGTTCTAAATTTGTTTTATTTTGGCTTATATTTACTTGATTTTTGCGTGACATGTTGCGTTCACTATTCGTGAGGATGGCAAATTAATCATACTTGAACAAACAATGTTTTTGGAGGTTTTTTAAGCCATTTTTGACGGTTATTTTTAGTCAGTTTTTAGAAGTTTTTAGCCATTTTGGAGACTGTTTTAAGGGCTTTTTTTTTGCTCGAAATTCGAGGAAAAAAGCTTGAAATTATTGAATAAACATAGCAAATTTACGAAAATGATGAAAAATCATGGATTTTAAGGGAAAAATTTGGTTGTCCTAGATACAGCCATATACTAATTCTGTTTATTTAAAACAAATAGTTTGAAGTACTTTGTCACAAAGTACTTCAAATGATTTATTGCTATGAGGAGATTGCGATCCTCTTGTCGTCGGACTTGGAGGACGAGGCACTTTGTCAGGCGCCAGACAACTTGTAGGCGTCATTATGGCATGCGGAGATTGGCTCGTCCTCAGAATGTATTGAGGTTGCCGGTGATGTCAGTTCAGAAGAGGGGTTCAGTGATTTTGAAGGCCCGAGTTGCAGTGGAAGTTGTTTGGCAGGATGGAGCGGAGCAGTTTGATAGTAAGTTGTATAAAATTGAATTAAAATCTTTATTTGGCGACACTTCTGTTTTTAGTAGAGAAGAAGTATTTATTGGTACATTCAGATCGGCTATGCTTAGCCGTGTTAATGTATTTTCCGGTATTGAGGCTTGTTTGTATTACGTGTATTTATAAAAGCCCATAGATGAAAAGCAAAAGAGTACTGTGGAAAGTAAGCCAGTCATTAGAGAGAGCCCATGCGGTGGAGTCGCACACACTCATAACCTAAAACCTTTGCAAGATGGTACTGTGTGCAGTTTAGGTTACACTGTTGATGATAAAGTCATGCCAGATGTAGCAGTCAATGGTAGTACTTTCTTGGTAGGTTATTATAAGAATACGTCTGACAGTGTTTTCGCAACGGAAACACTCCACAGAAAAAGTTTGTACACAGGTGGAGGATTGTATGTCAGTTATGAATTTACACATGACGGTGTGAACGAAATTCCTTAAAGTACAAAACTCGGAAAGTATGAGTATTAATAATACAATATAATATGGCTTTAAAAGAAATCTGCGATACATTCACGAATATTTTGGGGAAAGATTTGTTTTACATCATGTAAAATAAGTATACAAAGATGCAAAAGAAGAGAAAAGTGCCACCCGAAAGCAAATTGGTGGATAGAATTCGCTATATTATTGTTACAAACAACGCAAGCTCGCCTAAGTGTTCACACGGGCATTCACACCGTGCTCCTTCGGAAGTGATATGCATGACAGAATAAATTACGTTACTGAACAGTTTTATGGCATTATGACTTTAGTGCTGGCTTTAATTTGGTTTATTTGTCACAGTAGTTTAAAGCCCTTTCTTTAAGTTTTGTTGTTTTAAATTCATTGCTTGGTTTAAATTGTTTACTGTAATTAACACAGGTATACAAATGATTCTTATTAACATGTAGATATTCAAACCATAGCATCTGTTTACAAAGTCTTTGGAAACGTCATCTAGTATTTTTAAAATTTAATTGAAGTTAGAAAAACGACGCCGGGAGTCCGCAACTTCACACACCTGCGTGTCAAACAAGTTTCATATTACGATGGCGAACGGAACAGTCACGTCATATGGCGACCCTCTGCACATACGGAACCATGAAAATACGCAAAACCCTACGTCGCCAATACTCCCGTTTGTGTGCTGTTGGAAATAAAATGCAATTACTTCTGATGACCGTTACTACTCAACTGCCAATCCCCCATTTACGGTGTCCTCTGAGTAGGCACTCTCCACGAAATTCTTGATTCTCATACCTTTCAGCAGATTTAGTGATTAAAATTCTTCCCAAATATGCTAAACATTTGTAGAAACACAAACAAAAATACACTCATGTGGAGGTGGTGAATTCTGGTCTGTGTGCACATGTACGAAAGATGGCGGCCCAACACATACACTAAAATAATTTGTATGGTCCATTCACACTTACGTAACACAAAATTAAAAAATAAATTGCTCAGTGTCAGAAAACATTGAAGTATATCCTTATTATGTTCGCGATTTTTATTTTAGCATAACTATATTCTACGCTAATAGGAGCTGATACTGGAAACGCGGTGAAAAAAGCGTGCGCGAATCATATATGCACACATCTTTCAGACAAATCTCACTAATTTGACAAATACACTCATGGGGAAAAATAAAATATCAACATGATGGAATCGCGCGAGTACAGCGAAGTTTGCCATACAGTATCGCCACAGCCCGACATGTGTCCCAATTGTGCGTGATGCGGCTTGCTTGAGCGGTTGTGCCACTATGGGCATACATGTGCATCCATCATGCATACCTGCAAGATACCGAATGAGGCCTTCAGTAGCAATGTGGGCCTCAGAGCCAAGTCAAGTAAACACGCAGCATGCCCCGTCGGTGAGCACAGAAAGCCTTTACCCAGCTGTATGCGTTTGAGAGAGGTCACTTCTTCTGCCTCCGACAGGCAGTTTCGAGGTTTCAGTGCATTGCTCGCCACTTGAGCCGTTCAGCCTACACTGAGAGTCGGTGTTGGATGCAGTGAGAACAGGAGGGTACACACACACACTCGTCAGCACCTCTGTCCACCAGTAACATATTCAGGCAGCAAGTAGAGTGGGATCTATCTGTCGTCGCTGCGTCCCTTACGACGTCTACCATTACGACCTGAGCATCGCCGAGCATGTGTGACCTTCTGCCGGGAACGGGCTATATGGGAGTATGACGATTGGCCACTAGTTGTGTACAGTGACGAATCACGTTTCTGTCTGGATTACAGACGACAGCCGAATTGATTCTAGAAACGTCCTGGCCAACGACATTATTCACACTTCATTGTAGAGCAGCATACCGCCCCAACGAGAGGTGTCGTGGTGTAGGGTGACATTTCCTACGATTCTCACACCCCACTGGTGGTGATTGATGGAGCCCTGAAGGCGCGGCGATACATGGAGAATATTCTGCGAGCATGCGCGTTCTCCTTCCTGGTGCAGCTCTACAGCCCTAATTTACGGCGTAATAATGCCATATCTCACACAGCACTGGTATATCTCCTTTTGTGAAGTCAACGTGCTTCCTTAGCCTTCATGGTCACCAGACCTCTCGCCCATCGAGAACGTTTGGGACCAGATTGGATGGTAACTTCGGCCTGCAGCAAATATGGCAGATTTGGAGGTTCAGTTGCACCAGCTGCGCCAGCATCTTCGTCAGGAGAAGACCCGACGTCTGTATGCCTCCATGCACTACCCATATAGCAAGCCACAGTCGGTTGACTGTGGTTTTACTACTATCTCCGCTGGATGACTGCTGGCACTGAATACTCACGGGTTTACACTAATAGCCCTGTTATGGCTGACTGCTGACAACAGGACTCTTGGCATGCCATCAATGGCACGTAAATGAGATTATGATGGAAATGAAAGTGATGGCTGAGAGTGGGTATACTGCCAATGATAAAAAAATTGCTTGCCAACTGTATTCCAGCAGTGGCAGCACTAACGTAACCATTTTTGGTCAATTGACGCACTTGTTTATAGTGTTTCGCGCACTTAAAGAGACAGTCGGCCGACTGTGGTTTTACTGATAACATTTCTGGGTTACTGCTGGGCCAAAAAACTTATGGGTCTACACAACTGGACCTGTTATGGTTAACTACTGGCACCAAGACACTTGCAATGACATTTATGGCCCACTGATGGAAAGTTGATGGAAATGAAACTGATGCTTGAGAATAGGTGACTTATTAATAGCTCATAAATGGCTTACCAACTGTATTCCAGCAATGGCCGTACATAACCTGTACTTAATGCTGGTAAAAATATGGGTAACGATCTATTGGCCATTTGATGGTTGTGAAGTGGTACATCGATGGACCATTACTGGTGCAATTTGGCTTATTATTGGAATTTTTATACCTTCCAATCTTCGCAGATAGCTTCTTCAATCTACACACACACATACATATGTATATTTTTTTTATGTGTATCGATCATATGATACAATGAGTAGATTATTTGTAAACATATAGCGATGGAAATAGCTATGGCAAACTGCTGGAAATACAGTATTATGCGTGACTTCGTGACTTGTATTGAATCATTTGACATATGTAATGGTTTATATGTATGACTGCATATAATTAAAATGATAAATTAAACAAACAATGTATAACCACCATTAGAAAATTAACATCACGTCACTAAAATACACATCACTGGCGACTGAATTTTAAAATTAGATGAATAGCATCCAGGTGTCATACATACTGCGAAAAATTACATTAAAGGCAAGTTTTTGGGGTAATATCGCAATTCATTTAGGAAGATTTATCTCAACGACAATATATTTTTTTTACCTGCATCTTTTTAAAACTGATTCTTTCGCTTGGTCATTTTAAGAGTATGGAATAACTGGTGTAATTTATATTATATTAGTATTTGTTAATAAATCAAGTCCGAATATATTCTAAATTAGTTAATCTAAAAATGAGAATACACAGTGGAGTAATGGTTAGCTTGCTGCGATGTCAATGCAAGGGATGTAGGTTCGCGCTCACTCTACTCCTCCGGTAAGCATAAGATTGTCATGTTGTATAATGTCTTTAATAGTGAAGTAAAGGTAATTAAAAACAGAGAAAAGTTGATATTGATGGTAAAATAATAATTTTTAAGAGATAGTGTTAGACATATGGTACAAGCATGGCTAGCTATCAGTGGGTCATCTAATGGCTGTGAGATTGTTCACCGATGGGCCATTGCTGTAGTAAGAATATTGGCCATGTTTGGGCCATTTGTGTTCACCACACTTGGGCCAGTTATGGGCAGAGTATGGGTAGTTAGTGATGCCACTTCAGGACAAGCAGTGGTGCCGGGTGCATGCCAGCTGTTTGCCGGCTTGGCATCCGACTGTAAACCATCAATGGGCCATATATGGTTTGCTAGATGGGTACCGTATCGCCGCCTGTTTCCATGCTGCGGGTGGTCCATCACCATACTAATTAAATCTTGCAAGTGTTGGTCTCTGCAATGCATGCTTGGTGTAGTAAATTATTTTTATTTTTTCTGTACACAAACTGATATGCCATGTACTTGTACTACATGCCCCGGCGACGGTACCTTCAGGGTGATCAATAGTTCTGCAAATGAGTGTGTACCAAAATACCCCACTGAAGCAAAGCGTCTGTTAATGGAGTAACGAATAACACTTCTTGAAGTTGACAAGATATGGTTGTTTCACAGGAAGTTGAATAGTGAAAGGAATCAGAGTAGCTGTACGAGAAGCAGAAAATAAAGTAATTATTGATCAGCTGTGACATGATGTGTATAACGTACCTTATTATGCATTTAGTCAATGTGATTACGGCTGAGAAATTTTCGTACTCATAGTGAAGAATGTGACCTCATATACGAAGTAATTAGTAGTGGGTTGTTTAGCGGAAGTAATGAAAGCTGTTTATTTTAATGTCCATAAACTTATCATGTTGCATTTCTACAATACGGCAGTTAAAAAAAAAATGATCCATGGAGTCTCGTAATTTTCGTACTCATAGTGAAGAATGTGACCTCATATACGAAGTAATTAGTAGTGGGTTGTTTAGCGGAAGTAATGAAAGCTGTTTATTTTAATGTCCATAAACTTATCACGTTGCATTTCTACAATACGGCAGTTAAAAAAAAATGATCCATGGAGTCTCGTATCAACATTTTCATGTAGGAAACAGATTAAACTCTTCCCTGTGGAGTAGCTGTGAGCTAAGATGTGTAACAGCAGTTCAGAGTCAAAGGACCATCTTGGCACCCGAGTCTGCGGAAGAAAATAAGAGGTAGTAGTTCTAGAAAAGATAATAGAGAAACGATAAACCCTACTAATGAAGAGATATTTAAAATACGAAGCTGGAATGTTCATGAGTAAAAGACTAAAACTAGTTACAATACTACAATATAAACATTACGGACTACAGTGCATACTATTAACCCTGATAAATAAAAATAAGTCAAGTATTTTGAATAGTAAAGAAGATTGCAGAAGCATGCTCAGAGAGAAAAACAGTACATTATGGAAATGAACACATTTTCTGAAAGTAATAAAGTGAAAAAAAAAACTACATTCTACCACAGTCTAGAAAAAAAAGATTTTGTACTCCAAAGGAATTAATTTACATTGATGCAATGAAGGAAGTGGCATTGAGATTTACGAGGAGCTACATTTAATTCAGGTGGTAAGGTTTTTAGCGTTGGAAAGTGATTCATATTTAGTAGCATATACATTGAGTTTAGGAGGACGATAAACATTTGGAAATCAAGTGTATTTAAAAAGAAAATTGTAACTAATAGTTCTAATTTGTCAAAAAAATGTCAATGAATTTTTCCCACAAATGTATTATATTTATAAACAGATTTAAGTATTATTATGTTATGATTGCCATTATAATTAATTTTGATTTTCCCAACATTGTGTGAAAATCAAAGGAAAATATACTACCTGGATTTTACATAAAATTCTTTTTCATGTTTTGAAGCCATTTAGTTTACTCACATTGTGAAAAAATGTCATAATTTGGGAACTTATTCTTGATGAGTTTATTTACGTTGTTACTAAAATATATGATTTCTGCTGTAAAGTTTTAGTGTGCAAGATGTTATACAGTAACTGAAGACCACGACTCATAGCGGAAAAAGTTATTCAAGCTACAATTATTGCGCTCTAATCGCAGATGAAACTAATGGTATGCCAGAGATAATGGCATGAGAGCACGACACATCAGTATCAGAGCTATAGAATTGGCGGATGATTTCAAAGGTTCTAACCCTTTCTCTACTTTCCCCGTCAGTCAATGCTGCACCCACTTGCGCACCAAAGCTTGGTCTGCAGCGGCGGTCGGCAGTAGCGAGCAGCAAATTCGGAACATCACGTCCTTAATGTTTTTTACGCTCACGATAGGTTGCATTGGACTCTGAAATGTTATCCATAGTTACTATTATGTTAAAAAGTGAACATTTCATATGCTTCTGCATTCATAGAAGTGAAAATGCTCTTCATAACTGAATAACGTGATTATATAGCTTATAATTATGGACTTTTGCAAAAAAAAAACTTACTTTTTCATTAATGTCATTATGGTTATTATATCACTAGGGGTTAGTCCGTCACCATGTTTTCAGTATGGTCAAGTTCCTAGAATAGTTATGATGTTACACATTTTTGTTATAATACAAAGACTGAAAAAACAAATGATGTGAAATTAACTCAACATTGAAGCGAGACATTTACAGTAAAAAAAAAATGATATTCTATTACCTTCATATCACTATGCAATAATCTCTATGAATAAATACAAAACTTTCATAGGAAAAAGTAATTAAAAATGAGTTTTTAGGGTCAAAAGTCATGATTGCGTAACTTGATTTTGCTGAAATTCGAACTTGATCTCTATTAGACCCTGAGGATTATCTCTTCAAAATTTGACGAACTTTGGTTGAGTTTCAAGTGACTTAGAAGTATTAAAGACGGACAGAGATTGTCTCCTTATATAGTATGATGGGTGTACGTATGTTGCTAAAGTAAGTTGTTTAATTTGCCTGCGTTTTCCGTTTTCGTGGACAATCATATAAATATTTAGCTTTAAATTTGAAATACATACCAAAAAACACGGTACTATGTAATCTGAATATAAAACTCCACGTTCCAAATAAATCACTACCGAAATTATTAAAGAAACGAGACAGTACTAATATAACAAATGAACCTTATTTCCTCTACATGGGAGCAAATAATTTGTAAAAGCTAAGATGATAGGTAAGGCGTGACGTCTCGTTGACAGTAATACATTAAGAGATGATGCCAGAAACATATTGTTACATGTGAGGAGGCTTGCGGGGCGTATCTCAGTTCGTAAGGGATGGACGTCTTAAAAATAAAAATAAATAAAATAAACTAAATATAATTTCTATTTTATTCACTCCACTACAATGTACACAAATTAGCTGTATTCACTTTTACTCTTTCTATTTAACAGTGAGCGCAATATTTAATGTTTATTTCAACTTTAACTAACGTACTTCTTATTGTCTTTCTTGATTACAGCCAATTAACTCATACCCACTACTTGCATGTGTTCAGTCTATCTGTTTCCATCAGTTATAATGTCATTTACTCACACACTTAGTCCAATAGTCCAGCCTGCCAGCCGCATTCTCTACTGCTTGCTACTTGCAGTCGCAGGCTCCCCTTCCGCTGGTCGTCTCTCGCTGCTCGTTTTCTATCCCTCGGAAACTCGTCATTCATCCATTCAACCGCTCCAACACAAAAATCGCCGGTCCAGAGGCACGCCACTCTTAAATAGCGTCGACCCTGACCATCTCGCAGGTTCAACACACCCCGAGTTGCGCTGAAAGATGAGGTCAGTAATGGAGCATTCTTCGATAAACGAGGAAATCACTACAACCAGGGTCATGCAGCATCGTGCCGCAGAAGATTATCATGTTGGTCTCGCTTCGAAATTGATACGTGCTATCGCTCGGTCGCCTGCCTCTTATCTCGTCCGCCTGCGAGGCGCTGACCGGCGAATCGTAACACTATGCAACAGTAGTGAGACAATTACAAATATACACGTGTCTTACCTGGGACTCGAACACAGAAAACCTTGCACAAGGAGCTAGAGTGCAATCAACTGCATTGCGGAAGTCGGATTCGGAGCATCAACTTCGGATGTAAACAATATAATATTTTGAATTATAGGGCTTATTACCATAAAATATTAACAGGGACGTTATTGTGAAAATAAATTTTCTGAACCACCTAAAACACGTAAGAGTACGTGTTCTACCGTAATGCTACTTGTGTGAATAATTTAATGTAAATCGGTAGATTACTCCCTAAGATAAGGAATAAAAACTTACTTTTCTTATTTGGAGATAACTTACAAAATTTCCTAAAGGATGGTGTGCAAAATTTAACGTAAATTGGTCTAAGTGTTCCGGAAATATTAAAAATTATCCATTTTTTCAACTGGCACTATTCTGCAGAAAGGCTGGCAAAAGAATGTCTCTGTATTCATAAACGATGCTTCTAATGAATACTGAAAGTGTAAAAAATTCGGTTAAATCTTGTTGAATTGTTTAATATAGAGTCTAGGACGCTGCAAAGTGGATTTGAAAACACCATAAAAAACACAATCGCCTGGGTGGAAACAACTCTCTTTAAGGCAAAGTGAATGCGACATGGCAGAACAATAAAGTAGGAAAAATTCTACAGACTATGAGTTGAAATGCAATACACATGAATTCTGATGCCGTGTTTTGATTTTATTAATTATTTTTAGACATAGATAAATTTTTTATTTCCATATCGTCTCACAAAATAATGTGAATTTTACAATTTTCAATTTCCCAAAAGGGCACAATTAAAATAATTAACATTTATAATTCTGGCTTTATAGTCGTAACATTTGCCATTTCTTTGTTTCATTTTGAAAATTACCATATATATTTGGGCCATATACTATTTACCAAAGGCCAGAGACATGCAAGAATATTATGTGGCATATCAAAATAGTTTATACTGAAGGTTACAATTTATTTTACCGGCCATATAAATAGTTACCAAAGGCCATTGAATACAAGAATGTTATTTGAAATGTGTTCTTCAAACAATGAGAAAAGTTTCATAGAGTTTCTGTTGAAAAGCATGCTTTGTGGGCTAATCCACAATTAGAAAAAATTGTATTTTAATTTTCCTAAAATTTAATTGATTTCATAGGGAAAATTCCAGAAAAGACACCTACAAACTTTAACTGGGGAGCTTGCACAATAACAAGATTCTGTCCTGAACCCTAGGATTCATTTTAAGGATAATTTTCCAGAAGTTCAGGGAAAACTCTAAACCACTTCCCTGGTTTATCTCGTGTACAAAACCTATGGGCATTTCCCCCAGATTGTCCATCATTTTGCATTTGTTGATTCATATTTAATTAAAAATTCGGCATCTCATAAAAAATCTTTTACCAAGCTTTAAAATTTACATTTACATTCAGATTTGCCGAGGATAAAACAAAGCATTTTGAGCTTTAACTAGGTTTGTTTAATAGAGCATCATCCCCCCCTTTTTTTCTACGTTCGGCCTATTAGGACATCAAATTACGTCTCACCATGAGGACCGGCATGACAACTAGTGGCATATTTATCTTGGCATTCCGAAGCTCTCTCGAGGCTGCTGCCTGACCCCGAGACAACTCCGCACCCAGCATATATAGCAGAAATTCTTTAATTATCCCTAGCGGGTCATAATTAGTGATCAGCCGATTTCTGAGTTTGTTACTAAAATGGAAATGTTCAAGGAGCCATGAGTGAATAGCCAATCGCCAACAAATACGTCACAGTTACAAGAACAAAATAGAGCCATCGGCTACCAATTTAGCAAACAAATTAACATAATATTGGTACTCCTGCGCCGCCTCCGTGGTGATGTTACAGGGGTGGGAGGTCATGCGCAGTGGTCGCAGATCGCAGCGCCATCTAGACAGCCGAAAATCAGGCGCCACGTCAAAAAAGTTCATTAACAAAACAAGCTCCAAGCGGCGAAGCTATGTCCGATGTCCTAGTGAACTTCCGTGTCGGTAACCAAAGTTTGTCGTAACAAACTTGTACACAGCTCTTCACGTTTTCGCAAACCAGGTTGGTAAAAATGTAGTAAAATGTTTATAAGTTGAGGCAGAAAATAATTTTAAACCAAAAACGGGAAAAGTTCTTTCACTTCACGTAGTCTTGTTGCGTCGTACTTGAGCGGTTAGATGCAGTCGTCAAATATGGTTGATAAGTAAGGAGTCGTCTCTATATGATATAATAAATTTAATTATTAATATTAATGTTAACATAAAAATGCCTGCCAATCCTCAAACATGTTAGTTTATATACCCTACTGAAGCACTATTTGCATTTAAATATAATGGGAATCGTTCATTGGTCCTTGAGATATATAATTTAACCACAATTTTCTTCATAAATGCTTCTCATAGATACCGTATACAAAACTAAGTCAAAATAGGTTACATAGTTTTGTAGATAAAGTACACTAGGCGAAAGCGTTGTTATGGCCACCACGCTGATAATAAGAATCTGACACTCTTAAAACATGCAAATTAATATTGACTACCACAGTACAACTTATTCGCCAAATGTGGTGGGAATCGGTTGATTGTTTCCCCGAGACATGACTTGAAAACATTACTTTTTCATATAGAGCTATCTTTGAAAATCGCAGAGAAACGAGTCTCTGTATGGAAAAAATTTGATGGCTATAATAGATGCTGCCAGCATACAAAGTTAAGCGGAAAATTGGGCCGTAGTTTCGTAGATATAACATATTGAGGTAAAATATTTATATGGCTTATATTTTGGTAATATGAGTCTGGCCCACTCAAAAAAAAATCAGTTTACATTGTCTGCCGTATTGCTACTTGCTTGTTAAATTTGGTGAGAAGCTGTTGTCTTTCTCCGGAGATATGACAAAAATAGTAATTTGTCACATGATGTCTTATAAGACTATATTTGGACACATTTGATGGTTGTAATATATACTGCCAGCATGTAAAGTGAAGGTGGAATTTAATTACATGGTTTCGACGATATGGCATACTAAACTAAAATATCTATATGGACGTCATTTATAAAATAAGTGTAATAGACTTAAAACATTCTTTTTTTCATCATCTGCCGAAGTACTTCCTGTTTACCTAATTTGGTAAGAATCGGTCAATTGTTTAACGGAAATTTACATAAAAATTTTATTTATTTGAGTGGTGCTATCTTACAAAATAGCGGGGAAAAGCGGCTCTGTGTTGGTGTTAATGATCCTTCTAATATGTACTTTCTGCATACAAATTGTGGCCTAAATTAGCCGAACGGTATGGCAGACATACCAAATAAACCATAAAATATTTTCATTGCCGCTATTTTGAAGATAAGTGACTAATCAATTTAAATTACATAAGATTACATAACCTACCACAGTATTACTAACTTGACAGATTGGGAGGCAATTAGTTGAGTAGTTTTCCAGGTATAATATCCAGGTTTTATTTTTTGCTTGGGGATATATTCCAAAATGGCGGACTTATAACAACGTACATTTTTCATTTCAATTTTATAATGATGTACTGCCAACATACACAAATTGGTATAAATCGATTGAATGGTCCCAGAGATATAAAAATTACTCTAAATTTTCTAATAACTACCATTTTTAAAGTAAGTGCCCGGCGTAGCCGAAAATTGTAAAAGTCAGATGTTCTTACTGGGTATATTACGTGTACCGAGTTTGGTGAAATTCTGTTCACGCATTAATAAATGTATAGTGGGAGGCACACACGCACACTCAGCCAAGCACATACAGACAGGAAAGTGTTCTCATAAGTTTTACTTTCGGAAAGTAAGTAAAAAATGGACTTTATAATATCTGGACATCAACAAATTATTGCAATTTAAAAAATACAAAAAAAAATTAAAAGTTAGTTAATAGAATAAATCGTTGTGCACCATCTAATATATTTTTAATGAAAGTAAAACTACTTGTATCTGCGTTTGCAATAATTTTCCCACAAAAGCTTCAGATTTTTTATATAACAATTCCTGAACAGTTCACATCTGTAACGGCCACAGCTAGTTAAATGACAACAGATTTAAAATTGTCAATAATCCGTCTTGCAATGCTACTCTCAGTTCCAGTTTCTAGTTCGTGGCTTGTTGGAATTTTTAATTTCATTGTAGAGAAGAGCTGAAATTTAAGTTCTAGTTTATTCTCACCATCTAATTGAATCAACCTGCAATTGATAAAAAATTAAACAGTCGTCTGTTCGTTATATCCCGTGATGTTGAGCAATAACTGGGTCGCATAGCACAGATATGGTATCAGTTATAGGCTTACGTACATCTACACAGAAGTACACGATATGTTATATACAATATATATATATATATAACATATACTGGGTTTATTATAAAAAATGATGATAAACACGAGAGTCTGATAAATGAGGGCAAATGAAGCATATTTTATCAAGGTACAAACTGCCTGTACATGGTAACCCGCTATGGCAGTGGTAATGTGCAGAGGCGGGTAAGCAACTGTGCGTACTTGGCGTATTAACAAGCATGTGCGCAGTTCTGCGTGCCTAATTACACCGCTCAGTGGTCCCAGTGTGCTATGTATCCCTCCAGTTCCTGAAGGACGTGTTACTGGAATACCTGGAGGACGTTCCTTTCGATGCTCGTGAGACGATGCAGTTTCAACAGGACGGGGCTCCCCGCCTCATTTCGCCGCTGCTGTTCACCGGTACCTCGACATCCGCTTCCCGAGCCGGTGGATAGGTAGGGGAGGCCCCGTAGCGTGGTCACCACGCTCACCTCACATCACACCATCTGACTTCTGTCTGTGGAGCCACATCAAATCGATGATGTATGCCACACTACTTGACACGGGAGTTGAACTCATTACGCTGATACGGATAGTAGTTGACACCATCAATGTCAACCCGGAAACCTCTCCATACGTACGTCACAACATGCTTCAGCGCTGCACTGCCTGTGTGGCCAAAGGCGGCAGGCACTTTGAACAGACACTGTGAGCCCCATGTCTTCTGCCCGAATGTGTAAAAAAAATTGTCATTTCATTGCACTGCCTGTTGCCTAATTATTGTGGTTGCATATTCGCCACTGCACATTGTCACTGCTACTAGCGAATTAACTACGGACGTCAGAGAATTTATCCCTCGACGAAATATTCTCCATTTGTGCTTGTCTACCCCACTTTGGTATTTGTAATCATTTATTGAAGTGCACCCGGTGTAATCCGGAATCCCGGGGTGGCACAACCTGTGATACATTGCCGCATCTTATCGAAGGATATATGAGGTTGATATAAATAAGGGGAAACTCCGGCCCTCGAAACATCCGCATGCCTCCTCGTAAGCGGGAAAGTGGAATGATGGAAAACATCCTCGAGACTCTCTTCAAGGTAGACAGAATATAAATGAGCAACACTAAATCCTTCCATGTCCAGGAATTCGAGGATAAATTTTGTAAGGAAGAAGTGGGATGCTTGCATGTAGGCCAGTCCGCTATACTCGCAAAGATTCTTGTCCGCTTGCATTGTAACTGGAAATTATTTGCGTATAATTAGAAGGAACGAAACAACTGAAGACTTTTTCCAAGTTTTTTGAGGTAGTTCTGTTACCCAAAACAAGGTCGATCTGTAATCACTTCCGTTTGCCAGGTGTCAGCTTGTGGCGAACAAAGTAACTTATACTATTTACACTTACACTACTCTATTTTTTCTTAGAGTTTCAAAAACATGCGTCACTGAAGTGTGTCACCATAGTAGTGGATCGTGATAACTCTAAATTAAGACAGTTAACATCTAAATATCTGTTGATTTCAGTAATAGCTGTCAATATTTTACTCTCTGAATTAAAATATATTAAATTTAAAAAATATATATCACTGTAGTAAATCTATATCGAATACTAATAGTTTTATATTAGTTACCTACAAGTTTCTTTGCCCCTGCAACAAAGTGGTCAAAATCTTCCCATAAATGTGGATTCCTCATCTACCCGAAGTTACCTTTTTGGTGTTCGGTTGGAAACTTAGCTTACGACCACACTACTTCCTGCCACATGTAATCCCTTGTTTATTTACTAAGCTAATTCTAGACAAAATTGAAGACATCCCAGATGATTTTATTATACCTATGTAATTTCACCATTGCACAAATTTGTTTTAAATGCCATTGAACTATTAGTATGCTTGTTTTAATTTCCATAACAGTTTGACTATTGTTTTTCTATCGGCGTGTAGACTAAATTAGATTTATTTTACAATTATGACGAGAAAAACTAATAAATGATACACATACTTAATCGAAAATAGAAACTGTTTGAGAACAGAATGTAATCGTCTCATTGGAGTCTGTAGCACATGCAAGCCATGGTACTAAGAAAATGAGACATGCAAGCAAGTATGCACTGTATCACAACACAAGTAGTGAAACATGTAAAACTAGCGAACCGCAAACATGGGGAAAACCAAGTGTCAGAGCAGCTGGCAAAAACTTAAATACAGTTTCCATAAAATTTACAAAATATTTATGTGTACTGTATAAATAGTGAGTATCTTGAAACATACGTACACTGATTTTAACTAAATTAATTATCACATAAAAATTATAATATGTCGTATTGTTTAGGAGGTATTCATTGCCTCCTCTGTTTTACAGGAGACTAACCTTGTAGTAGGTCAACATCGTTGTGTTAATTTTTCATTTAATCAACTATAAAGTATATTTAAATATTAGTATTCTAAGTTTTGAGTACCCGCTTAGAAAGTAATATTAATACTAAACTTTTATTCTTTACCTAAGTAAGATCATACAGATTGAGTGGACCATATATTAATTCACACAGATTGTACGAATTAATTGTTCCGCTAAAACAGTTTTTTCGTTGCACATTAAATATCACTACAATAAAAAATAAAACAATTAAAAAGGAACTGCCCTTTTATGTTTCAGAGAAGGAAAAATATTTCAAAGGGCTAAAGATTGTTGAACAATTTCCTACCAAACTTCGAAACTTGTATTATCCATCCGAACAGGTCGAGTTACGTTTGTTCCGGGATATTAAATGTTCTTCTCTGGCTTTAGTGGAACAACAGAAAACTGAAGGTAAATATTTTCAGCACATGTCTTGGCAGAAATTGTTTGGGGAGAGAAAAAACAAATAATTTAATATGTGCCATAATAGAAAATCCGGCAAACTCTACCATCAATTTAGAAATTAAGCTGAACAGCACCCAAAGCGTGAATTGTTTGAAACGCGTGTGGTGGTGTCGCCTCAGCAATGTGATCAGTTTTGCATTGAAAGTCTGTCATAAGCAGTTAGTAAACTCTGGTTCCACTTACGTAATCCTAGGATTTATGCATCTGTTAAAAATCACCGCCTTCTGAAAACCTAGAAATTTCATTGACAGTGTAATTACAAAGATTAAAATATTTCATCTCCAGCATTTCTTGCCTAAATTTCTATTATAATCTTAGTTAATTAATGCTTTATCTTAATTTGTGCTGAAACAAAATATGTTTGAAACTTCTCTGTTAATCTAAAAGTGTGAAAATCATTACTTTCTATGTTGTTCTGTGGAATAGAATTGCATGAAAAGTGAGTCAACTGAACAAGTGCATTATCATTGGAAAAAAGCCAGTGGTTTGTTATCCGATATGTTTACGTAAATTACCGTAAATATATTTGCGCGATTACAACGATTTATTTTATTATTATATCCACAAATTGAAAACCTTTAAAACAATGAATATAGAACATAACATGACAAGAGTGTCATTGTCATTAGTTTATAAATTAAAGTGCACAGCTAATTGAAGTAAATAAAATAGCAGCATAAAATTTATTTATTTCTAATTGGCTCCACTTTAATTAAACATTTCTGAACACTTATTTAATGTTTGGTTTAGAAAGTTGGCCAAAAAACAACAGATACGGTATTTACAATGTCATCAACACGGGGAAGAAGCTTTAGGAAGCTTATGTAAAATGTTAACTACTTTAACTCGCTGAATACACCGTTACACGTGTATTCTGATCCAGCAACAGGATATGTATCAGAAATTTCCACATTCAATAAGTCATCTACTTTTTAAATTAGGATGTGTTAATGATATCACATTTTTGTTTTCAATTACTGTTTTGATTCCAGGAAAACATTTTCCAGCCAATACTTCGTCTCCTACTCCTTAACGATTTTAATGAAAAAATAATAATAATAATGGTTTTTCTTGAAAAAATTATTTTTATTTTGTTAATGTGACTTGTGCCTACTCAGCTATTATAAATCCATAATAACGATTGGACGTATATGCTATATTAATGATTTTACTGTTATTTTGAAAAAAGTTATATTAGTCATTGCATAAATATGTAGAATTATATACGCATAATGCTATCGGAAATGTTAAAAAGTACGTAATTCATTGTTAAGGGTTCATTGTGACTAAATTACTTCATTTTTAGTTTGCTGTAAATGGGGCAATTATTTGTGTTGTTTATTTTGAAAAGGTATGTAAGTAAGTCACTGCACAAAAATGTACAATAAAACTACCTGGAATTTATCAATATGAAAATCATTTTAAGGCATTACTTTTACTGTGCATTAGTGCGTTTTAATGCGTTATTAAAGTATTAATTTCCACAAACACGTATATTACACAGTTTTTCCAAATTCCTCAAAACTTTGTATTTCATGACTACATCACTTTCCAAATAAACGATACGACTGGTAATTTATGAATTAATACTGCTATCATCGTAACGTTGGGACTTAAAGCAAATATACATTCGAATACCATTATTATTATTATTATCATCACCTGCTAGTATTCAAAGTAACCGCTCTATGCAGCACGGACAGGAGCCAGGTGAGCTGGCAGTAACTCAATCAGGTGCTGATATGTCTCCACGGGTATCTGGAGCCATGCTGTCCGCAGTACGTCCCAAAACTGTTGAAGGGTGCGTGGCGGAGGAGACAGGCGGTGAACACGACGATCGAGGTGGTCCCACAGATGTTAAATTGGGTTGAGATCGGGGCTGTAAAAGGGCCAGGTAAGAACTTTGAATTACCTTCCAACCTCATGCGGACACTTCTAGACGTGTAGCAAGGCACATTATCGTGCTGGAAGATCCCATCCTCCCGAGAAAATACAATCATCATGTACGGGTTGACGCGATTGCTGAGGATGGATTCATAACCAAATCGATCAAGAGTGCCTTACACAGATGGGCCTAGAGAATACCACGAGAACTATCCCCAGACCAGAACACTGCCCCCTCCGTCTTGAATTCGTCCAGAAACGAATGCAGGGTGTCAGTTATCCGACGTTTCTCGCTGGATACACTGACGTCCATCAGTTATATGCAGCTGAAACCGTGGCATATCGGAGAAGGCTACCCGTCTCCAATCAGAGCAGCTTCCAGTCAGAAAATTCCAGTCGTTTTTGTCGAAGCACCTGTGTTATCATGGGTGCAGTCACCCTCCGTCTACTCCTGGGCCCCATTCACAGAAGGGTTCGTTGAATTATTGCGGTTGGCACTAATCTGAATGCACTCTGGTTCATTTGGAGTGTGAGCTGTTCCACTGTAGTCTGTAGGTTGGCCTTCACGCACCATTGTAGTCGACGTTCACCTCGCACATCAATGGCGTGTGGAGCTCCGTAGTTTCCACGACGGTTATTCCCAATGGTGGTATTTATCCACTCATGATACACCTTTACCACAGAGGCACTTAAACAGTTCACAAATGTCAATGTCTCAGAAATGCTGCCTCCCTTGGCCCGAACCCCGACGATCATCTCTTTCTGCAACTCGGTTAAATCGATTGCCTTACCCACGACAGCAGGAAGTGCACTGTGTACAGCCACCCTGTTGATCGCAGTATATACCCGCTTCACCAGCCGACGTCATGGGCCATATGTCATGGGCTACGCGCTGCAGATAGCACTTCTAGCAGGTGGTCATAATAATGCGATTAGAATCTATATATCCATTTGGCGTAACGCAAATAAAAATTTACTCGTGTAGCATCCTTTGTAATTTGAATCCATTAATATAACGTTTTCTACATTTTCTACAGTATCAGGGTGCTCAGGTTTTATTCCAGCTCAGTATATAATAACTCCAATGTTTAGGTATTAAAAGATAAATCTTGGCAAAAGCATGCTTCCTGCAGTTAGCTGGTTTGGCCAAAGTATATATATATATATTTTTGTTTTGCCAGCCAAAATATGCATAAATTTAACGGAAAACCTACTTGTGATTGTTCTGCGTAGGTCAAAGCAAACAACGATTGCTAAAAACGAAAACCTATTAAAATTGAAGAAAATACAGAATACTGTAAGAAACGCGTTGTTAGTTCAGTTTCATGACCCATTACTGAAGTAAATCCGTGGAAAACTTGACACATATCTCTTGATTCGGAAAGACCTCAGCAGCATTTTTCTGTGCACTGAGTTTCCACGGCATTATTTTCGCGAAATCATGGGTGAACACAAATTTATCGTTCCCATTTTCCACAATCTCAAAAGACGTTTGAGTGCGCAATTCTTACATTTTATTATATTGACGTGTTTACTTGCGAAAATCTTTCGGATAACCACTGGCCTGAAATTATTGCATTTCTTCATTTGTTAAATAGTTTGTATTATTTTATTTCAACACATTTGTTCTGTTGCAGAAAAAGTTACAGAAAATTAGTATTGTGGAGTACTTAACTCAATGCGATTCACAGAGAGACTTTATTCATAATGCGCGTTGCTTACTCTCATAGCCTTTATTGGGGAACGAATAAAATACTAACCCTGGCCTCTATATTCTCATTTCGCAAGCGACGTGACTTAATCATTGTTTTTAAAAAATAGTTAAAAAAAAAATAGTCGCCGAAATGCCTTTACATACTATCATTATTTGATTGAACTAACGTTACAGTTCATTATCAGAACTGGAAACGCAACCCGCACGAGTGTGTATCAGAAACTTGTGAGTTCTCTCACATGGAGCTCCATTTGTCGCCTTCCACGCTGCCTGCCAAATAAATCCGTTTAATATTCGAATCTTAAGTTCTCATTGATATACAGACAAATCTTTCGAGATCCTCATGATGCAATTTTGACTGTTTGTATACACAACAGCAATCCAAAACAAAAATTGCTCAACACTACTTACTGATGCTCCACAATGCAAAATCACGAGGGAGCCTAGAAAAGCTCATAAATTTCACAAGGCACATTTGCTGGATAGAAAGTATAAACCATGGTACAAGCGCACTGGCTTCAAGGCAATCTGGTCGCTCAGTTGCATGAAATAAACTGCAGTTTATTCTGTCTAATTACTACATAAACAGGCCAGTCTGTCACTGCTAGTTCAGCAGTGATTTATACTGCCGCGTGAGCGTGCAAGAGAGCCATATATCTCATTATTGGTGTGAGAAAATCCATCGCTTCATTCGGTAAATATGTGTTTATATGGAGTGCAAAGTTTGTGCAGTGCTTGTGTAGTACAGATTGTTAGTATAAAGTTACGAACAATTGTATGCCACAAGAAAAGAATGATCTGGACCAATCTACAGAAACAATTTCGAGAGAAATTCTTTTTCCAATTTTGATGTCTTCGGTAAACGATCGGCTTCGTCGGCGTTAGTGCACGACCTTATGCTAAGATACGTCACGAGTGTTTTGTAAAGCCTTAATTATGCTATTTTTATCTGGTGCTCTTGATAACATTGATTTACAATGTACTGAGACACGTATTTTTAAATTATTGATTGTTTGTTATATGTGACAACTTATGTTTTAATTACTGTGGTTTATTTATCTTATTTTTAAATGCAAGTATGTGTTCGCTCAGAAAGTTTATGTATAAGAGGAATTATCATTTTTGGAAGTCTTTATGAATTATTACAAAGGGTTTTATGGACGGAGGTCACGAGCTAAGAACCATATTATGTTATTTTGGTTGTCATGGTAATACATGGCGTGGTGTGTATTGTAAGACAGCCCTCTCGGGATTGGAACGATGTTTAAAAGTGACGTTTTAAGTATGTAACTGAGGAGGTTTTGTAGCCATATTGTTTCCGCCAGGTAGGACGCTGGCCCAGTGGATATCAGCCTGGTAAGAACTTATATGATTTCCTTAATTTTTTCGACGAGTACGTGATAATAATACAGATTGCCCGATGGGGATGAAGAAGCGCAACAGTTTAATACGAGAAGTAAAGTCTGTACGCGCTTCCCACGCGGTTATTTATTTAAAGTCAAGTTAGAACTACTGCGAAGTGGTAATTGGTCCTGAATGAACTGTATATTGTGTACCACAGGCCTGAAAGCCTGATAAGGTAAGATCCTGCAGACGTCCTGGCATTAAGGAGGATGCCTAGCAAGTTCAGACTACGTAATTTCTTCAAAATGCTGCTATGTAATAATATTTCAGCTATGAAATTTAAAGTTTTAGACTGCAGAGACATTAAAAATTATTTATTTTCTCTTTTGATTCACTATCTTGGACCATAATTATTTGAGTTGCTCAAACCTTTTCGCCTGCGGATAAGCATGAGATCCGTCAATGAGCGCAACCTCTCGTCGAAATACTGTGACGGTATCTGCCTCATCGCAGGCAACGAAGCGTAGACAACATCGGAGACTAATTTTGAAGGATGTATGTTGAACAGCTCGTACACGTACGATACATACTCGTTCACATGAGTGTATACAGTTTGTAAGAGAATATATCAATTCAACGGTGATTTCATTCATCCATGTTTGGCTTTGTTCCTTGCCGGTCAATCCTGCATCCATACCCCATGCGATGCCACTTTTAAAACGTACATGTCGTACACTTCCAACTGTAAATAGTATATTATCAGTGTTAGGTAACTTTTGGGAGATAAACAATAGATGCCATGACTTATGAATCAGCCGTGGTATATTGTACTCCGCACACTCGCACACCAATAACAATAGGTGTTACAGTAGTACACAGTATGAATCTCAAACACTACACTCAGACACGATAATTTTGTACGCACTTCTGTTGAATAAGAAAGGAATTTACGACTAGAGAATCTCTATACTACCATTAGCAAACTATTTGCCAGTCCAGTGTTCGAATTGGTGAAAATGTAGAAGCGGGAAAAATGTTTTCGTTGATATCCTCATATATAGGCATTTATATATATATATTAAACGTATTAGTTTGGAAGTAAATTGTTATTATGTTATGTATAATTTTTACTGCTTCTAACACCAATTTAGTTACGTCGATACCTGATATGGTAGTTTGAATTTCTGGTTCAGTGATAACTCTTTATGTCTTACCTTACAAATTAACAGGTACTATGTAATTCACAAATCGATCACAAAATCGTATTATGAATACAAAAAATAAAACAAATTTCTTTCGCTGGTTGGGAGCGAATAAAAGAATGAAGTTGTTGAGAAAAAATTAAGAAGGGGGGAAATTCACCGCTCCCCCCCCCCCCCCCTCTTCGACCAATTAAAAAACTCCTGCCATATCAACACACGTTGCAGGTATTTCTTCATAATACACATACCATCACATCACGACAGCCAGACTACACGAGGCCACGTCTTCACACTTAACTATCCCAGTTAATCTGAATCTTGGTTAGCCACTGATAATCAATTGGGTTTGTTCAAAGACGTATTCAGCAGATCGGCAATGTGCTAAAGGCTTTTAGCGTTAATATGAGCACTTTTGAAAGATCTGCTTAAGATTTACTTGCATGTATATTATGTGTTCTTCCACCACATGTAAAGTGAACGTTACTACAGGCGTAATCTCTTTATTCATGCATTTCAAATGTGCTCAAACAACCGTGAACAGCCTTTAGAAAACATTTTCAAATTTTCTTATTGTAAATGATCCTGGATGGCGTATTATCATTATTTTAAACAAGGCCTGGCGAGTGGAGTACGTTGTTGTACAGACCAGAATTACAGCTTCAGTTATTAACTTGTATTGCCCTCCAAATTTGAAACAGTACAAGCTACTCTAATTCAGCGCAGTTTGTCTGCAAACTGGAAAATGCTTCACTGAGATCATATATATTTCACTCATGACGCAGTGTCTAAAATTTAACGGTTCGTTACTCTGCTTTACAGTGGTATTTTCTGCCCCGGAGACTAACACTTAGTGAATTATATTAACTATATAGTATGTAGCACGTTATTACACGAACCTTCATTGAGCATGTATCACTGATTGAAATTTCAGATTTAGGTTTAGAGTGTGTTGACATTGTAAATAAAAGATACTGTAAAATATATTGCCACGTTATAATGCAGTACTTGTTTTAACCTACCAAATCTTTAGGGCCACTCGGCTCTCATGACCTCACTCTTAAGAGCCGCCCAAAATTGCTTCACTTCTTAAGGGCCCTACTCATATTTGTATTAGTCCAGCTGGAGTGAGACTTCAACTTAAATACAAATTAACGTAACAATTTACATGCACAACATTTACTCAGTTTTCAGTTGTCGGTACAATATTATCTGAAAAGTTAGTATTTTAAGTGAGAGAGCATATCCATATTTGAAACCAAATCAACTAAGCTTATGGTTCTAAGACGAGGCATCAAAATTCAAGTAAGAATGGCTGTTGTACTATTTCTGATAGAATATTTGATTGCGGCAGCTGGTATGCATATGACGACTGAGCATAACTCTATAGTTTTACAAACTGTTATCAATATCAGTTTAGAGGATGAACATCGTATGTCGACATAATGTTTATATGAAAATAACTGTGTAAAGTGTGAACTTTCAAAATGAATATTTGAAAAGAATCACTGCGGCCCATAATTACATGTATGCACGCTGGCATGCGAGACTTGACGTTTTATTGAGAGAGTAATATGTAGATTTATAGCAACTGAAGTTAGTGTTTCAAGTTTTAGATACACAAGAGCACGAATCTGCGTATTATCAAGGCATTTGCATTCCTAAAAATTGCACACTATTTCGCGCGGATGTGGAATGAATAAAGTAAGATGGTCCATGGTGATGTTAATGTGTCACAAAGCAGAAATATATCAAATGAGAAAATAATTAGGTACTAAGCTGGGCTTTCAAAAATTGCTCAATTAATAGCGAACAGCCTAGACGCATTTCGCATGCTCCATCGTGACAAAGTCAAGTGCGCGAGAAAGCAACGGACTTCTCGACATGCAGTCGCACACGTATGAAATCGCAGGGCGCGACTGTTTACGAGCGCATTCGTTAACGGCGTGCAGCAAGCGGGCCGCGTCGTTCCACGCGGCACACATCAGCTGCTTCGGACGTAACGGTAAAAAGATGCGGAATAATTTTCGCGCAATAAACCCGTGGGACTGGGGTGGAAACAGCTATACAGTTTACCCGTCACGGGCAGTGAGCGTCTGCTTTTGACCCAGATGCGAATAAGGACACGCGAAGAGGTACCCATGTCGACGACTGCCTTCTTCTGGGAAACGGCTGGCGTCGTTAGAAGCAGCGCCCTACATGGGCGAAAATTTACAATGCCTGCGGCAATGTGAACATTTTTGGAATGTACAGTGCTCAGAAAGTAGTGTACATCTGGTTTAGTATGGACCACTTTTCACATGGCTAAAACATATCTTTCTAAATATCAAAATATAAAATATATTTAATGAATTATTTAAAATAATTTTTCAAACAATTAAAATTAAATATTATTTTTATATAATAAATGAAGAAGTTAGACGACAATACGAGTTTTTGTTGAAACGATTACTTTTATACATCAATTTAATTTAAATACTTTAAGTACTTAAATACAATTTAATCTAAATATTATAGGGCCCCTCGATGACACAAAATAAAGTAAAAAATAAATAAATAAATGTTACAAATTAATTTTTTGATTTCAGCATCGAGAAATACACAACCCTAAAGTAAAATTTTAATTTTTAATTATTAAAAAAATATTAAAATTTTTAATTAAATGTATTTTTTATGTGTATATATATATATATATATATATATATATATATATATATATATATATATATATAAATACTATATGACAAACGGTCCATAATACTATTACGTTAAATATAAATAAAATATTTTATATTAAGATTTTTTTTTATTTTAAAAAATTGTATTAAAACTACCAAAATTATACAAATTACAGAAAATTATTTAAACATTGTTTCAACTTATGCCTAGTATATACTACTAAAAGATTTAAAAATAAAATATTGAAATATTTATATTCATATTATTTTTTCTATCACAGATATCTGAGTATTCCCCTTGTAATTTTTATTTACATGGTATCTTATTGCACAATTTTAAAATCTGTAAAAAAAACAGCCATAAAATGCGATAAAATAATTTTTTTTCATAAATATTAATTTGATCAATTTTTAAATATAATGACACTGCTTTCGAACAAACAGATTATAAAAAGTGAAACGCATCTCGAAATGAGGACATGTTTTTATAAGAACTATTTCAAGTTTCATTAAAAGTTAAGGGCTTATTTAATAAATCCACTAATTCTTTTCTCGCAGACAGGGTTTGAAAATTGATGAATTTTTAAAATGTTTTGAGTCGTCGGGTTATTCACCCCTGTCTGGTATTTGCTTTCATTATTTTTTCTGTTCATATCAATAGTAATAAATCCAAAATTTTTATTCCAGTATTCGGCACAAGTTTCTTTAAAATAACTGTAAGACATATTTCTGACAACAAAATAATTATAAATGTGTTTAAAGTTTGCATCATATTGTCTAAGAATACATAAAAAAACATGTTTTGTCTCTTACTAATTATTTTGGAACTTTGGAATAGGTTCGAGCAAAATAAAAACAATCAATATTTTTTGTCTTCCTCGAATAAAATAATTATGGATTCTATCTGGGTTATCTAAAATCACATCGTTGAATAAAACAAAACAAAAAAAAAAAATCATATTTATGAAAAAAATTGCTTGCACTGGCTTTTTTTTTTAGACGAGTTTATATGCTCGTAGGCAATGATAATATGTAATATAAGTTATGGTGTGCGTGATAGTCTTCCCATGAGGTTGTGCGAGGGAGAAGGTTTCATGTTTTGAGTATGTTAGTGATCAGGCCACACAGTATTTCACACTGAAGAGCACTAATTCTACAAAACATACAAAAACACTGTTCTATTTACTATAAAGAAACCTTTTATTTTCCTCCAAATAACTTAGAGATGCCATAAGTTCTTACTACGAAAAGAAATGCAAAGCAGCAGAAAACGATGTATGGAAAATTTAAGTTAACTTGAATTATGAAAAAACATACAAGTGTATAAGTTCATTATTCTTCATTCTATAAAATACATAAATCACATAAAAAATTACTACAAGTACTTTAAAATATTCTGGCCTGATAGGTATAACTTGATGTATTAATTTGAATCAATAACATAAAATATTTTTAATTTTAAAATCAAATTGTGTTTAAAAAGTAATAAAAATTATGGCATGTTCGTTATGTATACTCAGTACAATACACAATCTCATCGAAGCCATTAAAATAAAATTTTATTTTTCGTTCAATTTATTAAGCATATAAAATTATTCTATTAATCAAAAATATGTTGATATATTCAAACATTTGGAACAAACATAAATCTTTTAAATTCAACCATCCAATTTTGTAAATAAAATTAATCATCAAATTAGTTTTACTTGGACCAAAAATTATTGCACGAATATCATCTGATAAACGTTCGACATTATTTGATTAACTTTCTATTCATTAATTAAAACACCAATGCCCTAACAATCCACACTTACTAAATACATTTTTATGTACATGAATCGAGTTTTAAGATTACCCAATTATAGTCGAATATTATCTGGTAAAAGTACACCATTATTTAATTTTTTATTTCCTTTTATTAATTAAAACACGAATTCCTTATTTAGTCTTCAATGGTTAGATATATAATATTAATAAACATGATAAAAGTTTATAGTTAACAAATTATAATTCTATATAGTAGAAACATCATTATGATATTCTTTATGATAAACGTTCTCTTACACTAATTCGGTTTCATAAGACAAATTTGACAACAAATATATATATATATATATATATATATATATATATATATATATATATATATATATATATATATATATATATATATATATATACAATCAAAGTTTTTAATTCGAATAGAAAAATCTTTATTACGAAAGGTTAATATGACATAGATCCATTGAAAAAAAAATTAATCCTTACGAACACTTTAAAATATATAACACAGGCCTAGAAACAAATAATGCAACAAATAAAATTAATATACAGAGTAAGTTCGACATAAAGTTGGATGATCGATTATCATACATCTTTGGCTCTGAAAGAGGTAAAATAACTAAAAATTAAGACGTTACACAAATTCCTAAATTGAATTATTTTTAACGATAAATGCTCATTATAATTTTGCTTATGGTATTGCTATCAGACACTAGGGAAATATACAAGTTCGTCATGGACGGTAAAATTACTACAATAAATTAAAAAAATTAAATTTTTTATTAATTTGTAATCATATAATAAATATTCACTCTGCTATTACTTACAGCAATAAACTACATTCCACCACTGTTAATCTTGATATTTTCAGTGAGCGCAGTATTTACTGTCTATCTTATATGATAACTTAAGCTCTTAAACCTGTCTCTATACTGGATACAGTCACTTAATTCACACTCGTTATTAATACATATTCAATATGTCTATTTCCAGCATTCCAAATGTTAGTTATTCACACATCCCATTCTCACTCTCTACTGTACTGATGCTTGCAGTTCGCAGACATCATTCCTGCTAGTCACTTGTGCAACCACTAGTCACTTAGCTGGCTTGCGGCTTTTCCGTCTGTGCGATCCTGGCTATTTAGGCCGAATAATGCTCCAAATTGTAGACTGTTGGCTCGAAGACTCATCGTGGTTTAAATTGTCTCGTTTACCCGATCCAGAATGTTTCCCATACCGTGAGTCGCGCTGAGAGAGGCAGAGGCGATGAACAGAATATTCTTAAACGATAACCCCAGACATGCAATCCTTTCAGTGACAGAAGGCGGCACGAGTCGTGGTAGGCTCATCGTGGCGGTGGTATTCCTTTGAAAATCTCAGTGCACTCCTCGGGTTACCATTCTCTCTTTGACACAGTGTTTCCTTTACTCGATCGGAATGGGGGTAGGAAAACGATTCAGAGCAACATGTAACACTACTGTCTCCTCATGTTTGTTCGTCTCAAACAGACTTTGCAGCATATGAACCTTTGTAGAGTGCCAGTCGATTGATGTGCAAAATCTTAGGCTTTGTCCAAGAGCCTTGGCCACAAATTCGAAAGACCGCATCATTGATCTGCTTCAGAATATTGTAGGGTCATTCCCAACCTTTCTACAGCTTCGGTCAGTACCATTTTCGCCCCTGTGGGTTGTACAGCCACACCAGTTGTCTTTGACATTCCTCACCTGACATTTTCCTGCCATACTTCATCTTCACCCTGTCACTATTTATCCTGAAGTGCTGTCGAGCAAAATCATAAATTCCAACTAGCCTGTGATGCAAATTGCAGGAATAATCAGGGATAGCATCTTACTCTTCTATCAGCCGGCCAAACAGCAGTTCACTATGGAGGCATAGGTCTTCCAAACAGCATTCTTGAAGGTGTTATCCTTGTAGACTCATGAACTGCCGAGAGGTAAGTAAGGAGAAACAATGGCACCTTTGAATCCCAGTCCAGTTAGTTGTCTGCCACAGATATCGACAGGCACTGCGCAAGAGTGCGGCTAAGCCTCTGGACTATTCCATCAGATTGTGTTTTAGTACTGGTATTTTACATCCTCAGATGCTTTGTTATATCCTGGAGCAGGCAGGTTCAAAATTTCTCCCATGATTTCAATGGAGTTTTAGTGGTATTACAAATCTCGAGACGATATGCTCTACGAATATATCGTCACAGTACATGCTTTTTGGTTTGGGTGGGAAATTACCACAGGCCACTTAGTAAAGTTAGCTTGGGCCACCAGTAGATACTGGTAATCTCTCTCTGTGACAGGCAAGCGGCCCAGAATATCTACTGCCATCCTCTCGAATGGTTCTCCGGCATTATATTTCTGAAGATTATCTTGTTCCCTGGTCTTTGCAGTGCAGGTGTCACACATCCAGCACCCCCTCTCAACATTTAACAACAATGAAGAAAGTAGAATTTTAGTCGAACTATGTCGAGGTCTTATTAACACAAAAATGGCCACTGGCTGCTGTATTATGCAATTAATTTAAGACAGTAATGCTTGTACTTGGGGGGGGGACTGTAAGTGTGTGTTTCTCATCATTACTTTCCCAATTCCTGTAAAAAACATGATTCTTCTTTATGAGGGAATTCCTTTGTGCCCAGTTTGTTTTGACTGTTGTGTTCTGGCTGGATATCTCTTCATGTTTTGGCTGAGAGACAGTTTCTTTCCACTCTAATATAATATGCAAAGTGGAAATATCCAGCTGACATTTCCTAATTGATGTATCACTCCAAGTACAATTACAGAACCTTGAAATCTTGCACTCTGTACCTTCAGCGCTTAACCACTCTTTTCTACTTAGTGTTCACAATGACGACATAATGGCTCTATCGCCTCCTAGAAAGTGCATCTGCATTGCTGCCCAGGCAATCAGATCTGTGTTGAATTTCCAATTCGTATTCTTGAAGAAGCTGTATCCACCTGGCTATTTGACATTCGGGGTCCTTGAAATTAAACAGCCAGCATTATGAAGCTTGGTCAGTTCTACGAATAAAATATCCACCATAATGTTAGGGTAGGAAGTGTAACATTACTTTAATCATGGCTAGAATATCTCTGTGTGTAACACAATAATTTTTCACGGGCTTGAGCAATATCTTACTAAAGAATTATAGTGGCCTCTCCTCCTCATCGTGAATCTGAGATAACTCAGCTACAATGCATTCATCACTAGCATTAGTATCCAAAATGAATGTGTCATCACCTTTCGGAAATCCCAGGTCTAGGGGAGATATCAAAATTTCCTTTAGCATTTTTAAAGCAACTTCATACACAGGGGTCCAGTGATATTACCTTTATGCTCGAGTCAGTTCATGTAGCGGCTTCACGATTGAGGTGAACTCTGTTATAAATTATCAGTAGTAGGCACCCCAAACCCTGAAAATACCGCACTTCGGTTTTGTCAGTTGGTATAGGCCAATTTATTATTTCTTTCGTCTTCTCAGGGTATGTTTCAATTATATGGTTAGACACTATATGTACCTAGAAATTGATTATCTTTTGGAATATGTGTTTTTATAGGAACACATTTGAAGTTGACTGCGGCCACTTACTGCAATAAAGAGTCTAAATGTGTTAGGTCGTCTTAAAATGTCCTTTCAGTATCTTCATTATAATCTAAGAAAATCTCACTGAAATGAAAAGGATGACTTTTTCCATCAAGCATTCGAAGTTGGCAGGATCATCAAACATCCCAAAGGCATAACTTTGAACTTCTAGGTTCCTTTCACTTGAGCACAAAATGCAGTCTTCCCATGATCCTATGGAGCCACCTCGCACTGATCGTAACCTGTCTATCGTTGGGAGTTGATAAGAGTCATTTGTCACTTTTTTAAACTGGTGATAATTCACATATAACCTTAGAGCCGTTTTCCCTCTTAACAAGTACAATGAGGAAAGACTATGTACTCGCTGAATGTTCTATCACATCTGACTCCTTCATTTCCTTTAGAATTCCCTCAACTGCATAAGACGAATCTATTCCAGTCGTATTGGCGGTTGTTTTATGGGCCTGGCATCTCCTGTAACAATGTGGTGGCAGGTTTCATTAGTCCTTCCAAAGTGTGTTGGTACACATGATAATGCATCCCTATTTATATTCAGTAATTGTGAGGCAGTCTTCCCCTCTCAACAGTTGAGATTTTTTGTTGATCTTAATAGCAGTTCCTCGAGCACTTCTGACAGAGGACATTCAGTTTGTTTTACTCTAGAAGCTTCTGGATCATTTGGTAGTACTTGTGTGACCTGCAAACAACACAATATTTATTTTTAATCTCGATTCTATTTAAAGTCCTTAAAACTGCCTATATAGGCAGTCACAGTCGTTTAGTTCACACTCATTATTTACACATTTTCAGTATGTCTGTGGTCATCATTCCAAATGTTTGTCACTCACACATCCACTTCAATAGTACAACCCATCAGTGTCACTCTAAACTGTACCGATGCTCACAGTCCGCACGCAGATTTCACTCCCACATGGTCACTCATGTTGCTACTCGTATCTTCTTTGGCTCGTAGCTTCGCACATTTTGTATACTTCGCTCTTTAGGTCATACAATGCTCAAAACTGTATACTGTCAACTCGGACGTCCATCGCGGCTTAAATAGCATTGCTGGCCTGATTCACAATACTCCCCATACCCCGAGTTACACTGAGAGTGGTGGGACGATAAGCAGAACATTCTTAAAAGATAACTCCATACATTCAATCCCTACAATGACAGAAGGTGTCACGAGTTCGGATAAGCTTATCGGAGTAGTGGCACTCCTTTGTAAATCTCCATGCACTCCTCGGGCTTTTACTCCATCCTTGACACACTGTTTCACTCGCTCGAGCTGGATGGGAAACGAAAACGATGCAGAGCAACATGTAACAGAATATTTATTAAGTATGATGTAATGAATCACTTAGAAAGCGATATTATTACGAAATTTGAGCATAAAGCAATGTTTCGATTTCGTGATTAGATTGATGTAACTAATATCGTGTTTATTATATTAATATCATCATAACTTGCAACTGTGTCGTGTTTATAGAAACAAATTTTTAATGAGTTGTATAAATAGAATATCTGGGCATACAAACACTTTACATTTATTGTTTTGTACACATTTATTTTTACTGAGGTTCACAAGTATAAATCATTATGAATGTGCTTAGCAGTTAATGAAAGTAATATAAGTTTTTCCTATAGAAATAAAATTGTATTCCTCATCACTGCAATGTATCAGCCAAAGAAAAGGAAGTTGTTAAAATAAATGCTTAACAATAACAAATGCCAGAAATGCATACATCAGTCTCATTCTCACAGATATAAATAACCAAATGAAAAGTTTACTTTTTTAACATGGTCATTTTATAATGATATTCGAGGAATACATTACACAGTAGTCAGTCGCATTTAATAGGTAGACAAAATGAACATTACACATTAATGATTCAGTCAGTCGAAACTTCTGACTCTGGAAGATTTGCTCTCAAATGACGATACACTTAAACTAGTTTCGTTGCTTTATCAACTCCTAAACGATTTCGTAACTTGCTCCAAACCAATTCAAGTGTAGAGAAGTATCTGTCAATTGAAGCAGATGAAGCTAGTGCTGAATGCAAGCAGAAGAAAAAGTGACAAAACTCAAAGGGAAACTTAAAGAGTTTTTCCATTCTTTTTTTGCAATGATATATCACCATTTTGCCAGGAAAACACACGTACAACATTGGCATGCATGACAGAAGTAGAATAATTGTCTCGATCACTTATCTTGAAGGCCATGATGCCAGGCAGTAATTCAGGATGGTGTTCAGCTAACCATGTTTCTGCGAAGTTTTCTTGTTGTTCACTTAATGTTACCTGCTGAATTTTGGATCCATAATGTTTGCGAGTATATGTGATTGTTGGATTGCCTGTTGAAATTGTTTCTTAAACGGGTGATGATAAAGCTCCAGAACGTAAGAAGATAGTAAGTCGAGTCATATTTTAACTGCCTCTGAGCCACATGTTGTTTCTTTCTGATGCTTGTCCAGTGAATTTGCAACTACATGTATCTGTTTCTCATGATGCACTGCTTCGTGGTAAATTCCCAGGTTGTTTAAGATTGTTACAACATTAGGATGAAAGACTTGGGCATAATTTGTCACAAATGATTTTACAGAGTCAGCATGAGAGTTTAATCTGGTTTAATTTGGCAACTGTTGCATCACACAATCTTTCTCCAGAACCCACCCAGGTGCTTAATGAACATTTCGAAGATACATTTACACTTCCACAATATGACCCATAACTGTTTTAGGATATTCCTATTTCTCAACTAAATTCTAAAGGTGCACTGAGCAGCCATATGTGATTAGATATTAATGTTTTTATTTAAAAATTCCTCACATTTTACCTATCCTTTTCTCATTATCAGTAACTACTAAAAAAATGCTGCTGTGTGAATTTCCTTAGCATTATTTCATTGCTGCCTCTGTTATTGCTGTGTACGGCCAAGATTTTTTTTCCTGAGACCCTGCATCATAGTATATGTTAAGGAAGTAACTTTCTGTCCCTGTGTGGCTCATGATGGCCTGAATTGGGTCATTCTTAACGCTTGACCATCAATCCATTGTTACTGTTAAATGGCAATTGTGTACTTTTTCTACCAGAAGTAACTCTTCCCACCGATATAGTTTTCTGGTGGTGCTTTGTATCAAAGTCTTAATATCTGGAGCATATAATTCAATATATCAAGTTCAACAACGTTACAAGGAATATTCGAAGCAAATATATGCATTACAACTGCCTTGTCAAGGTTTCCATTTTGGTGTTCAGTTGTCTTAAGCAGAGCAGCCTCTCTGCAAGTCGGCTATCGGGGTAAGTGTCACCAACCATTCTCAAAATAAGCTTTTCCTAATATCTCTCGAGCGAGTTCCGCGCTCGTTTCCTTAGACCCAGCCAGTATTCTTAAATTTTTCATAGCTATAAGTAAAATGGCTTGTTTAGGTTTCTGTCCAGAAGACAGCGTGTTGAACCGTGTTTCTGTAAAATCTCAAGGGTTTGTTTTGTAACTTCTCTATGAAGAACTTGCACTTTTAGAAGGGGATACTCTTTCTGAGATGTGTATTACAAGTTCTCTTCCCTGCATGTGTCAAAATACAATGCAAGCGGGACTTTGTCTACCGTTTGAAAAAGTGCGGCGAAGCGATGTGCAAGTTTATTGATTCCATATGTGCATATAATGACGATATTTGCTTGTCCCTAAGTGAACAGGCGCTAACAAGTGTTACCTTGGATGATTTAGCACCTAAGATGCGCATGCATTGTGCGCTATTATCACGCCCTAATAAGTTACACGAGTTGTGACGACTTGCCGTGGAAATGCAGGGTAGTGTAGTGGCTTCTGGCGAATATCGAGCGCTTTTCACATCTACCAAGTTCGTCCACCGCGACGTGAATTATGCTGTGCATGGGCAGGCGTTTATTCAACAGGATGTCGAACATCGCAGGTCGATAGTGTATTGTGCCAACTGTCTTCAAGTAGGGCACCGGGTCAAATATTGTACCTTTGACAACCATAGTTTAGCTGATCGAAAGTGTTTTTCTGTGGCATGCTTGTTCATGTTCGTGGTTTCTGTACTTAACAGGGAAACATGCAAACACTGGTGCAGGACATAGGCCCACCGGTCCTTCAAATAAAAAAGTCCTGCACTCTGTCCAAAAATGTGCGGTCATTGTCACATAGGGTAAGTATAATTTCCCTGCCTTAATAGACACATGGGCTACGCATTGTGCATTGAGTAAGGAGTTTATCAATCATCTCTCGGAGTTGAAGATTATTTCTAAAGGGCGTGTCAGTGTGGTATCGGAAAAGCATATCTGTATTGCGTATGGCGATTTTGTAAGATTTGACAGTATGGTAAACCTGCATTTTAAGATCGGCAAGTATTCCTGGACCCACTCTTTCTAGGTTTTCCCGCAGTTTTCGGAATATTTAATTTTAGGCTTGGAGTTTCTGGGTAAGACCAGAACCTTAGTGGATTTAGATTCCATTTATATTTCTTTATATTTCTTTATCCGAATATGGTTGTAGGTCGATGCGGCGCTGGATGTGTTTACTCCTGTGGAAGGGGGCATTTCCGATATGGATTTTAAACTCCAGCTTGAAAAGTTGAGGGAAGATTTTAGCGATGTCATCACGCCTCGCATCGGGAGAAGTGATATCCTTCCGTATAAGCTCGCATTGACAAACGATATACCCGTGCGTTACAATCATTTTAAGTGTCTGCCCCCTAAGCCTCAGGCTTTCCGAGAAATTATCGAAAAATTGTTAGCTGGCAGTGCTATTGTGCCCTCTATTTCGGATTATTGTTCTGCGGGATGTTTGGTAAGGAAAAGGGACAGTGATAAGTATAGATTGGTAGTAAATCACTCATTAGGCAATAAAAAAATACACAAGGATCCTTTTTCCTTGCCAACCATCGATTGCACTCTTCAGTATTTATGCCAGGCCCGTGTGTTCTCGGCTCTCCATATTAACAATAGTTTCCATCAGTTCCAGTTAGATCCAGCTTGTAGAAAATATACTGCATTTAGTATGCCCTGGAGCCACTACGAGTTTACTCGTATACCCATGGGCTCGAACTTCGGAAGCCTGGCATTGTCCTGTATCCTTGATCATGTATTGTCTGAGTTCAAATTTAAATTTGTATTAATTTATATACACGATATCGTAGTTTACAGCGATGACATTCCGCCTCACTTGTCACATTTGAGACAAGTTTTCCTTAAAGTGCGAGAGGTAGGCCTAACAGTTAACCCAGAAAAGGTCACCCTAGCGTCAAACATATTAAAAGTTTTAGGATGCCTGCTCTGCGAGGGACATTTGCTCATTGATCCCGACTGTGTTGCTCCGATACTGGATTTTCTGATTCCCAAAACCCTTAATGATTTCCAGAACTTCTTGGGGATCACAGGATATTATTACCATTTTATCGATTGGTACTCTGAAATTGCAACACCCTTGAATCTGCTAAAGAGGAAAGGGGTTGCATTATATCTGGGGGTAGAGCAGGAAAAGGCATTCTCTACATTGAAGGAAAAGTTATTGTCACCGCTGGCACTCCACCTGCCGGACTTTTCTAACAGGTTTGTTCTCCAGGTTGATGTCTGCTCCCTGGCTTTAGGTGCTGTCCTGAGTCAGTGGATGGAACGTGGTTTGGCTCCTGTGGCATTCGCCAGCCACAGTTTAACTGAAGATGAGCACAAACTCGGTTTACACAAGAAGAAGAGACTATCATGTATCTATGGATTGGGATAATTTGCCTTGTACATAAAGTTCGAGGAATTTGATTTGTTCATGGACAACCCACCATTGAGCTGGGTTTTAAACCGTCCTCAGCATCTTGGTAAACTGGGCCATTGAATCTTGCCCTTATCGCTCTTTCGATTCAAGCTGCACCATGTCTGGCGCACGGAAAATCAAGTCGCCAATGTGCTTACGCACACATATGGCACAGACAATTTTGAATCGAATCAGGTGGAGATTTCTGCCGCATCAGTGAACCTTAGACAGAGTTTCCCGGAATTCTTCATGACCCTGCGACAGGAGTAGGGCGATGGTGGCTTTTGTTCCCAGGTATTGAACAATTTAAATCAGGGTGTAGTAATTCCCTTTATTTTTTAGAAGAATATTCTGTATTATAACGTAAAAAGGAGACGTGCTCTGAAGATTGTTGTACCCTTTTCTTTGCGGCCCATGGTACTCTCCTACTTTTATGATTCTGTGTTCGGGAGACACCTTTGGGTGAGCAAGATATTCCATAAGATTTCCACCAATTTTGCCTGGCCGATGCTTAGGAGCAACGAGTCTGATTATGTGCGCTCCTGCCATGACTGCAAGAAGTGCAAGCAAGTACATCAGACAAATGTGGGGCAGGCTGTGTCCAACTTCCTGACGCCCCTTGGGGTACTGTCCACTTGGGCATTTTCGGTCCCTTGATTTGCTCTAAAAATTGTAATATGTGTGTTTTCAGCTTATTAGATACCTTCACAAAATTCTTTAGATTATAACCTTTAAAAAAAATGAAAGCATCGACCATAGTTAAGACCTTAACCAAGAAATTATGGAAGGTGTTTAGTGCTCCTGTGGAGATCCTTACATACAATGGGAGGTATTTTACATATACAGTGTTAAAAAATATGTGTTTCTGCTGGGCTGTAAGGCATTTCACATTGAGTCCATATTACTCGAAGGGTAGCCAAGTGAAGAGGTTTAACAAATACCAGAAGGCTTGCTTCATCATCTTCTACAACAGCGATCATGCATTATGGGATTAGGACCTCGATCTCATTAATTTAAGGTTTAATAGTGCTTGCATGGGTCTATGGCGTCCCGTCTGCTCTTCCTTTCCTTGGTCGCCCCTTGAGCCATCCCCATCTTAATATCTGGGACATTCCCCTCTCTCCTTCTCTACTTGGCAATACTCACAGGGACATCATGCTAGGTGACGTGCATCGGCGGCTTAGCACAGCTAAGATTCAAATTAATGCAAAATTGAATCAGCCAGATCACCTGCGAATTTTAAGGTAAAAGATCTGGTCTTGGGCAAGAACTTTAGTTTAGCGGAGTTGAGTTGGAATCTATCGAGTAAATTTTCACTCTAATTTGTGATTCCATTCAGGATACACAAATTTCTGACTGCGATTGGCGTAAGTTGGGTGTCCCCTTCTTCAGGTAGATATTACAGAAGGGCCCATGTGTCGTATTTAAAAAAATATTTATAGGTCTTTAGTGTGCACTTAGGATTTGGTTAGTTTTGGTTTGTTAGTGACTGTTATCCTTCGTTCCTGTTTTTTGTGTTTTGGATTTGTTCTACTCTTTATTATTCCTATTTTTTGGGTTTTTTCTGTCTTCCTCCGGGTCGAGCCAAGGTCCAGCATCGTCTTCGAGGGTGGAAGTCCTGTACCTACCTGCTTGGACTTGGAATACTGGATGCTGCCGTCCACTGCCCTTGGTTTTGCAGACCCAGCAGACACTCGAGAAGCGAATTGACTCTTGATGCTCGGTGTTTTCACCTGGCTACCCGTCGAAGTCTCCGGGGACTAATTGCTCTCTGAAATATTGAACAGAAGAATATATATTGTACTCAATGCTTGTGAATCAAGATTCTTTGTGTGTATATCTGCATTTGTAACTGTAATTGTGACTTTTGGGAGTCTTTCCCACCTACTTCCTGCTTCAAGTCTTGCTTATTATAATCGTCAGTGACATTGTTATTTGTGTTGAGTCAGAGTCCCCAGGGTGTCTGCTCCTTAAGGGGAGGGAGTTGTGATGGTGGCGCGCCTCCATCCATGTGTAACGACTGCCTGGATAGCAGGGCTTCATAGCCGAACTTGGTGCAGCCCGTATCCCCTCCTTTTCCTCCCCTTGATACCACTACCTGCTGTACCACACCTTTGATGCATCACAGTTTTTATGATGCCAAAAAAATTCGTATAAGGTCGTGCGCACTCTCCTCTCTTTCTGTTCTCCCGGCAGCAGCGACAACATGAATTCAGAACCTTGCTTGTCTTGGGTCAAGGAGACATTCTGTTTATTACCTTGGGCACGACGCACCTTTGACGCGTCTTTTTTTTTTTGCAATGTGAAAATTCGAAAACTATGTCTCGTTTACTAATTTTAAATTGTAACATTTTCTTTGAGGTAGTACCAAATTAATTTGTTACATAATAATTTTTTTAAATATGGAAGTAGTAAACGAGGTGCACCTCCCCTTTTCCTTTACAAAGAAAATGTTATATAATATTAAGTGTTTTTCTAGTAATGTTTAAAAACAAAAGGAAACAAAATTATAATGTAAGCAACACTTGTCACTAATTATATTAAACATTGAAATAAATACAAAAAATAAATAAATTTGAAGACCTTTCCATTTATATTAAAAAAAACGGAGCTATTAATATTATGTCACCTGATCTCAAGTTCAACATGTCATAATTTGGTGTATTTTTACTTTTTTTGCTTCGTAACAGCGAACAATATAAATAATTATAAATATAAATGAAAAAAAATGTTAAATGTTATGTTAGCTAATAATTGACTGCATGGAAGCTGTAAGGATACTTTTGGCTCGGCCTATGTTGTTACAACCTTGTCACAAATCACCAACAAGCACAATTAGAACAACTCCTTGTGTTCGTCTTCTTCAGCATAGCAAATTGTATGTTGTTAAGATCTGCATGATCACCGACGTATATTTCGTGAGACCGGATGTGGCAGAACACACTTGTTGGAATTTAAGAGGCATTTACTGCTGGTCAAAATGTCTCAACAAAACGGTGAATCGTGGTAAAGAGAAAGTTTGTTAAATATTTCCCGGGCATTAAAGTTTTAGCGTGTTCAGTGTTTGTCAAGTTTTTATACTTGTGCTAGTTTTGCGGGCATGCAGCCGTCGATTTTTCAAAATTTATTTTAATAACAAATTCGAAATTTTCTTTTGGTGTGAACTAAACCGTTGTGTGGTAGTGTTGTGTTGCGTGGTAGTGTATTCTGTCTGCTATCCCATTTGTCTTGCCCAACCAAGTATATTTCCATATACTCGTCCACGATTCGTATGTTCAAATATTTAATAAGGTGGTGTTTAAGATTTTTTTTTACAGCTGAATTCTTTGTTTGGGTTCCCTATGAAACACCGTCTAGTTAATGAAGTTTTATTGTGATTTTAGTCAGCTTTTGAAATAGTGTGTACGAGGAAAACTTTGTGTGGGACCACCCACGGCTGCTTTTCCACGGCAAGAATTTGGCTGTACTTGTCTGGAGTATTCAGAATCGTATTTAAAGATAGACGTGTTAATCCTGGCCGATGTTTTTGAGAACTTTAGGGACCTCTGCATTTCTACATACAAACTCGATTTCGAACACTACATCAGCGCCTCAGGGTTCGCTTTTGACGCCATGTTGTGTATGACGGGGGCTGAGCTCGAACTTCTAACATACAATGATATTCAGCTGTTTGTAGAAAACGGAATTTGTGGTGGCATGGCCCAGTGCGTCAAATGTCATGCGGTAGCAAATAACATCTATGCGCCAGAAACATACGACCACAGCAAGCCGACGACATACCTGCAGTACCTCGACGCTAATAATCTGCACGGCTTGACCATGAGTTTGCCGCTCCCAATACGTAATTTCAGATGGGCTGACACCAGTATTGACGTAGCTAATGTCCTTGCCTAACGTCGGAGCAATGGGTTACATCCTAGTGATATATGTCGAGTACCCTGTGGCCCTGAACGTCCAACACTGTGATTTACCGTTTCTTCCCGTTAATCAGTGTCCGCACGGCTCGAAACGGCCAAAGCTCCAAACGACTATGGAAAATATGAACAATTTGACTTCTTATTAGCTTATCTTGCTGCATAACCCCATCCCTTAGTAACCCATTAGTATATGAGCTAGCTAAGTTCATAACATGGTGTTTACTCCTGTACCTGTGCGGAGTGTAGTTCTGTGTGTTACTATTTTTCATCGTTGTTGGACTATGTACTTTTGTGTGGAGAATTTCTTCTGTGCGTGTTAATATTTTTCAGTGTTGGTCCTGAAATTTGTTCATTGTCCGTGGGTGTATACTTCTGTACCTGTGTGGAGCGTTTTTTTTCTCTGCATGTTAGTATTTTTCAGCGTTAGTCCTGAAATTTGTTCATTGTCATTGGGGTGTATACATCTGTATCCGTGTGAAGAATTTTTTTAAAACAGTGCAGAGCATTCTTTTCTTTTCCTGTGTTGAGCATTTTTATGTACCTGTGCGGGGCATTCTTTCTGTACCTGTGCGGAGCATTTTTTCTGTATATGTGTGGAGCATTTTGTTCTGTATCTGTTTGGAGCATTCTTCTGTATTTATTAATATTTTTCATTATTGATGGGCTGTGTACTTCTGTGCAGTGTTTTTTTTTATGTGCTAAAGTTTTTTAGCGTCGGTCATGAAATTTGGTTCGTATTTTTTCTTGTTAGGGGCTTCGAACGATAGATTTTTCAATAGCATATATGTGGTTTTGCGCCTGTGTGAGCAATCCTATCTTTAGCCCATTGTTAGTCCTGTACATTTTTCCATCATTAATTTTACACTTTTTAGTCGGTAGTGTTCATACTTCTGCATTATCTGACATTTTTTCATCGGTGTCTGTATATTTCTGTACCTGTGCGGGAATTTTTTGTTGTTGACCAGTAGTATATGGGTAGATTGAGGACAATCCATTTTTAGGTCCAAATTTCATTTTTTATACCCCAAATTTCAAGCTTTTTACCCCAAATTTCCAACTTCTTTTCATCAAAGTTCAAACTTTTTGCCACAAAAGTTCACGTTTTTTACCACCCCCTCCCCCAGTTTCATGTTTTTTTACTCCAAATTTCATGTTTTTACCCCAATTTCACGTTTGAATTTTAGACCCCAAAAATATCCGGCACGAATCGAGCACCCAAGATTTAGAACCAAAATTAAACCAATTTAAACTAAAATCAATCAAATTTCTCCATTTTCAAGCAAACATTCAGGTTTTCTAGAAAACGTGAATTTTGCAGGCGAGCAATCTAAATTAAGCAAATTTAACCCAAAATCAAGCAGAGTAAGATAAAATAAAATGAAAATATAGAAGCGATTCAAATTAAAAGAAATTTATATATTTTTTAAGAGAACTCTATACCACGCACAGACTTTTCCTTTTTTAAATTCTTTTAAGCCTCTACATGACATAAAAACTACCTTCTAATTTAGTTGTTTCATAGAATTTTTATCTAATATTTTCACATAGCGCTCTGGAAACAAAATTTTAAACTTGTCATCCAATATACAAATTTTTTCCTACAAAAATTGGAATCATAAATTTCAATATCTTTGGCAGTAAACCATAATTTTTCTAGATATTGTCGTTTAGTGAATTCAAACGGATTGTTCAGCTTCTCGAGGAGAGATTTCTTTGTGTGTAGTTTATAAAGAAACAAATTGTTGAAATAAAAATAATATTCTCTTAATAAATACATTTTCTTAATAAATAAAATAGTAAATATGCTCGAAATGGAAAATAATACCTTATCTAAGCAATGTAAAAAATGTGGCGAAGTATTAAACATAGGATATTTTGCATCGCATAAGCACACAAAAGATAAACATATTAACACCTGTAAAAATGTTCTACTGAATATACCTAAAATCATTATGTGTTAAGAAACTATGCAAATATGGAAAATATGTTTCTAAACTATATCTCAGACAGCATAAAATAGCAAATCGCACAATACCAATTAAATTCGACATGATTATTTAACTAAGGCATGTGTAGTATGTAATGAGAATAAATGTATCGATTCATTTTATCCTCATAAACCGATTATAGACAAACATACAGCAAAATGTAAATAATGTTTTAATGAGAAAATATTATGTGAATGTAGAATGTTTGTATTACACATCTCAAATAGCATAAAAAAACTAAATCACACAATCAATACATCAATATATATTTTTAATAAAATTCAGAATGATAATTATCCAAGAAAAACATGCACAGTTTGTAATGAGAATAGATCTATAAAATTATTTCTATCAATAAAAACACTAAGGACAAACATTCAGCAAAATGTAAAAAAATGTGTAACAAGCATTATTACAAATATTCGTCAAGATGGAGAAAATCTAAATGATTAAATATTTGTGGCATTGAGAACTAAAGCCAAAATCTTGAACATAACAACTATAAATAATTTGAGGAAAGCAGATTTCATTACAGCTATTAGTAATGAGCAAATAAAGAGAAACTTTGCAAATTTGCCATTTTCTTGTACCAATATCAATGAATTATATAAGAAAGGTGGAAAGAAATTGAAGAAAAATTCCCATTTTCTAATCAGATTTGTTCAACCAAGAAATAAAACTAACAAAAATTTACCCTTTTCAAATTAAAGAAAAAAATAAAAGTTTAGGTCGAATTTTCCTTTAAAAAAAAATTTAATGAACGAGCAAAAAGAAGACAACCATTTTAAATTCGCGAAATTAGTCGTAATTTTAATAATGCTTTCAACATTTGGCAAACAAAATACGATATACGTATAAATAATTTAGAAGGAACTCCAATTGAAAAAATGAACGCTGCTCGAATGCTGTTCACACAGCAATGAAAGCAGTAAGATAATTAACTGGTTAATATCAAGGTAATAAAATGAGACTATATGCGAATAATCAGAATTTTCACCACATTATTTTGGCCGCAAGAAATAACAATTTAATCCCCGAAAATTTACTTAATCAAATTGAAAGAGTAATTACATCGAATGAAAACTAAGACACAAATAAAACTACTTTCGATATAGATGTTTACAGAGTACCCAGCGGTAATGGCGTAAGAGGCAAAAAAATTGTTATTCTAACTAAAGATATAAAGACAAAGTATTATTAATAAAATTAACAATGATGATAATTTATGTGACCCTAGAGCTATAATTACAGCTTTAATATACGAAACTAACATCATTTTGGATGGAGAATTAACGAATTATGAGCGTATTTATATTAGAAAAGGAAGGAAATTACAAGGAGAGTTGGCTCGTGAACTTTAGTAAGAATGGGCAAAAGTTGTGAAATCGGTTTCAGTTTAGAAGATATTATAGATGCAGAAAATTCTCTGGATATCCAAATTAAAGTTGTTTCAGATGCACATTTGAATTCATTTATACATTCTGGAACTAAAAAACCAACAACTATTTATTTGGACTTACACGACTAACACTACAATGTCATTAATAGTATGGAAGCAATTATAGGTAGTTTTTAATATTGTAAAAAATGTGACAAACCATACAATAATAAAGATCAACAAGAGCATAAGAAAAATTATAGGCTGAAAAAACAAAAGAAAATTATGCCTTCGATTTAAAAAAAAAAACATTCTGAATATTGTGATTCTGATGTTGTCTGATATTCTAAGACTTGGATGCCTTAAATTTAGAGAATCTTTTCTAGAAAAAGCAAATATAGCCCCCATTTTGCTGCATAACAATAGCGTGTGTTTCTATGACTGTTCATAGACCAAATTTCTTATGAATAATACAATTGCAGTAGTTACAGATGATAAAAAAGAATGTTCAGTAAATAATTAATTTCGTGCTTAAATACATTTTCAAATGTTCGACATGCATTAAAGGTGCGGAGAAGTTACTATTTGTGGAGCAAAAGTTGTTGGTTACAACGAAAAAATTAAAACTATTTATCAATATCACAGCTCTTTATGGCATGGTTGTCCTGATTGTTATTCACCAGATACAATATATAATTAAAACAATGAAAGAATGGATGACTTATTTACTAAAACAAACAATCGAACGACAACTCTAAGACAAAATGGTTACAAAGTGAGGGAAATGTGGGCTTGCAAATGGAAAAAAACTAAGAATATAATTGAACCATTACAGCCTAGAGATGCATTTTTGGAGGTAGAACCAATGCTACGAAATTAAAAGTTTCAAGGAAAAAATCAAGATATATGGGTATATGTAGTTTAAAACCAAAAGTGATGTTTTATGATTATCACCCAGTTGGTCATCCAATTAAAATATTTAACTCCAAAATTTACGACTAAAATTGGTCTGGATTGAGCAAATGTAAAGGTTTGCCACCAAGAAATTTATATAATCCAGTACTGCCAATTAAGCAAGAAAGACTATTGTTTACATTATATTCAAAATGTGCTGTGGAGAAAAAAGAAGAATGTAAAAATAGTGAAGAAGAAAGAGCAATAGATGGAACGTGGACTACATTAGAACTAAATAAAGCTACTGAAGGATGTTACAAATTACTTAAAATTCAAGACGTTTGGCATTTCAAATGAAAAAGTAATAAGATGTTTAGAGACTACATTAAAACATTTATGATAATAAATTTAGAAACTAGTCCATGGGAAGATGATAGCAAATCAAAAGGTGAATATATTTGTGTAATTAAAAAAAAACAAAATTTTGACTTAAACATTGAAAAAATCGATCAAAATCCCATAAAAAACACTGTTGCCAACATTTGTTTAAATTCGCTTTGGGGAAAATTTGGTCAAACACAAAATTTAACACAAACAAAACATTTTACTGAACCAACTCGACGATAATTATGTAGAAGATAGCACTGCAACAAATATATCTATAGCAACTTTTACCGCATCGAATATACGATTATGTCTATATAAAATGTTAAATAAATAAGGTAATAAAGAAGTATATTATGATACAGGCAGTGTGGTATACATTGATGACGACAAAAATACTGTTAAAACAGGCTGCATGCTTGGTGAGTGGACAGACGAATTAAAAAAAAAAAAAAAAAAAAAAAGATTATGGTATAAATTGGCTGAGTACACTGCTTAAAAGCTATGGTTATGAAACTTTTTTTTTGGGAGAGCAAGGCAAAAATTAAAGGATTCACTCTAAATCATGAAAATGCTTTACAGTTAAACATGAAGTCAATGGGTGAATTGGTTAAAAAAAACTAAGAAAAATGTGAGTATAAAAAACAATATGATTATAGAAGGTAAGAAAACAAAAATTTTGGCGACTAAGTTTATGGCAAAAGAATTTAGTTTTAACTATGACAAACACATGATTTTGAATGAAAAATACTATATTATAGATACATTAACCTAGGGTTACTAAACAAATGATTATATACTTCTATATTATATTTTAAACATCTTTAATCTCTAAAACAATGTCAATACCAGCACCATCAAAATAAATCAGTTTACAATTTTTGTCCCTATTTTTCTGAAACAATGTGATTTAACCATTCAATATTTATTCTATAAAAATTGGATATGCAGGCTCATAAATAATATAATCTCTAAAGCCCAACCTAGTGTTTGGTGGAAAACTAGCAATTATGTCTGTTTCTAAACGATTATATTCGTCATACTTTATGAACATTCCATAGGCTAAAATACAATTAACATTAATTATTTCAAATGAATTAAAATTAGGTAACTTAGTACCTCCGAAAATTTTGTCTTTTTTTATAGCTATATTTCTTTCAAAGCCAAGAATTTCGGACTATCGGGCGTCAAAATTAATATCAAACTTAGAAATAATTGGTATTATGTTTTTCATACTGTGCAACATCAGTTCAATGTTATTTGTTGAAAATGCATTGATTGAATTTATAGCTTCTTTTAAGGATTCAATATTATATTGATCTCTAGGAATAGTGATAACTTCATTCTTATCAATGACTTCACTCAATTTTTCTATTGTCATGGTGTTATTGTCTATATTTGGTGTTAAAAATTTTGCATGAAAACTTCTTTGGTACATAACTATTGTTTGTTTACTTGAATACTTCATTCTCCATTTAATACAAAAATTATTGTTATTAAATGAAAAAGTGGCAGCCAAAGCAGCATATGCTCCGCAAAGTCAATTGTTGGTTTTTAATTTGGTGTTTTAATTTCTGAAGAAAGTTCTACGAAAAAAAAGTGAATTATTGCCTGATGACATAAAATGTATAATTGTTGGACCCAGAAATAGTGGGAAAATCAACTGGATGATTAATTTTATTTATAAGCCAGGATAGCTAAATTTGAATAAATTGCATGTTTGCTCAAAAAGTTAAAATCTACCAAATTTATTCAGTTACAAAATGACTTTGGTGTAATATCCAGCAAATCCAATGAACAAATTGCATACTTTTTTATAACAATGACAAAATGATTCCCTTAGAACAATGTGAAAATAATTATTTAGTCATATTTGACTATGTTATTTTAGATGACCAAATATAATCTGTGAGTACTTTACAAGGGGGATACATACGAATGCAGATGTATATATTTTTTCACAAACATATTCGAGGGTGCCCAAGCAACTTGTAAGAGACAATACGAACTTTCTATGTATATTTAGACAAGTTGACACAAACTTAAGACACACATATATATAAATATAATGATTTTGTTGGTGGCGATATGCCTTATGAATAATTTGAAGACACCTGTGCAAGCTGTTGGAAGGTAACATTATGTTTTTTTAACATTAGATTTGAGTAGAAAAATGGAATTTGGAAAGTATCGAAATCAAATCAAATATTTTATATTTGAATTCTCTCTTGTGAATTGTATATGAGAATTCTCGATCTTCTTTAACAACTGAAATTCAGCATACTGTCATCATGACAGAAAAACCGCATATCTGCACAAATGTAGGCTTCCAACCACACCAAGCTCTGTCTGCAACAGAATAAAGCATTTGTGCACAGTTTTCCTTGTAGGCAATGACAGCAAATGCTTGCTGCAAGAGCACACACTTTATCACAAAACTGCATCACTATCTCTACTCGCACTGCTGCTACCTCACCACAAAGCATTGCACAAGAGGCTTTCTAGCTATCTCCTCACAGCATGGAGAGCACTCTGCCCGACTATTGATAACAGGCTTCTAGCTTGCAGCATGCAGCATTTTTATCAGCTTGCTGCTTGCTCGACCATTGTGGCTCAGTGGTAGAGTGTTTGTCGTGTTAGTCGAAAGTCCTGGGATCGAATCCTGGTCCGAAGACGATGATTTAATAGTGTGAACATGAGGCACTCATATTTGCATTGTTAACTTGTCACCAAGACATCCTAAATTTGAGCTAAAAACAATTTAATTGCTCTTTCCCATCTATTCTATATATGAGCATTGATGCAAATTAAGTTGTACTCTTAAGCTTCCAGCAAAAATGCTCTCCTTCTAAACTTCTCGTATGACAAATGTATAAGTTAGATTGTTCTCATATAGTGAATGCACCTCACTATATGAGAAGGGGTACCACATAAGTAATAAAACAAATTAATGTAAATAAAAACAAATTAAAAAGTTCTCCATTTCAACACTAAAAAATAATGGCTGGCCAGGGGTGAAGTGTGGAAGTTCTCCTAATGGAGTTTTGTTGGTTCTAAGACCAAAAAAAATGGGTCACTGGCATTGGCATTAACTTGCTCATAAACCCAATTAAAAAAGGTCATTAGCTTCGCATTAAGTTGCTTGTAAACATTTTGAAATTTCTTAAAGCAAATATTTTGCTCATAAATGAAGTCTTATATAGTTATTCTCGCTATCACAAATATAAATTTTGTGCTGCCCGAAAAAGAGAACCAGACCAAATGTGTTATCAACTTTTTAAATAAATAAGTATATGTATATGATGATGCAAATTCACTTTCAAAAATTGATACTGAAAAGTTCAATGTTCTTTAGAATATTTCAAGAATATCATATGATTTATTCAATTGTTGGTAAACTCAATAAAGACACACTTAATATAATCAATATACTAAGATGTGGTGTTAAGGATGATAAACTTGTTGAACTTTTGTTAACCACAAAATGGAATAAAAACTCATTAAAATGGAATTTTGCATATGCAAATTAATCAATTGCGAAGTTTTCTTAAGAGGCTTTCAGCATTTGGAAAAAAACACACATATTTGACATTATCATACAAACAAAGTCAACATAGAAATCATAAATTTCAAGATATTTGTCAGTCTAAATTATTTCCATTTGACAGTGCACTAGCACATGCATTTTTTTCCCCAAATCAACAAAACAGTCTTGTTGAAATTCATATCAATAGGGAGGAATATTGGCATTATGATGGGGGAAAAACACTCCTGTAAATAAAGCTAATTTACTAGCAGTTTTGATCAATGAAATCTGCCATGCATTGGGTTCACAACATATAAGTAATAAAAATGTGATCATGCAATCAATTATTACCAATGATTTATTTGGTTTTCAGTCAGCTTATTGACGTCAAAATATCATGAACGGAGTTCGTGTCGATTATGTAGGCCTACGTAATTCGAAACAGAAATGTTATTTTCAGAAATGGCTATTATAAGTACAAGTGATCTTAAAATTTTACGACCTCACTGGACGAATCACAAAAGAATGGCAAGAGGGGGATGAGGATAATAATCCTACTTAGTAGCAAGATATTACATTTAACTAATGTTTAAAAATCAACTTAGACAAGAAAATTACAAATACAAAACACTTTACTTGAAAAGAAAGAGGACTAAGCCAAGGTCCATGAAGCCTTGCCGAAGAAACTGACTAATAGGAAGTCAGTAAGTCTTTATTGTTCTACAGTAACGGGTTCAGATAATGGGCACTTCACGGCTTTGTGTACTTTTTAAAATTTTATTTAAGGTTAATTTGATGTGCAAGTCGACAGATAGCCTATCATAAATGATACTTGTTGATAAGCAAAATTGAAAAATTATTTAAGAATAGGGCTAAATTACACAGACATAGACACACAACACTATTTTTATTTTTCTTGTACGACGAAAGTTCATCTGACTTAGAGCAGCGACAATGTCAGGCGTGGAACCCAGATGGGTGTACTTAATATCGAACTCAACCAGAATGTAGCCATGGCAGCTACTCTTCAAGTTAGATTATAGTTTAGATAAGATAAAAAATATTTTATGCTCTTGATGGTTTAGTGCACTAAATTGTAATTTTCAACAGGAAATTACTGTCTGAAAAAAGAGGTGTTAAACCATGGAAATTTTAATTTTAACCATCAGCTTTTATGTCTTTTATTGAGTATTTTACTCACATTTTCCAAGGATGTCCAGCATTCCCACACTCAGTGTACCTTATAAGAAAGTATTTATTTGCATTTTATTCCTCTAAATTGCAGAATATCTTCAGACTTCTTTGAAAGAAACGTTGAAAAATCACAATTATTGTTTTATATACCACAAATATTCAACACTGCTATTAACATTAAATGATTAAATGATTGTTGTCTATAAAGTGTAATATTTATTTAGCAACTAGCATGAAATAAAACAGGGAGAGCAATGCTGTGTAGGCAATGGCTAGTAAGATATATTTTACAGGTCAAATGTTATTAAACGGAGCTTTGGAATGCTTTGTGTAAAGTAAACCTTCCCTATTAAAACGTTTACGTTTTCATGTAGCACTACTGTAAACATGTTTCATTGTTGTCAATAAAAAATCTAATCAACGAAAACTGTGACACGTAGGCTCTAGTCCGAGTCGCCTGGTTTTCATCCCAAAAAGATATTTGAATAGGTGCAGCTGGCTGCTTTTTGTTTATATTGTTTACTTAGTATATATAACGCCACTAGTTTCGCAGTGCTAGTCACAGCAAAATAATGAATTTGGCGTAATATTGAAAATTTATTAGTAAAATAATCATGGGAAGTCTGGGGCAATGCATTTACAAAGGGACAAAACTGGCACCTGGCACTGGCGCCAGCACCAGCCGGCCGCTATGTCGTGACGTCACCCAATCACCTTATTGGAACCATATAATCTTGACCTTCACCCATAACACTTGACCTTGCATCAATGTTCATGAACACGGATAACCCTGATCACAAAAAAATCGAAAAAAATCTAAAAATAATATAAAAAAAAAAAATCCACCAGAAATTTATAACAAATTGTAACAAAAAATTTGAAATAAATGAAAGGTGTTTTAAAAATTATTTAAACACATACATGTACGAAGACCAGATTTCGATAACAGGTGGATCGACTAGCTCAAGACACACCCAACCCTCGCCAGGTTGGACAGTGTAAACCACGTCAGCCATGTTGGATGTTGATGATCTTTGACATTGACATTGAGCTCGCGCCCATGACCTTGGATGAAATTGAACCCAAAAAATCACCAAATCGTTTTAAAAAATTCACCAAAAATCTATAAAAAATATCACTTCAATTATTTTAAAAATATAAAATTTTATTAAAAAATTTATTTAAGGATATTATATTAAATTAAAATTTCATATGTTTCGGTTTCGAGGGAATGGGGGACTGGAGCCTTCCACACACCATACCATGATGCCACTCAACCACCATAATAAATGCAAGTGACCCTAAATTTGCAGTTTGACCTTACCTTATTTCCATGATCTTGAATACCCTTAACCCCCAAAAAAAAAAAAAAGTAAAATATAACTTTAAAAATTATAAAAATATATATTATGAAATTTAAAAAATAATTCATTTCCAGAGGTTCCCTCAGCATCATGTCTAGTAGACGACTGACCCTCACCAATGTTCCTCAGTGATTGATGGTGTTCGTTTTGCCACCTAACAGTGCTTTTTATTGGTTGGTTACTCACACTTGTTTGACCTGCCACCAATGTTTATTATTATATGAACATTCCCTTTCCCTGCCTCCTCACATTTGTTCATTCTGTAGAATGCACTCCACCTAACATATTAATTTTTCGTTTGTCATTTGTTTACATTTTCATCATGTAGGTTATGATAGTGTACTAACTGTCGATTTCGCTGCCAGAACAGCTGTCAATTTAGCCACCATGTTGGTTGTTGTCAACCCTGACCTTGACCCCAATCACACAGAACTCAAAAAATCTTAAAAAACCAGTTTATAAAATTGATCAATACTAGCTAGTCACAACAAGGATCCATTATCGACTAACCATGCTAACCATACTAGCCAACGACTGACTCCACCTAAGGCTAACTCCACCCAAGACTGGTTCCTGGCGAGGTTGACTGAGCAAAAAACAAGCTCCTGACGAGACCAGTTCCTGCAAAACTGGCCAGAACAACCAACAAGACCAAACTGCCATACCACCCACCTTTATAAAAAATGACGGACAAGCTCTAAAAAGAGTCTTTAATAAGAGTATCGTAATTAACCTATTTGTACAAAACCCTCGCGAAATCTACACAAAATATTTCTACCACAGCTGACCATAAAAAAGGGTCATACTAACTTACCAAGCCAACTGACCAGCCAACCAACTTGTTACGAAACATTCCTCAAAAATATCCTCCTCATTTCATTCGTTCGCCTTATAGAACTCATCCATTTAAAAAGACCAGAGTAGGAAATAATACTTCAGATCAAACCATAGTCATCATCCTGCTCATACTCACATAAATTTGATCTAAACAGACTCTCACTATAAATTGTTTACACCACTGAATTAATAAGTTTTTCAGATAAGCAAAAGGGACTGTATAAAAATTAAATGCTCATTACTATATAGACAAAATTTTAATTTATTTACCTGTCAAATACATTAAATCTTTCTAATTATTTTATACATCCGATCTTTAAATTTCTCAGATGTTTGCAGATCATGGATAGTACCCAAAAGGTTCACTTTTTTATAACTCCGATCCTTCAGTTTACAAATCATTGAAGATATCTCTACTATGCATAAGAGATCTCCATGTTTTCGCAGGTCAATCAATTATCTGAGTCTATCAACCAGTTAATTTGGGTTTTCGGGAAATATGACGCTTCTGCCTTCTTCGCACCTCTTGTCGAAAGAAACTCGTTTTTAAAATGTGCCCGAACTTCGAGAAACACCAACAATCTCATTAGATACTTCATCAAACTGTCACCATAGTCATCATTAATGTTGCCTTCACTATCGTCTTCGCCTCCTATTTCTTCTCCACTATCAAGTTTACTTTTCTTTGTAGGAATCACATGGTCATCATCAGTATTTAGAGCTGACTACAGTTTGTTTGGAAGTTCGTCGACTTCACCGAACACCTTGCAAGTATACATGCATCTTGCCTCGTAGGTCTCTCATTCCGACATTAGCATTAACTGTCTCGTCATAATCGTCTGCGGAAACAGTACATATCCATCGTTGTAGCAGGCGGTATTGGCGATATCACTTGCTGGTTCGCAGTGGACAAACCATTGTAGAACTTGATGTGTTCTTTTATTGTATCACCTTGCATAACTGTGTGTGGTCATTGTCGTAATGCTTCGTCATGTGAGTTCCCTGATCGTATGCAAACATTTTACATAGCGTATTAACAGGAGGTAACGAAGTCATCACATGATGTTCTCAGTGGGTGAAAAAACACATCATTTATCAGCTTTGATAAATTTCTTTAAGTTATCATGTCGACTGAAATGTCTCGAACATCTATAGCAGATAATAAAAGCATGAAATTGGTTCTTCACACACACTCTTCTTATGTTGAGGTGCATTGCAACATTTACTGTAATTTTTGGGCAGTCACTGAAGGTATGTATGTAGTCGTAAATGACACACTCAATTTCACATCGCCAATGGCTTGCATTGTCTTCAAGCATAAATTAATTCATTCACTTTACTCCTGCCGACTGACTTGTGGACTGACTCTGGCAGACTGACTCTTGAAGCCTAAGTATTTTAAGAATGTTTCGCAACAAGTTGGTTTGCCTGGTACATTGGCTTGGTAAGTTGGTATGACACTTTAGTATAGTCAGCTGTGGTAGAAGTGTTTTTCGTAAATTTTGCGAGGATTTTGTATGAAGAGGCAATTTACTAGTCTCTTATTAGATACTTTTTTGAGCTTGTCCATCACAGTTTGTGTAGGTGGGTGGTATGGCAGTTTGGTCTTGTTGATTGTTCTAGTCAGTTGAGCAGGAACTGCTTTCGTCAGGAGCTAGTTTAGTGCTCAGTAAATCTCGCCAGATCTACAGACTTGGGTGAGCATAAACGCATTTTCGGTAGGGAGCAATTCTTCTAAAGAGCCATGATCCCTTTCCCTGTGTAATAATAATTACGGTAAGGTTAGGGAATTAGCTGCGACTATATTTGTGATTTTTATATGACTACTTTTTCTCTAATCTTAACTAACATAACTGTATTCCATTGTTCAGTAAGCATAAATTTATTGTCTTTCATACTTAAAGTTTGTAATATTAAAATACATATTTTTATAATCTATCTTCCTTACTTAGCCCCCCATTGTGAGACCCCCCCCCCTTCCCCGTGACACCCCTTATCAACTATTACAGTAATCCAGTGTTTGATGTTGGATCGAGTAGAGAGTATTGGAATCCAGAGTTAATTAAGGGACTGGAGGGAGGGAAAGTGTTACACTGGTGGAGGCACAGTTTTATTCTCACCTCTTTGCAGCCAAGCTCCACCTGTCCCTAGGTCACATCATAATCGTTTCATTGCATATTCTAGAGAGTCAGCCACAGTCCGCCATCTGTAACAGACAGACCTGCCCGCCCATGCTAATAGCTGTTCTTCTCCCACAGTAAGCCAGTGTATCGTAGGTCAGTTACAATGCGCACGACTCAGCACTTGCGTAGCAGCCTTGCCGATCTACCTTTTTCGCCCTCCCATTCCCCTCAGTGTGCTTCTTTTACATAGTTAGAGTATCGTAATTTTTATTGCTTGTAATACATGTAGAAAATACTGTTCATTTGTTTGCTTGAACCACTCCAGTTATGCTGTGAGCTGCTGCAGTGGGTTTTCTCTTCTTTCCTGTAGTTTGTTTAATTTTAATGTTACACAAAAGTGCGCGGCACCAACTACACTGACTACACACATTCCCACTAACATATCGCAATGAGCACACCGCAGTACGTCCTTATCGGGCAAATCCCGACATTAATTGTTTCGCGCCCGAGCGCAGAAACAAGGAAAGCTTGTCGGAGGAATCGAGCCGACATTGCGAGTCCCGACCCAAAAATGCTGTCTCTATGAATAATTTCGGGCAGTTTAAGGGCATAATGGACGCAGGGGACTTTCACTGTAAGGAGCATAAATGATTTATTAATAGTCATAAGCACTGTACCAAGAGAGCGGTGCAAGTGGCACCGAATTAAAATATAGTATACAAATATAGAGAGTATGTTATGCTAGCATAAATTATTAGTAATTTGAGGAGTTCGTGGGGACCTATTTGTACAACTATAGAACAGATTACTTTAACATGATTGAGCTAGTATAGCAGTATTTTGAACAAATGTTTAAGTAGACTGAGGAATTAAGTGCGATATTGCAGAGTGCATATCAATAGCAGTAACTTAAAAACATAACGTAATGACATTAAATAACTTAGAATTGTAAAGAAAATAGCAAATGCTCTTAGAGATTAGGAAAACAAGTGGGTATTATTTCTAAATATATATGTAACAGTACGCAGTATGTCTCAGGTAATGATACTATAACATAAAGTAAGTGCGAGTTGTGTGAGTAAATTAAGCTAATGCAATAAGGTATTACATTGGGAACTCTATTGGCATTGATTAATTGTGTTTTATTTTGCCAATAAGTCCAGGATAATGAAGTAGCATATTGATAAGATAAATTAAATAGCGGGAGCTAACTATGTGATTCTATAAGAATTCCTAATATAAAGTATAAGTTTACGCACGACGGCAAAGGAGAAGTGTAATATAATAAAACTTAATCATAGCATATTTAAAATTTTAATAAACTAAATGATTTAATTGCCAACTTTTTGTAGTTGTAAGAAATATATTGATATGTGATGGCAGCGATGTTGGCTCATTATGAGAAAAAGGGGAAACAAAATTAGTTGTGCAGTAATAGAGCATTATACTGCAGTGCATATCGCACGCAAAAAGAAAGAGATAACCAACACACGAGTGAGTGCGCGAAGCACATTCAGGCCTCAGGGATGCGGCAAGCCGCTACGGCCTCCTTTCGGTGCTCACGCGCGACATTCCAGGGCCCGCCTCACCACCACCTCCCCCCATTGTGACACTTGTTATAAGCCGCGCCTCGAATTGGCACATGAAAACCAGCGCACGCTACACCTCTTTCACCACGTCAGCTGAAAGTTATTAGTACTGCAAAAGTACGCTTAAATTAATTTATCAAGTTATAATAATTTACATTTCCATATTAAGTTCTAAGTAACTTTCCCTTTAAATCATTGTATTTACAAATTACCAATAGTCTTTAAAGTTTAATTTATATTAGTAAGATTCATCAATATTTTTCCAGGTACCTTAAATTTCGTGTTAATACCCCTGTGTGCGTCGGTCGTAATTTAATTCCCATATGGGAAGTTAATACAGTTAAATGTTAATTTCTTTACAAGCGTCAATTATCAGTGTTCAATAATTCTACACGGTTTTTAATGCAGTGCCATGCTACATAAATAATCCATGTTGCGAATAGAATATTTTTCCATGGCCAATTTCTTAAAACAAACTAAAGGTATACATAGTGACGTGACATTAAATATAATATTGGTATAATGTGATAATAAGTTCAGGAGTGCATAATCTGTAAGTTCAACTAATTCCCCACCCGAAAAGTTCAACTCAATGACACGCTACCCTCGAGCACGACATGAACAAGGATGGACTTAACCCTGAAAGGAAATGGATCGCTGTTTTAGCCCAGTAGGGTGGATACTTACCCGAGAGGTCATCCCTTTGAAACCCCTTTTGTTTCACGTGAGACGCGGAATTCTGGGCCTATAGATGGGAGGAGGATCCCGCCAGGCATTCCCCCCCTTTTTTTTTTGCTCTACTAGCCTTGAAGGAGCTTCAAGTAGCAGGGGGGGGGGGGTGAAACTTTTTACTGTGGGGTTCATTCTTGCAACACAGTAATGTCCCTTTGGCAGTGTTACACAAGTGCACTGACCATTCCTGACCTCGGTGAGGGTAAGCCATGAGTGCAGTTTTTCTTGTTCCGTATTATATTCATGTGTTAAAGTGTAAACAAAGAGTTGTTATCCGATGTCACCCATTAATGTGAACCCTTCACATTTTCTCAGTTTCCTCATGTTTGTACAGTCTCTATCTCCATGTGCACAGCCATTATTTTATATTTCATTGCAAACAGTCACTTTATATTTAATTATTTACTTTATTTAATATTACTAAGTGTTACCATTCCATGTCACATGATAGTTTACTTCTCTATTGACGCGCACACAGAGGGTGATTAATTGATATAATATGATAATAGGGATGATATGTGTTCTACATTTACATAATAGTTGTGGTCAACCTAATTATTTTTAATTCAAATAATTAAAATATCATATATTAACTTATTATGCAACTATAATAAAAGCTCTTTAAGTGTTTTCGTTTTGTTGACACATTTGAAAAGCATGGTCCATCATGACTGGAGAAGGACCACAGATTTGATTTTGCATAAAGTATAAAGTAGGCATCACAAAGCCTTTTCAAAGGATACCATTATGTTTGAATTCAGAAGCATTCAGAACTTTGATACTCCCCATATGACATTTTGCAAATGCTCGGTGACTTGCACTTGGTTGTTTAATTCGTCATGGAATGTTTTTCTCATACTGTACGTCTAAGTTTCAGACCCCCAAAAGGCAAACTCAGCCCACCTTTGTGCTACTGTTCAGCGGCCGACACATGGTGGAGGGGATACCAGGCTCGCCAACTACACTTCCCGTCTCTTGCAGTCACGTGGAGCTCCTGCAATGCCCGTCACGTCGGCCACCGAGGTTGGCTGCACTGCGCATGGGCGGAGCCGCTCTGCGCAGGCGCCCGGCGTTGCCGGGGCGACGGCCGTCCAAGGCCGTCCCACATTGAGAAGATCCCGCCCACTTCGCACACGCCGCCATCACGCCATTGCTAGTGTATTGTTTTTTTTTTCTCAAAGCCTCACACTCCATGCCCGCGACCTGTCACGACGCAGTCTGACGTCCGCTACATAAGACTCTGTTGTTACCACAGACCTGAAAAATAACCATTATTCTCTCCCTACCCATTCTTACATTAGCCACGAATATGGCAAATTCACATTTTACATATAATTAAATGCTTTCTGCTTTGTTTAAGTAATTGTCTATGTTTGCTTTAATGTCCCCGCAGAGGTAGTTACAATGATTATTGCCACACCAATTTTTTTTATTTTAATCCCTCCTTCCTCAACCCTGCTGGATTAATGAGGTATTGTTTTATATTCATTTCAGTGCACGTGTGTCGAACAGAGCTTTTTTAAAATAACTAATTATTTTCTCTTGTGTGCGATGTCTGCATTTTGTGGAAATAGGTTCTACAATTTTATTTATGTATATAATTACCCTACTTTATTACAAATTCTACAAGATATGCCAGTTACTCCGAGCGATAAGTTCCTCTCGCCGCAGAAATTTGTGGTGGACACTGTTCATTTTATTTACGTTAGCTGCCTTAATTTTTCCTGCTCTGCATTGTGACCACTTTTTACATTAAGTTAATAAAAATATCTACCCTCCTTACGCATCTTACTGCGCCACACTGAGCTGTTTCGCACAAGATGCAGCCCACGGTAAACAATCTCCAGAATACTCCTCTGTACCCAATTGTTTATTTTATCACATCTTCACTGCTTTATGATTTGTATTCACTTCTGTTCTCATGTAACTTTTACTGCAATCATTTATATTTAACTTCCCTTCTACATGATATGTCAGCTGACTTCTACAGCGTTATTTTGCTTATATCCATAGAGTATTTCAATCTTACTCCTAAAGGTCTGCACTTAAGATAGAATTTTCATGCTTTCATTTCACAAGCCTTCTAGCAAACTCACATAACTTGCCTATGTGTTTTTATGTAACAGAGCTATCCTATTATATTTTCTCTTATTTTTATGTACCTTCACATACTCCCTTGTGTGTACCGTTTGTGTTTTTTTTTTCCTCAAAAATTTTCAGGTGGTTTTCCAATAATGCCTACAGGGCCTCCACAACATCGTCAGCTAATTAAGAAATAGTGCCTGATATAAAGTGATTCAATTCAGAATAATGTTACACATTCCTACATCTCAGTCAGGCTATGTTGATCCCATTTGTACCTGCGTTTATTACAGTGTGTTGTCCATACATTCACTCCCCTCAGCATGTCGTTTTGTGTGAAGGTAAGTTATTTTATTATATTTTATTTTATATGAATCTTATATTGACCAGCGGATTTCCAGTTATAATTCAGGTCATTTTGGAGTTAAGTTATTATGCCTCCTGGCATTATAGGGCCTATCACTGTAATTGAGCTTCGACCTACAGTTTTTGACTAGTACAATACGTCCACTATCTATATATTTTGCACAACTTGCATTAATATGACTATATATTTGACTTATTGCAGTTCAAACTGCTCGTATGCCTTTACAAGGCGTCCAGTATATTTGACATATTTTGTGATAAGGAATGAGGTAAAACCTCCTGGTTGCAGTGTGATTTTATTACTTTAACCATTTACTAATGGCAATGTGTCGAGTATTGCCCTTTACATAGGGCTGATATCAAGTTATTTTCAGTGACCAATAATCTCTGCTTACTTATATATAATTGAGAGTTGAGTAAGCATACCCCCCTGGCATTATGTGAGCTAACGAGTACCTGTTACTTAGGCCTATGGGTCTTTATTACTATTTAATTCAGTATATGTTACATTTACAGTAACTGTAGATTAATTTGTTTGCAAATACTTCACCAATTCCGCAGCGTATTATTTCTGTTGAGCTTTTGACATTCTATTCCTGCCTTGATAGCAGTAGCACCTCTGTATATAGTACTTTAAATTCAGAATATTTTTTTATGTCATGTGGACAGTTAGGGTTAATTACTTTTACCCCCATCGAGGAGAAATACCATCTTGTTGTTTACAGTGCTTGTCAATTAGGCCTAAAGTTATATATGTATGTTATATATATGTATATTATATATATATGTGTATTTATTCAATTATAAGCCTCGTGGCATTCCCAGTTAAAGAGAAACTATTCCATGGAATTGCACTTGACCTCCTGCCTTGTGTGCAGAGATACTTTGTGTATTGTGAACTTACCTTATTCACTTCCAGAACTTCACAAGTTCTGTCACTGGTATGGCATTATATTTCTAGGTTATAAGCTATTTTTAGAGGAGTACTCCGACCTTTTATTACCCATTTTCCATATCTGCAGATTGTCTTATGTTCTTTTATATGTATGATGTTCAATACAATTTTAATGAAAACTACCATTAGCGAGTAAGATATTTGTAACTATATTATAGTTTATAGGCTAAGTATACTACACTTGATATAAACTGCATTTCCAATTATTTTTCATGATTAGTTATATATCTTTTTGTTTATTGTTAATATCGCCTTAGGGCATACTACTATAATTCGCGTCAAGTGAAAATAAATATTCAACTTAACCACTAAGGTAGAGTGCCCTATATCTCTCTCTCAACACAATCACGTACAAGTGAAATACACTTATGAACAAGTTGCAATGCTACAAACTTTGCTACAAATACAGTGCCACATAATAATATTGCTTTCACAATTTCCCGTGTGCTTCAACAAATTTTACACTCCTGCGTGGGTGTCATACACGTGAATATACAGTGGATACAAAGATAAATATACTTTCAGCGCCATGCGCAGTGCTACCACCCACTGAATATAAACTTTCTCACAATGGCATCTGTGCCTATCGTTTTTCAGTTTTCTGTATTTTCCCATGTTTCATGTTATATCTCACAGTGTTTACTAGGTCATAAGAAATGTATACTTAAAAAAAAAACTACAAAGTTCTAGCGACCATACGTAGACGTAATTTACAAATACCACTGAATGTATATATATATATATATGTTGAACGTTTAATTCTCAAATCTGTATAAATCACACAGGAGGCCTCTGTTTATTTATCTGGACTAGATAGCAATAATTATCCCAATATTCTCGAGTGTATTATGTAGACAATAATCAATGCACACAAGCACGCCTAGCGTGACTTACATCACACTGTGTTGTCGACAGTTGAGTGTGCGTCTGCCGCAGTCAACTGTTCAAACATTAATTGTGTTGCGCACATCATTCGCTTTGCCAACCATTGGTCTTATTGTATTTTCTCTTAAAACAAACTATATTATTACTGCCCTACTACAGGCAAACCACGGCACATTGTCTTGTATTTTAAAATGTAACTTAAGCTAGATGGCCATGCCTTTAACCTTGTCTCTTTTTATGTCTAATATTTTCGGCACGTTACATAATTATTACATGTGGCCGTGGACACTTCCCTCCCCTCTTCCCTTGCGTGTCACTGACAACATGTTCTAACTTTTTCGCATGGCTAGCCACTTACCTTGTATCACTGTAATGTATTTTCTAACTACCCCGCCTTGCCTTTTGCCCCGTAAATTACCTTCATATTTAACTTCATTATGTATTTTTCCAATTCAATATGTGTATCACAAAAATGTTTTAATTTTCTTTTTCGCCGGTGGCTCCTACTTGCAATTGTTCCTTCGATATCGCGCTTAAGTCATCCGGGTATGCCACCCTGCGAGACATTCTCCACTGTCTTGAGCTCCTCAGCCTCCCCAACACTGATGTACCCCAGGATACTTGTGCCTCTCTCACTCACACCATATGCAATTTTCTACAACAATAATCACTTCAACAGCCATGACGGTTGTTATCTCGATGGGGGGAGGGGGGCAGTGTAGCGATAACCTGGCATCGCTACACCGCCTAAGGTCGTGAGGAGTATAGCTGGTATCCAAGCGCAGTTGTTTTATAAACATGCCCCAGTTGGCCCAGATATAAAAGCTTTCCCGCATGGCGGTGTTCCCATCCCCCCCCCCCCAGATGGCACCGAGGTTCAACGTGAGTGGTAGTGAGTGAGATCGTAGGCTGAAGACGAAGGCAGCAGACGACCCTAGGCCCCAGAGGAGCTCTGAGGCCAACCAGATCTACAGACTTGGGTGAGCATAAGCACGACTAGCTAGTAATGATCAATTGTGTGGACTGTGATTCTTCTCAATTATTCGAGTTCTATGCAATTGGTGTCAAGGTCAGGATCGACAACAACCAACATGGTGGCTAAATCGACAGCTGTTCTGGTGGCGAAATTGATAGTTAATACACTAGCATAATCTACATAATGAAAATATAAACTAATTACAAACAAAAAAATTAATATGTTCGGTAGAGTGCATTTTACAGAATGAACAAATGTGAGGGGCTAGGGGAGAAGACTGTTAATACAATGAGAAACATTGGTGGCGGGTCGAACAAGTGTGAGTAATCAACCAGAAATAAAAAATAAAGTTATAAATAAACTAAAACCCTACGACTCAAAGGTCAAAAATATGTTTTCAGTTAAGTGTACGAGTATAATCATAAAGCCACAGTCACACTTCGTGCCGTTTAAGACACAATAAGGGAGGTAGGAGGTTCAGGGGAAAATAATCTATCTTAAATAGGTATCTGTGTACTAAATTTCATGCATTTTAGTTCAGTGCTGTATAAACTACATAGCTGTGACACCCCAGGATGGACATATCTACGGATGGGCCTGATGATCTTATAAAGGCTCCTTGTTGACTATGGGACCATACAAATGTGCAGTTCTGTAAAGTGATACATTTGGTTGAATGATTTTATGAGCTCAATCAATGTGCGTTATACACACTTATAGTAGTAGCAGTGGCGAGGCGTGAGATTTTAAGAAGGGGAAGCAATTTGTGCAAAACAGAAAAGGTACATTTTGTGAAAATTCTGAAAGTAACGACCATTAGTTAAATATCGACAAATTTAACTAGTTGGTTTAATGATTTTCTCCTTACGTCAGTATACTATAGGCTGTTCACGGTTAAATGAGTACTTTTGAAAGCCCTGCTTGAAATATACTTGTATACACTTTATGTATGTTTCCGCATTATATAAAATTAACATTGTAATGGGCCTCATCACTTTATTCATGTGTCGGTCAGGTGAAACTGTGGAATTATTGGAAAAGTAAATATGTTGCAAATCTGGTCAATTTTACACTCCGATTCGTTATAAAAAAAAAAAAAAAAATTAAGTTATCACAAATGGTCACCTCGAGCTTTTTTTCGACGTTTTGATATGGAACTACTTTCCATCCATCATTACCAACTTTACTCGGTGCATGCCAGTCAGTGCGCCCGTTAAAATATATGGAGGCAAGGGCAGTGACTCTTTTCTAAGGTTAATTTCAAGAGTGCTCATTTTATCGTCAACAGTCTTTACTTGTGAACATAATATGCGGCCGATATTCAACACCAAGTAAGTTGGTGTATTGTCATTAAATTAATAATAAAACAACACTTAATAAAGTCCCAATAAAACTTTAAAACCAAAATTAATATAGAGTTAAACACTTTTGTCTTGGAAAAGCTAGCGAACAGCACGAAACCAAATAACAGGCTAACATTAAAAACGTTCACATCTTTTCTGCGACATTGCCTAACCCATGTAAGGCACACATGCTGACGATGTCATAAGTTTACAAATGTGCGTTGATTTAGAACTAAAACCACATAGGCTTATATAACACATGTTTTCGAACATCCTGTTTCCCAGTCAACTAGAGACACTTAGGCCTATATCAAAACAAACAAATTAACACAAAAAAATAAACACAAAAAATTAAATATAATATTACTTACTGAACGAGTCCGTTGATGAACATGTTGTTATTTGCAGATTACTTATTTATTTATACTTCAGATCTATTCGTCTGTTATTTTTTTAACAGATACTTCAATTACGTCATCATGAAATCTATCCTGTTCTCGCAGCTTATTAAGACGTTGATTTTCGACACTGAGTATGGACAGAGAAGACAGTCGTCCTTCGCCTTGTGAGTTTCGCAAATAAGTTTCAATGCGTTTCAAGGTGGAGAAGGATCGTTCTGCTGATACACTCGTAACTGGAATAGTGAAAATAAGACTAGATAGGGCATAGACTTCGAGAAAAACCTCATCGCGATCAGCTGACTTCAGAAAATGACGGAGTTCTGCAAAGCTCTTAACAGCAAACTGATTAGTTTAGTAAACAACCGTTAATTCACTTCGCAACCTGGGAAAATCGAAATGGTGGCCATAAATTTCTTTCAAACAACTAAGGCGTTCTTCAGGAAAAACATTCTTAAATGTTTCGAATCTTGTAGGGTCCAACAGTTCTAAAAATCTGAGTTTTTCGATTGCACAAAATTTGAACGTTAAATTTGATATTATTACGTCAATAATTTCAAAGTACAGCCTTCTGTACGATGCCTTTATATCTTCCCCATCAATATGAGTAATTCGCAATCTTTTGTTTTTGTGCGCCTCTGCTACGCTTTTATGCTCACTAACTTTCTGCCAGATTGAATCAAAATTATCTCTTTGTTTTTGGAGATAGTCCTTGAACTCGTTTAATTTTCAAGATGCAAAAACTAATGCCAAACGTTTTCTTTTGCAAAACTTGAAAAAGTACATTTGCCATGGGGAAAATAGTGGAAAAAAACATGCAATAGGAAAATGAAATCAAAATCTCGCAAGTTAAATAATATCCCGCGAGCACTTAGCAGAGTTCCACTATCCCATTTGTCAGCATTTTCAATCATTAGTTCCAACATGTTTTCTATTTCAGCTTTGTATTCACTGACTGTTTCAACAAGCCTACTGTTGAAATTCCGAGTGGGAGAGGCACTAGGAAATTGTTTCTTAACTTCTTGATCTAAAGCATATGTTCTCTTTGTTGACTTAGAGAAGAAAGTTCAACATCCTGCAAGTGTCATCAAAAACCTTCGGCACTGGTTGATGTGGCTGACTGAATCTGATAAAACCAAATTTAGTCTATGCGCATAACATTGTACAAAAATGGCCTTACTGCATTTCACTCTTACAAGTGACTGAACTCCATTTACTTCACCTGCCACGACTGCAGCACCATCATATGTTTGTGCTACTAATTTGTCAAAGCATTTGAAATCACTAAACACGTGCTCTGATAAGGCCCTAACAGACCGATCACAACTAATATCACTAAAGCCAAGAAAACGTTCTTCAACTGCCCCTTCTGAATTAACGTATCGCAAAAGAGTGGTTAACTGAGATTTTTTTCTCTCGTCTGTTGTTTCATCCGATACTATTCCTACAAACAAGGTTTTCTCGATTTGCATCCTGATACTTTGTAACACTACATCACAAACAGACTGAGTAAAATCATTTTGTATGTCACTTAACAGACCAGAAAAAACTGTGGAGTTTTCTAAATGGCTTTTCAAATTACTGTCAATTTCTCCAAAAGCATAAACAAATACAGCAAAATTTTCTTTATTTAAAAAATGTGAAGACTCGTCATGTCCCTTAAAAGCTAATTCCTGCTTGGCTAAGAAACCGGTAACATCAATCATCGACCCAAAATATGTATATTCTTTTTGACATTTTCGTTGTGTTTCTGAGTATTTAACCTGAACTGGTCACTTTAACAGGACTCTATTCTAGTTTTACCAAACTGTTTCAGTGAAATGCGCGACACTAAATGCGATTTACTGAGTTCATGCCTTTTAACCGATTTATGAAAGTTGTTCAAATCACTAAACCCGGATTGCGTCCAAACACTTTTTTTCAGAGGAAAATAATAAACATGGTCAACAGTATAACTTCTGAAATTTCTTGCACCCAGTAAGCCAAGCTGTCTCGTAAAAACTAGCATTAAAATGCTGCACACACTGTTTTGTTTTCGTATGTATGTTGAGATCAGGAGTTGGTTCCCCACTGCTGATTTCCTTTTTTAATTTCGTATGGAAAAGAACTAAGTGAGTGTTGTAAAATGTTTTCTACAGCTCACCTACAATCAGTCACTTCTGCAGAACTTGACGGAACATCGTCTGAACTGTTCATTTTTTTGAGTAAACTATAAACTACGCCAATTTAACTCCATGACTTGCCGGTAGAGGTGAACATGCAAACGAAACGCTCCTGTCATTGGCTACAGAAGAAGGCCATTGGCACTATAGGTTTATGAAATCGTTCATTGCTAAAAATAAGTCAAAATTATTTGACTATTAGTATTATTTTCTATTTAAAAAAAGTTAGCTCATAGATGTGGATACTTTATATCTTACGTAATATTATAATTAGAGTACAATTAATTTAATGATCCATCAATTAAAAAACACCCCGCCTCGTCCTGGCTATATATTTTTTTGTGTTTTGACATCGTGGATGACATAATTACCAAAAACGAACTGTTTCGAAGATTATTTTAGAATACAAACAATGCGTTTTAAGGTACATGTCCCAACAAAATTCAAAACAATCTATTTTTACTATGTCATGGGTTTGAGGATTCAAATTTTGTTTTTATGTTTTAACCCGAGAATCTAACGTAATTCTGGAGTAGTGATTGTTTTGAGACACTTTACGCAGCCAAGAGAGTGGTACGGTAGCGAACTGAAATTTAACTAACATACAAGCACATTCTGCACTTACCTTAAATATGTTCCAATTAAAATAAACCAAGGCATGTTCTTAACTTCTTAATGAATAGCAACTGATAGTTGAATGTTGCAGTCACACATATTCCCGTAAATAACCACTCACGCGTTCAGTTGTATCACAGGTATTTTCAGTAAAAGAAAAGCTGAGAAGCTACCTTTCAGATTAAGAAGGAACTCAATCAAAATACGAATTCACGAATCGCATACCAGACATGCCTTAGTTTAACACATTTAACGTATAAATATCCAATACGTGCGTGAAAACCACATAGTTGATTGTTGTACAAATCAGACAAAAACGGTCGATATTTTGACTGTTCGTAGAAGTTCGGTCGCCACTCGGCTAACATCGTGCCGTACGCTGGTCGCCTCGTTGCTTCCACGGCTCCCTAATTCCCCCTCCCCGCGACAGATGGCACCCCTGGTTCTACCACCGCACTGGCCTTCAGCAGTCGTAGGCTCATAGCACTCTAGAAGCAACCGAGGGGATTGCTTCCGCAACACACAGAGAACGTCGGGAGACGCGAACCGCCATTTACCGCACAATTAGAAAATATTTTGTGTTCGATGGTGAACCAGCCCAGTCTAATAAATAAATAAATAAATAATAATAAATTATATATATATATATATATATATATATATATATATATATATATATATATATATATATATATTTCGGCTGCAAATTTTCAGAGTAATTATTATTTGACGGACTGAAATTAAAGGTGAAGCAATGCTTTCATTGCTTCCATGGACACTTCGCCCCTGAGTAGTAGGCATATTGGGAAATGGGCGCAAGGGGATCGAGAAGTAGCGTCATGGCCCCAGGGAGCTGGTCGTCATATTGTATTTACCGAAATCCTGCTCTGTCCTTCCTGTCATGCGACCGCTATCTTGGATTCCGACATTTTGATAGTCATTATGTAATTTTTCATACTTTATCATTCCATGTTGTTTTTTCATACTATATCATTCCATGTTGCCTTTATCATTCCGAGCGGTTTTCTCCGAGTGCTCCAATTTTTTCTCCTTTGAATTATTTCTTACCCTTCCCTTCTTTATTCCTTTCTTTCTTTTCTATCTTTATTTCTTTCCCTTCCTCTCACATTTGTTTGTACATTGCTGGAGGATGCCATCTTGATTTTTTCGTTTGTCATTTTATCTCTCACATTCGTTCGATTAGTCGCATGTACTCCACTCCCATATTTGGTTACATCGACTGACATTTGTCTCTCACCTTCGTTAGACAGTTATTTTTGTTTGTCAATATTTCTGACCGCCATATTGGTTCTAGAGTTGACTGCTAAGAGTGCTGGTGTCTCTCATTCGATTAGTCACTTTTGCAGCTGTTGTATGAGCTCCAGTGCCATATTTGTTTACTGTTTACATCGGATGCTGCTAGGAGCGTTGGTGTCACACTTGTTCGATTACTAACCTTTCTTAGACTGCCATACTGGTTCTGGAGTTGGCCACTAAGGCGCTGCTTTTTTTAGAACTCAAAATAAAGCCTGTAGTAGTAGTGCGGGATCGAACTTCCAAACCTTGGGTCGCCAGACTAATGCCTTAGACTACTCGGCTATCGTGACTTTCGCTGGGACAACAGTATATATGAAGTATATACGTTGTGTGTGTGGACGAATAATTATCGTCTTGTTGTTATTTTTAGTTTTACAGTATGAGTTTTACTGTTTACGTATTTATTTATTATTAATATTTTTAATTTATACAACTTTAAGTATTTTATTTATTATTTGCACATAGTCTTTAATTATATTGTTTACATATAATATTTTTTTTACTATCCCAGACTTAAGTTTTTTATTTACATATAGGGACTTTGTTACTCACATTGAAGTTAGATAAAACTTTTACACGCTGCGTTGGACGTGGAATACTTGCTACCCCTATATAATGTAATGCTAGGGCTTATAAATGGTTTTTCCCACTCACCATCCCTTAATCTAAATTCACATAACCTAAAATAACATATCCATCATGTAGGATGTATAGTCACTCCACGCACACTTGTTTAGGATTTTGAATATCGTTGATCTCGTATAAGACTCTGAATGTTTTTAAAATTTTGTTTAGTAACTAATTTCTCATCTTAACTCGACATCCGCTTAAACTAACCACAACAATCTAGTCATGTATGGAAGAACGTATGTCTTCATGAAAAAAATATACTTAGTATATTTTTACTTTTTAAAAGTATTTAGAAATGTGTACCTCAGAAATAAAACACAGCATATTCTTTACACAAAATTTATTGTACGCATAATGAAGTATACATAATCGGAAAAAAATTATTTATCTTCTTCGAGTCGGACGATTTCGTGTCTAGTCGAAGGAAGTAGATTTACAATTCAAGGACGAGGCACACCATTTGCGCAGCAGCAGTGAGTTCCTTGCACATGTCCTGTCAGTTTCTGGCCCGTCGCAGACATGTCGGCGCTGTTCATCATAAATATTCGCCACATTGCGCAATGAAGGACAGCCATACTCGCACTGCACATCAATGATTTCAACTTAGTTTTTTGCACAAATCGCTCAGCCATATTTTCTGCTCAGGCCGCACCATGTAAACCAGCATCACAAGTGCCATAATTTCCTAACACGAGACAACCTCTATCGTCTTCTTTGTGAAGACGACGATAGAGGCTACTTTGCCCGAATTTTCGACAGACAGCAATGAACTGATAGAACCCACACCTGTGCCTCCCATTGTATAGAAGCCATTCTTTTACGATCGTCAAAAATCCGTAATATTCTTTCCGGCATAAAGAGCACAGACACTTGAAATCTGATAGCGTTATGTCCGTATTGATATGGTCGTCGTACACATGTTGTGAATTCATATCATCCATGCGAAAGCACAAATTATCGCGAAGCAGTTGTATGGATATGTACAAATAAGTCTGGCCGAGGTATACGCAGTCCTCATTCACATGCTGTCCTATGCTAAAGTACTCTTAAATACAGGTATGTTTCTCGCAGGCAATGTCATCAAAGACAAATATCGAGTTTGACAGTGTTTCGCTTGGCGGCACGATGGCTTCATTATCACTGTATGGGAAATAACCCATGCCTTCAACGGCCTGCAGTATTCGGGCTAATCGCCGGTATTTTGGTCGTTGGAGCGATTTGGAATACAAGTACACATTCTCGAACCGAAGGTTATTTTCTTCTTCTAGCAGGCTCAGTAGGACGCATGTCTTGCCGCAACCCGATGGTCCTGTGACGACGCACATATCTACATCTTCAGAATTAATGCGTATAGGTAAAGTAACATCTTGTTTACTAATATGCATGTTACTAGTACAGTCTTTTGGAGTAATGGATCGATGGATTGATGAAGAATGGATTGATGGAAAAATGGATTGATGGATCGATGGAGCGATGGAATCGATTGTAGTTGTAGAGAACCAGTGCTGCAAATTTTAAAATGGGTCATTGAAGCATTGCTCCGAGAAAACTGTCTCTGGCAGAGTTTGCAGTGAAATGCCATATTGGAATATGTGATACGTCCGTACTGTTCCAAGTATAGAAGCTCCGAGAAAACTGTCTCTGGCAGAGTTTGCAGTGAAATGCCATATTGGAATATGTGATACGTCCGTACTGTTCCAAGTATAGAAAGATACTGAAATGAGAATATATAAAAGGAGGGTACTTATACTTTTTAAAAATATGTATCCAGGTGCCTCGGTACATTTAATAATTTCCTGGGTAAACTCTATTTCGCACTTTGTAATAAATGTGCTTATAACTACAGCACACTCCTGTTTCACATCGCCATTGGTCCATGCAAAATATGAACTTTGTACTGAGCAATGCAGCAGCACGGCAGGCCACTCACAAATCCACCTAATATTTCCATCAATCTTTCACATTTAGCACCACAGTCTTTTGATCTGTCCATGCATGCAGTCAACTGTCAATTAATTTTTGTACTTAGATATTCTGTTTGTAGATCTGTACATTAATAGTCGAGTTCTCATAGGACCACTTTAAAGTTGAGAGGAATAAAATGATACAACATGAAAAATATAAAGAATACTATGATTTTTTTAAAGAAAATTTATTTTATTTTATTTTGTAATTACATTTTTAGAAGAAAGCAGTTCATCACATCATCGTATGTAGTCCCATTCCCACCTCTTTGCACAGAGATCGAAATTCTGAGTCCGTCTACAATTTCATTTGGGTCTTCGGGAAATATGTAGTCAGTATTCTCACCATTTACCGCCTTCTTCATGTCGTTTGCTGCAGCAAATAAACGAGCATTCTTGACGTCTACTGCTTTCTTCACGCCACTTGTCGGAGGAAACTCGTTGGAGTGGTGTGTCAGTGCGTTGAGAGAATCATCATCGTCTTCAACACTATCACCTTCACTTTCTGTTTCATCCTCAATAATAAGTTTGCTTTTTTTGTAGGAGTTGTATGCTCATCAGTATTTATAGCCGACGACTGTTTATTTTGAAGTTCGCCGACTTCACGTGAACGTCTTGCAAGTGTATATTTAGCGCAAACCGATGCTACTGCCCCGCTGTAAGTCACTCATTCCGTCTTTAGAATTAACCGTCTCATCAATATCGTCTGCGGAAACAGTACCCATCTATGTAGCAGGAGATATTGACGACATCACTTTCTGGCTCCTTATAGAAGAACCCTTGCAGATCTGACTATCTTCCTTCATTGTATCACACTGAGAAAAATGCTCTGTTGAATCAAACAAAATTTGTTTTGTGCAACCAAATTATTTGTTTCTATAGGGGCAGTTAAATATTTTGTTGCTGAAAACAATTGGTTTGTGGTTCTCATTTGGTTGCCCCAAACTGTTAGATTTGGCGTGTGGAACTAAATATATAGTAGACCAAGGCAAAATGGACCCCTTAAGGAGTTTTTATGTTTGGAACTAACATAATTAGAAATATTATACTCACTGATATTTATTATAGTTAGTACACATGTAAGCAACGGCATAATGTTCTTATTTTACTTATGATATAGATCGCATAGAGTTTCTAAAATTTTTAACCAATGATATGATGTGGCCATTTTGTCCCATAGGTGGGGTAAAACGGCCAATTTTCATTTAAAGCTGAAAACACGTGTTATATATTTTAACCTGCACACTCATCAAGAATAAAATCATATTTGGCCTTCCCATAAACTCCCGCACATATTTCGAGGAACCATATGTCACACCCTTGGCACTGAATTCATGGATCTCCTTCTTCATCGTCGAAAAAGTCTCCTTCACATTTGCCACAGTTGCTCTGTTCTTGCAGACTCTTCTGTGGTTGGGTTCTTACATTAACTCCGCTTGTAGATGGTCCATGGAGTATTGCCACTGGTTGTGACTTGAGCACTGTTGGTAGTTGTTTACCTTTCACTTGCTTGGACACGACTGCTTCATTGTAATTTTTGATTTGAGAGCCTATTTTCTTTTTTCCTTCCTGGGCACTTAATTTTGTCACTTTTAACTGTTCTTTCTTCTTTTATAACCACTCGGCTTGCTTAACTAGTTTGATATTTTCTGGGCTAGTTAATCGACGTGCAACTGTTGTTTTTGGTTTCCGTTTTGGAGTTGAATTCACGTTTCTTGGTAAAGGCATTGAGTTTTTGAACACTGTCATTGATTTGTTGCCATCTGTTTTTCCTTCACATTTTTCTTTACGCAATATATCATTTGTTTTGCAACTAGTTCATGGGAATATTCAATGGAAATCAGTAAACCGAGTTCTGTGTTTCCTCCAGTATCGTTATGGCTATCGTCAGTGACTCCAGTGTACCCTACCTCATTACCAATGCCAGTTGTATCAGCTTCTTCATTCTCACTATAACTTTGAGAAGTCCTTGTGTCGTCTGGATCGACTTGTTCATCCATGTCTTCGTGTACAGCAGTGTTGCCTGACTTATCAATGAGTTCATTCGTTTGAGGATCATTGGTTACTTCACGTGGAGCAAAGCTTTCTTCGGGAAACACATTTTCATCTAAGGGACAGATCCCTGTGATTCTGAATCCCTTTATAACATTGTGCATTGTTGCTGCATGCAGATATGTTGGGGTAAATATTGTTGAAAATTCATCTCTTGTACGAGCTTTCTCAGGATGAGTTCTCATAACATTTCTGCAGTTTTCTCTATAAAAACTCTTGAGTGACTTGAAAAATGTTCTATCCAATGGCTGCGTCCAATGGGTAGTGTGCGGACAAAGGCAAACCTTTTTAATTTTGTGTTTAACAGCATACTCAAGTGTTTTTTTAGATTTGCAATGGGATCAATTACCATCTAGCACCAGAAGTTCAGGCTCTTCATTGTTTGGACGATGCTTCTGGAAGTGCTTCATCCACATTACAAAAGTTTCCTTGTCCATGTGCCCACTCTTAGTAACAGTTACAAAAGTTCCATGGGGAAACCCAGTCTACAGATTATTAATAAGTTTTTTTCCCTAAAAAATTACAAAAGGTGGGATGAAGTGTCCACTAGCAGATGCACATGGCACAATAGTTGTTAAAACCCCCCTTTCTGAACTCTGTATCTGATAGGAAATTAGTCTTCCAGTTTTTCCAACAACTAATTTTGTTCCCTCCACCATAGATAAACCAGATTCGTCACAATTGTACATACGAGAAACATCTCTATCGGCACCTGTGATATTCAATGTACTATTCAGACGTTGAAAATAGCGTTTGACAGCTGCTCTATTCACGGTGTTTACTCTTACCAAAGAGAGGCCTTTTGGCTTTCTTAATGTGATATTTGGGTGCCTTTTACGTAATCCAGAAAACCAATCCTCACCAGGTAATTTGTTTTTGTTATCAACATTGTTTGGTACTCCTTTTTCTTTACAAAAGTCAAATACGATCTCTCTCACTTCTCTCGGGGTCATACCAAACCCCATTTTCTCCAAATTGTGGAAATGTTCCACAAAACCCATTCATGATTTCCTAGGACTGCACATTCCTTCCTAAACACTTCAGTCCTGGTCTGGACACACTTTCAGTCAAATTATGGCGTAGAGTTGTTCTTGGAACATCAAAACGAACTGTCGCTGTCAAAATAGGAGGTTTGTCTTCCTTAACTGTATTTATTGCCTTTTGCAAGGACTCTTCACTCCAGTGGTACCTGTCGGTTGTCCTTACATATGTTCGAACCATGATTCTGTAAACAAATCATTTATTTAATCAGAAATATGGTTATTACAAGTGATTATTATTTTTAAGAACATGTTTGCTCCGTATTATACAGTACAGTACTACTTAAATCTCAACCTCACATGTCATACTGTATGGGATTTTTAGATTTACGGCTTCTTAGGATTTTATGAAGAACATTTTCAAAAGTACAGTACCATTCCAATATGCCTTAAGTTATTTACTTTACCTTGATGAACATACATCAAAATTGAATTAGTGATGTATAATTACGGTTCAATTAAAATTATTTGATTAATGTCTTCATTAGATGTAACCTAATTAGCGTAATAAATATAGGTTAACATTTTTTTATTTAAATTGGATAAAACAAATAGCTAGACTATTGAGTTCTCGATTTGCTTTCACATATGTTTATACATGCGTATCGAATACCGATGTGATGTAAAACCAAAATAACATAAGCAGTAACATACTGATGGAAATAATGAGTTTTAAATTAACTTCAGAAGAAAATTGTCCATTTCGGGGTAAAATGGCCAATACGGGGTAAAATGGTCACTTATATGCAGTGATTCCAATTCCCCCTGTTTTAAAATACACGGATATATTATATAAACTATCTGTATTTTTGTTCTTAATCTATACATGACAAATAACATGTAACAATGATTCGTCAGACGAGAACTACAGCAATCCAGATATTATATTCTTGTAAATATTTACCTTTCCCTTAGCTATTCATTGCTGTTTCCGCAGACGATATTGATGAGATAGTTAAAGCTAAAGACGGAATGAGTGACTTACAGCGGGGCAGTAGCATCGGTTTGAGCTAAATATACATGTCCTACATGATAGAAAAATAATGTTATGTTAGGTTAAGCGAAGTTAGGTTAAGGGATGATGTGTTTGGGAAAAATTTACAACTAGCATTACATTACATAGGGGTAGGAAATATTCCACGTTCAACATAGGTGGTAAACATTTTTTTCTAAATTCAGTGTAATTTATAATGTTTCTACATGTATATAAACTTCTGAAGTATAGGATGATTAAAAAAACCTTAATAAATAATTACCCCTACATGAAATAAATTTTTCTAAAGTAATTATGACTACAGAAAATATATATTGAGAAAAAATTAAAAAATTATATTTACGTGAAATGCAAATAATAAAAAATACTAAAATATAAATTTTAAATATTTATTTAAAATATAAATATAAAAATACTTTTTGCTGGAATAGTAAAAAATTATAATATGTAAATAAAGATGTAATAAAAAGAGATACTTGAAACTTATATAAGTTATATTTGAATTAAAAAATACTAAAAATGTAGTACTTAAAAATATTTTTAATGTGAAATTTAAAAATACATTTAAAAATAAATACTTAAAATGTTAAACTTAGAATAAATACTAAAATAGCAAAATAATTAAAGATATATAGGGGTAATCTAAATTATATTTATACCTATTTAAATAGTAAAACCTAAAAAGAAATGCCTTTAATGAGAGACAAGATATTTATTCGTCAACTTATGCACAAACTATATACATCTTATTAACTATAGTCCCAGTGCATGTCACGAGAGTCGAGTGGTCTCAGGCGTTGTTCTTGTGACCTACGGTTCTGCAATACGATCCCGCACTATTCCAGATGGCCAACTCCAGAACCAATACGGCGGTTCAGTAACAGCAGTTCTCCTAGCAGTCAACTCTAGACTCAAGATGGTGGTGTAGAGACTAATCGATCGAGTGCGACACCAGCACTTCTAGCAGTTAACCAAGATGGCAGTCGGAAACAAATGATAAAAAAAGAACCAAGATGATGGTCACACGAATGTGAGAGATAAATGACAGCCGAAGTAAACAAATATGGCGGTCAAACGAATGTGAGAGACAAGAGAGAAAGGAAAGAAAAGAGGAAGAGATAAATAAAGAGATGTATTGAAAGAAAGGAAGAAAGACAGGAAAGAAAGAAACGGGAATGCAAGAGAGAAAAATGGGAGCACTCGGAGAAAACCCTCGGAATGATATATGGAAACATGGAATGACGGAGCATGAAAAACCTGCCTGGATTTACAGAGCATAAAAATGACTCATAGACCACCAAAATAGCGCTCCAAAATGGTGACATACTGGCTATAAATATGGTGGTGTTCTGACTACCAACATAGCAGAATCAAAGATGGAGGTCGTGTGACAGGAAGGGCAGAGTAGAGATTCAGGAAATCCAAGATGGCGGCTGGCTTCCTGTAGCCCCGGTGCCAATCCCTTTGCCCATTGTGCCCTTTTCCCTATAAGCCTACTACTACGTATCATTTTATTATTAGCCTACTGTGTCCACTTGCTGAGTCAATTTTTAGCGGTCTTGAGCCACACTTATTTAGAATTTAAAAGTGACAAAAAATTGCAAATAATTTTTTTTCCCCCTGTGAATCCCCTATAATTGAAGTGTCTTAAACGACACGATGTGAGATTACGGCTTTATAATTATGCTCGTACACTCAACTGAATAATTGTTTTTGACATTTTAGCAGTCGGGTTTTAGTTTTTATGACTTTTTTTTTATCAACCAACTTTTTTGTCTAAATAAATTGAACCAATTTTTTTTGTTTTACTTTTTAGAGGCATTTTGTAAAAATACGTTTCTGAATACATTTGAAATTCTACCTACACAAATATAGGTTGACAATTATTGCGCTTAGCTTCTTAATTATATCATAGCCTATCACATTCGGGTTATAAAAATGAATCTTCAGGCACCTCATTTATCAAAATCGGTGCCCTAGGTGCGATGCTACAGTGGGACATCCGAAATTTAACATACATAGGTACTTACATCGTGTTAAAATCATAACTTCACCGTAGTCGGGTAAAAAACACTGTTGGATGGCGAAGCGAGCACAGGTGATAAACTAATGGGATATACTGACGAGGGCCAGTCGTCTGCAGGACATGATGCTTAGGGAACCTTTAATAATGTAAGATGTTTATAAATTTCTTAAAAAATATATTTGTAATAGTTTTTTAATTTTATAATTTTTTGTATTTGGGTTTAAGGTTATTTAAGGTGTGGGGTATAGTGTCAAGGTCAAACGGCAAGGTTAAGTTAACTCGGATTTAATGTGTTGGTGGGGTGACATCATAATATGGTGGCTGGTTGGCTCCAGTCACCAATCCCGTTTAAGCCAAAACATTCGAAATTTTAACTGTCATAAAATTTTTAAAAAGATGAGGTGGGCACTGCCCAAACTAGCGAGGTTTCGTTATGTCAGTAGCTTAGTCAATCCACCTGTCATCGAAACCCGGTCCTCCTACATGTACAACTTTAAATAAATTATAAAAAATTTTTTTTCCAATTTTTTTAGAATGTTTGTTATATTATTGGGCCTTTTTTAATACATTTTTGAGATATTCCAATTTTTTTGTTTTCAAGGTCACGGGCATAAGTTCAAGCATATTGGGTAAAGGTAACATGAATCCACTATGACGGTTAGGTGACGTTACATCATAGCGGCTGGCACAGGGGTAAATTTTTGTCCCATTTAAAATGCATAGCCCAAGAATTCTCATAATCATTCTACTCTTATTACAACACTAATATTAATGTTTGCATTTGTGATTTAAAACTTATTTCAACTATTTCCAAGTCATGCCTATATTTATCACAAATTAGTGACGCCCCCTTACGTATTTAGAACACAATTGTGTAAAGTGATTACTTTTCCACGAATTAAATATTTGCCAAAGCCCCAACAACAGAGTTCTTAATATGCTAAAACCCCTTCAGAAAGCTACAAATTAATTAACCTATTAAAATGAGGCACGTGTGCGCAGAAATAAAAGCGGCATGAAAATCTCACTATAGGCCAATTACTGTGAACGTTCGCCAAAGTTTACCGCTGCTGTGTGAAGTTACGTTATCAAATTAACTACAAGAGTTGTGTGCTTGTGTTTACTATCTTTTCGTTGGACAGTATGATTGTCCGTTGTCATATTTATTCCAGTTTAACGAAATAACCTAACACACATAAAAGGCAAGAGAGTAGACTTCAAAAATGTGTGAACGTACTGTGGAACCCGAGGAACCCTGATTTGAATCCATCAGACTTTTATTTGGTGGTAAATTTAAAGGCACTTGTGAATGCAACCCTCTGTGAAGTTCCTACGGTTCTAGGTGTAGTGTCGTTGTGTGAGGTGTCGTGTATCATGCAAACGAACGCTGCGATGGCATTCTACAGCAACATGATCCAGCCCGCGGACCGAAGACTATAAGTTATATGTTACAGGCTGTAGTAAAGAAACGAAGTGTTTGCGGATTTATATTCATATGCCATATTTTCATCCTCCAAATTTTAAGAACGTTACCCCCAAGTATTTACATATAATCTTGAAACATCCTGTATTGCTCCATGTAGATTGTAAACTTCCTTGTTTACGCTTCGTAACATTTGCTCTGATTCACTTGTAGCGATACAAACATATTATTGGTAACCAGTTTACAAAGAATTCTTCGCAAAAATAGAGAAAATATTTACAATTTAGCGTTCGCCCGGAGTGATTTCAGACATTGAAACCCGCACAGTTAGAGTGGCCGACTGGGAATCGAACGCGAGTCCATCCAAATGCGAGTCAAGTGTGTTATCACTGTACCATCTCGTTGGGTAAATTATTCATAATATAACAATAAAGTAGAGTAATTTTGACCACGCAGATGACGAGGTGGCATTGCAAGCCAAGTTGCAGCTTGCTGTGGTCCGGGCTAGCCATGCCCATGACACTGGCTAGAGCGGACACCCGACGCACGAGAACACGACACACCGTTGCAATCAGGGCGAGGTCAAAAGCTGAGCGATGTTTGGAAAACAGCATCCTAGTTTATAAACGATGTTATCCAATATGTACCGGAGGAAACTTGAAACGGGGCCTGACCTCAGCCAGTGACCGCGGGGGTCAAGAGGACCATGGAAGGGCGTGCCGAGGATCACCGATACCGAGACGTGACTGTAAGCAGCCTTGGGCCATTAAGACTAAGGTGACCAAGTTCCAATAGCTTCAGAGGCTTTAGCTATTCATTAAAAATGTGACTTCAGTTTAACTGATTAACAGTAATACAAGTGGCTCCCCCGCTTTAATACTTACTATTGTAAAATGTTGCATTTGCTGCCATTGCTTTGGGTTTTATATAAATACGTTAGAGTAATCCAGTCTTTAACTTACGCCTTCACAATCCAGTTAGTCACAAACGCTGGGAATACTGTTTGGTTTGCGACGAAGGTCGAAGCCACAACATTGGCGGAGGCGCCTTAACGTCCCACCTCATCGCGAGAACTGAGCGAATAAATAAATAAAAGTAAATTCGTATAGCGAATATAATGATAAAGTACCGCTAGTATTACTCCAGTAGTAGTAATCAGAACATTATGTTGATGAAGTAAACAAATTTAACTTATATAGTTAAAAGTTGAAGGAATGCGGCTCTAATTAAATAATGTGGGGTTTGTAAGAGATACAACATTAAAGTCTCTGTGTGCGGCAGGCGTGTTAGCAAACATAATTACGGCAGAGAAAACGTACTTATTTCGTTAAATGAAATAAACTTAATTGGGAATTACGTCCAGGACAGAGTATTGTGCGCGTATATAATAGTAGTAAGTGAAATAGAACCATCATATTGAAGAAACGTAGCTTCCAGGCAAGCCATATAGCAGTGTCACGGGCGGACAGCTGACATCACAGTTACGTTAACCTGCAAATGCAGCACAGCCTTGCAGAGCAAGCAATTTTCAAGGCAGGCAGTCTTCGTGTGCGAGCAGGTCGCACGGAGGTGTGTCAACAGTGACGTTGTTCATTAGCTGTCTTACTACCCTTCACTCATAGGACATATTCGATAATCATTTTCATAAAATATATATCGAGCACACTCCGAGGTAGCTAGTTTCGCGCCTGAGCGACGAAATCTTGCACTTACGTCGGAAAATTGAAACGACAGTAGGAGCCAAAAATAAGCGCCACTGACCAGATGGGTAATTCCAGGCAGCATAAGAGCGTAAGGCAATGTGCCATGAGGACATTGCAAATAGGCATCGTTACGACACTCATGTGCCCCGATAGAGCCTCTCACGTAATTAAATTAAGACAGATTCATGAAAAAGCCAACAACTCTTGCAACACAAAAAATATAAGGTAGCGATTATGTATGATAACAAGCATTAGTAGTAAGTTAATGTTAAATAATTGTGTAGCGAGGTATTACAAACTACATAAGATGCGTAGAGTATGAAAATTAATTTACAAATAAAAGGGTAACATATAGTATGGCAATAAATTAGCTGTTAGCCACGCGCACACAGAGGACAGTCATAATACAAAATAAATTATTATTAAGTACACGACCTTTGCAAATGTAAGAAAGTACACGCATGTTCACAAATAAAGCTAGAAAGCGAGTTCATCTAATATTTATATATCAATGTAAAGAGTGCACCTTGTTTCTTTATATTATGAAATATAGAAAGTAACAGTTATACAAATCGTTTAACGTAATAGACTCAAGTAAAATATAATAAACACAATTGCAAGAAACTGCATATCGTGAAGTCGTTATAACAGAGAAATCTATAACTTTATAATGCGTTACAGTGATAAAGCGAAATAAAAACAGGAAACAGTGTGTCAATTTAATAAGAGTTGGTAATGTAAACATTTTACGCAAAATGTAAAAACATCGGTTAGAGTCATGGTAGGATAGAGCTATTAACATAACAAATGAGATAAGAAAGTGCATTTTGCTCATAGTTGCCATTATATAGGTACACATAGAGAGGTACTAAGACAGATAGTAGTCACCGAGTTCAAAACCGGTGTAGAGGCTACAGTATTATACAGGACTGAAGACATTCAGTTTTAAATCAGATTCGCGTGAGCCAAAACGCGCTGGCACGCGCCAAGGCCGCGGCCAACGCTTCGACCTTATTACGCGTTGAAATAACCCCCCTCCCCCTCACAGACACCCCCTCCCCCCCCCCCCCCTCGGATGCTCGAAGGCAATGCAACACTGCACCACGTGAGGACAGCTCGCTGTCGCAATGTCAACACAGCGCGTTTGAGCCGCGCCACCGTAATTTGTAAACAAGTGTCTGGGTGCGCGATCACTTAGCACACACTGCTGTTCTCATATTGAGAGGAAAACTTAAGTATAAATGGAAAAGACATGAATAATACTTTATAGTCAACATCATTAGAATAACTTTCACTGAGAAGTCAGAGAGAAAGGCTATTACTATTTTTAATTAAGTGTAATACTTATGTGAAATTCTATATAAATTACAAAACGTAACAAGTCACACCAGGATATTTGCATTCTAGTATTAAACAACTGTCGATTGTTTTAGTTAATTTTGTATACGCGTATGTTGAATTTCTCCAGTAGTAACATCTAGCTTACATTTTACACGACTGATAAAATTGTGGACTTTTTTAAACAGCAAAGAATTTAGTTATACAACTACATTAACAAAATAAGTCATTTTATACTAATTGAGTCTAAATTAAGTGATATATTAATTAAGGGACACTTGTAACAGAGCAGCCATAATATATAAGGACAGTGTTTCAGGACGAATGAACGGCAGATGAAAGGCCAACACGGCATCGCACACCTCCGGAGGGAGTAACACGTCAAGGTACCCACATAGCCGAAACAGAGGCTCTGGGCTGCAGGACAGAGAGAGAGCAGGTACCCCACAAGGTCGGAATCACGCAGCGCGCGCGCGCGCGCGAGAAAACCACTAGGTCAGCGCAGCGAGACACAGCGCGAATTAATTTTCAACCCAAGGTAAAGCGACGCACGTTATTATACTATGAACACAAATTACACGTCACTCAGCTGAGCCACAAACAGCTATACAGCCATAATACACACACAATTAAACGTAGACGGATTGCGAATAGCTGCGAAGTTAAACAAAATGTTTACAATTTTAAAATTGCCGACAAGCGGCCAATTACTTAAATAAATATTACAAAGATATATAAAGCAGTCATGACTACAAATCATGATTAATACATTTTATCAGGCAGACAAGTAACCAATGATCTATAAGTATTCAAGTGTCAACCACAATCAAGTATAATAAAATGCCTTCCAGTGTACAGTAATCATAAAGGCATTATGTTAATATGAAAGAAAAACATATTTATACCATTACTGCATGTTAACACTTATTAAGTATATCACATAGAGTATACATAAAGTGTCGGAAAACAGAATATAATTTCAGTCAAAGAGAACAAATTAGATAACTACAAAGGTGATTTAATATTAATAAAATTAAAACACTAGTGAATCAAGGCCGTAAATTAAAAAAAAAGGCCAAGCTATCATAATATTGAAAAATATGTTACAGAATTGTAAGCAAATACAAGATATTGTATACGTATTATTAGAATAGATGAACCTGAATCACAAAACATATTTTGTCATAACTTTGCACGCACTTTCAGTCTAGAAGTAAAAATGTTCTTACAGCATAGACTTTACTTAAATTCAATCCTACTGAGGAAATAAATTAGCTTTAATGTTAAAAAATAATAAATGTTGTATAATATACACAAGTATTACATAGACAGAAGTTATAATGTAAACATTGCATATATTAGAATAGTAGACATATAAATTAGTGTAAGCACTCCCTTGACACCTGTTCTCAGTAAAGAATCGTAGTGGGGTTAGTGCAAGAATTACATAGAAAATTTTTTATGGACGTAAATCACTTAGAAAGTAGGGAATACTATGTTCGTTACGAAAATTCCTGTCGCCTCCTTACAAAAGAGCTCAATGAAAATAGTTTATAATCATAGGGGTAAAATACTAATTGTTATATGATCAGTATGCTAAAGAATTGAAGGGTCTTAAGTGGGGAATATACCTATGTTAATAATAAGAAAAATTAACTAATAAGTGCAAATAACACAGTGTTCCCCAAGGTATGTTATTCATCGCCACAATGATATATTGTATACACATAGATGTATAATAATTTTCTTTCTATTCAATATTGAGAACAATGTCAGTTAAATTTTCACAGTGTACGATAAAACAAATAATATATAAAACTTAATACCTAGTGTAACGGGAGGAGATTTTCATGTTTTAAATTTCTAAAATTAAAAACCTAATATAAATATTGTCACTAATGAAACACATTCACTTTGAATAATATTTTAATTATTCCAAAGCCACAATTAGGTAGGCTAGGACTTAGAGGCTGCCGGGGCGACCGCAAACACGTTTGCGACAGCCGCGTCTGCCGAGAGGAACCATGCCCGCAGGCAAACAAAGGCAATTCCTGGGCCATGATCACTCTCATTCACGCTCAGTAGACAGCTCGCTCTGTTAAAAAAACTTTCCAAGCAAGAAAGAAGGCAAGGCAGCTCCTTCACCCAACTATCCTTGCGTCACCGTACCGTCCTACCCCAAAAACCTCTCCGTAGAGAAGATATGTCAACCGTCCTTATTCCCGCCCTATGAAGCAGACGTGGGTTTTCCTTGGCAGGCCGGATCCAGTCCAACAGGCCGTTCCTAGAGCTGAGGACAGCTTAATTTATTTTTTTTTAGAAAAGGAGGGTGATGCTAGCCATGCCCATAACACTGGCTAGAGCGGACACCCTGCGCACGAGAACACGACATACCGCTGCACTCAGATTTAATTGCGAATCATGAAGAAAAGTTAATTACTTTTGGGAAAGAAACAGAAAATTTAAAAATGAGATATATAGAGACACATTTAAATTTATAGCAAATAATTTAGATAAATTATCATCTGATATAACTAAAGATCAAATGAAACATACACAAAAACATTTTCCAAAAGAACACGTTGATTTAGTTATAAGAAAGGTAGTTTTTCCATATGATTATATGGATAGTTGAAAGAAACACGAAGGAATTGTTCTTCCACCAAAATTTGAATTTTACAACAAACTAAATGAATCTAATATAGCTGGCGATGATTATGAACACACAAAACTTGTATAGAACCAATTTAATATTAAAAATCTTGGCGAAAATTATGATTTATATTTTAAAATGGTATACATTTTTAGGAGATATATTCGAAAATTTCAGAAATACATGTATAAATGCATATGAATTAGATCCTGCATGGCATTTTACTGCACCAGGCTTTTCGTGGGAAACAATATTAAAAATGTCTAAACAGCCATTAGATTTATTACACAATTATGATATGATTTTAATGACCGAAAAAGGAATTAGAGGTGGAATATCGCAGTGTTGCAAATAATATGTTAAAGCCAATAATAAATGTTTAGACAATTTTAATCATAATCAAGAGTAACAATTTACCTTATCTCGATGTGAATAATTTATATGGTTGGGCAATTTTTCAATATTTACCATATCATGGTTTCGAATGGATTGATTTTCCAGAATTTAAATTAAATTTTTGGCAAAATTATATATTAAATCTTAAGGATGATTCTGATCATGGTTACATTATAGAAGTAAATTTAGAGTATCCACAAGATCTACATAAATTACATTATGGATTAAAACTTACTAAAATACAGAGACTATTGAAGTTTAATCAGTCAAATCGGTCGAAGAAATATATAGATTTAAATACAATGATGAGAAATAATGCTGAAAACCAATTTGGAAAAGATTTTTATAAGCTGATGAATAATTCTGTGTTCTGCAAAACTATGGAAAATATTATGAATAGAGTAGATATAAGACTGATATCAAATGTAAAAGTCTATGAAAAATTAGTAGCAAAAGCAAATTTAAAAAAAATTACCATATTTAATGAGAATCTTACGGCCATACATATGAAAAAACAAGTGTAAAATTTAATAAGCCTATTTATATTGGTATGTCAGTTTTAGATCAACCAAAATAATTAATGTATGACTTTCAATATAAAGTGACGAGACCAAAATATGGTATTGAAATAGAAACATGCTATCTAGACACTGATTCATATATTTATAACATAAAAACAGATAGATAATTTGATACAAGTGACTATTTAAAAGACAATAACTATAACATGCCACAAATAAATGAGAAAATTATAGGTAAAATTAAAGATGAATGTAATGGGAAAATAATGAGATAATTTGTTGGTAAAAAAATGGCAAAAATGTATGCATTTAGAGTTGATAATAATGAAAACTAAAGATTAAAAAGAGTAAAGAAATGTGTTGTTAACTAGAGAATTACATTTGAGGACTATAAGAATTGTTTGTTTAAAGAGATCATATAATATAGAACAATAAATTTAATAAAGAGTGAAAAGCATGCAATATATAGAGTAGAAGTTTATAAAATTGTATTAAACTCTTATGATTGAAAAATGATTATACTAGAAAATAAAATAGATTAATTTCCATATGGGTATCAAAATTTATGTTTTTAAATTATTTTTTATATTATTATATTTTTATACCAAATTTTAAACATCTTAAATTTCCAAAACAATATTGGTATCAGAACCATCGAAATCAATCATTTTACCATTTTCATCCATAATTTCTAAAACAATGCGAATAAACTGCTCATTATTTATTCTTTACAAATCGGATATGGTGGTACATAATTAACAAAATCTCTGAAGCCAATCATATTTCTTGGTGGAAAACCAGCAATTATATCAGTTTCTAAATATATAGATTCGCCATATTTTATAAATATTCACTTGACTAAATTACAAAGAAAATTTGTTGTTTTAAATGAATTAAACTTTGTTAGCTTAGTACCTACAACAACTTTGTATTTTTTAGTAAGTGTATTTCTCTCGATACCAAGTATATCATATAATCGATCACAACATTTAATATCAAATTTAGATTTATCAACAACTCTATTTTTCACATTATCTGTTGTCAGTTCAGTGTTATTTTTTGAAAATGTGTCAATCGAATTCATAGTTTTCTTTAAAAATTCGATATCGTATTGACCTCTAGGAATGGTTATAACTTGGTTTTTATCACCCACAGCACTCAATTTTTTAATTGTTGTTATAGTATTATTGTTTATATTTGGAGTGAAGGATTTGTTATGAAAACTAACCAATACAATATATTTGTCTTGATGAATTATATCATAGTGAACCTTCTTCCTTAGAATGGAACTATTATTTGTTAACTTAAACACTTTATTATATATTTATTGCAAAAATTATCTTATTAAATGAAAAAGGCGATTGGGTTGTTGGTTTTGTAATTTTCGAAGCAGATACTAAGAAAAAAAAGAATGGCGAACATTTGCATGATAATACAAGAGCAATTATCATTGGGCCAGTAATAGCAGCAAGATGTATTTAATGAATAATTTTAATAATAAGACAGGTTGGTTAAATTTTAATAAATTGTATGTTTGCTCAAAAAGTTTAAATCAACCAAAATATATTCAGTTACAAAATGAATTTGATATGTTATACAAAAGAGTTAAAGAAAAAATAGCATACTTTATTTCATAATAATGATGAAAGACTCCTATAGAGCAGTGTGAAAATGATACACTGATTATTTTCGATGATGTAATTTTAGAGAATCAAGATGTAATTCGCTAGTACTTTACTATGGGAAAATACAGAAATGTTGATGTATTTATTTGGTGCAAGCTTATCCAAAATTACCTAAACAATTAGTAAGGGATAGTGCTAACTTTTTATGCATATTTCGACAAGATAATACATGTTTAAGTCATATTCATAATGATTTTGTTGGTTGAGATATGACTTTCGATAAATTAAAAGAGCTTTGTGCAAAGTGCTGGGACGAAGATTTTGGTTTTATCACAATACATTTGAGAAGAAGAATGAGGGAAGGGAAATACAGAAATGACATAAAAAATGTCATATTCTAACTCTTTCTCTTGTGATATGTATACGAGAATTATTGATATTTTTCACGACTATCACCGTATCTACTGACTACAGAAAAAACCACTCTTACGGTGCGCTCTGCCTCAACACAAGTTTTCCTTGTCAGTGCGCAAGGGAACTCTCTCCTCAGCAGGAAGTTTGTTACCACAACTGCATTGCTATCTACTCACAATGCACGAACACTCTGTGTGATGTTTGATAACAAGCTTCCAGCTCGACACATGAATACTTTTAATTGTCGCCTTGCTTGTCTTTTGGCAGCGGCTCAGTAACAAGGTATTTGATTACAAATTCGAAGGTTGTGGGTTTAACTCCCGGTCAGAGCATACAATTTATTAATTTGAATAGAAGGCACCCATATTTTAACTATTAGATTATCACCAAATCATTCAAAATTTGAGCAAAAAAAAAAACATGCTTTTGCTCATATATTCAATATTCATATAGTGTAAGGTACCCCAGTATATGAATTGGGAGTACCATAAAACAAAAAAGAATAAAATAAAAATAAAAAACCCTCACCTCCAATAAAAAAAAAATGGCTGATCAGTGGGTAGGTGAGGGGTTTCACCAAATGGAATTTTGATGGTGCTAAATAAGGCCAGAAAAAATGGGTCACTGTCATGATACAAATATCTCTAAACCCTTTTTAAAAAAGGAACATCGAGCAGATATTATGTATATTAAACTAGCATTAAAGACCTGGTTTAATGTTGTGTTTGAAATAGTTAATTAGTTATAAAATATTTTATTTCACAGAATATTTAGATTCACAAAAAAATCTGTTTTATTAAACCAATAGTTATGAGAGTTATTAAAACCTAAACACATATAATAATTTTATCGCCTTTTGTTTTTAAGGCTTTTTCAATCAAATATTCATTTGGATAGTGAGCTTTGATAAATTCAAATTCATAAAAACTATACTTTATTTCTTCTCCATTGGTATTTTTCAATTTATAAGTTCCATATTATTATTTAAAACCCCATAAAAGATTAATAATTCTGTTGTCCAATTAGCTGTTCAACCATTTACAAAGATTCCTTTACTCTTGCTTATATGGACAATATCACCCACTTTGTATTTTGGTTTAGTAATCATGTCTACAAAATTTGTTTGCATTAAATTTTTTTCATTGGTCTTTTTTACTTCAGTTGGCTTCATACCAATGGTTCTACGTTTGATATTTTTGTATTCTTTAACTAAATATTCCACATTTTGTTCTTCATGAGACATTTATATCTTTCTGCAACAATGGCTTTGAATTCACTGAATGTAGAATGGTAATTGATATTATATTTCTGGATAAGTTCTTTAAATATTTTATCATGGAATTTGGACCTATTATCGTTTTGGATATTACGAGATTTCCTTTTAATTAATATAGATTCTAAATCATTTATTAATTTTTTGCTGTTTTATCTTTAATTGGTATAGCAAATGCATATTTTGAGAAAACATCAATAATTGGCATAATATATTTATACCCATCATTTATATGTGATATGCCTTTTAAAATTCCAGTATCCATCTCAAGAATACTGATTTGCCATAAATTATCAATATTATATGAAATAACTTTCTTTTCTGAAATTTTTTTCGCACAGGTTTATATGATTCATTAATTACTCCTTCTCTTACATAGTGGACAACTTTTGTTAAAGGTTGATTTATTAGAATTACATAATATAATATTTAATTTTCTGAACTAATCGTCCAATTTGGGTTTTACAATTTTTTTATTATTATATTTGGTGTCTTTTTTACACTTCAAGCACCAAGTATTCTTAATTTGAAATAAAAAATTATTAATCTTTATATTTTACGAATATTCCTATTGTAGTCTTCAAACCATCATCATATTCAGATATTTTAGTTTCTTTTGTTTTCAAAGTTAAAAAACACCTATGTTAACATCCTGTAATCTATTTTTTGAGATCCCTTAATGACAGCCACAGTATCGTCAGGTAAATTGGGTTGAACAATAATTATTTTATAAACATTTCAATCCATCAAAAAAGTAAAGAAAATTTTATTATCTAAGTGAAAATTATTATAACTTTTATTCCACTCTGTTGGTAAATAAAATATGTTATTTTTATTCCTTACATTTTATAATTTTCGAGTTAACATGTGTATCACAATAATTCAAAACTGATTGGTTTAAATTTTGCAATTTAACAGATATTTCTTTATGGAAATATCTATTATTGACCACATCTTTTCCTTCTACGTAATGAGCCATATGATTAATTCTACAGTTTTGAATAAAAACATAATCTTTTGTGTAAACAAAAACTTTACTAACGTGATCTTGTAAAGTGGTAACAGTGATACTGTATTTTGATCCTCCATGTGTATTTAAATAATCAGAAACACTAGTATTGTAACTTGATTCTATATCGTTTTTAAAGCATAGTCAGAAACAATAGTTTTATATTTAGAATTTATGTCCTTTTTTAGTGCCTGCTTTACTTTATTTATTCGTTTTATATAATCAGATATAGTATTACTGAAATGTAAATATATATCTTCTTTTGAAGCATAATCAGCTATTCGTTTATTAAAATTTTTATTGACTGCATCTTTTTGGTCTCTCGGATCATCTATATTAACAATTCTATGCCTAAAAAAAGAAACACAAGATTTTGTATAATCAAAGCAAATGTTTAGTTTACTTTGTAAATCAGAAACACCCGAATTGCATTGCAAATTTACATATGTTTTTAAAGCGTTACCAGAATCAATAGTTTTGTATTTTAAATGATCATATTTTTTTAAAGCATAAGCACTAGTGTCAAAAATTTTATTTAAAGATTTGATCAATGGTCTACCAAATATATGTAATTTACTAACATAAAAATTATATCATTAAACTTATAACGTATCGAACAAAGATATAAAACAATTTAACATAGATGTTCACCTTTAACTGAATTAAAATTCTGAACATTATCATCAATGTAATAAACATTTCTATTTTTAAGTAATTAGTTAAATTAGTGAGAATAGTACCTCCAAATGGATAAAAAAAAAAAGTAAACAACATTATTGTCTTTAAAATAACAAACCCAATGAGTTCCAGGATTTGATGAAATTTCGAAATTAACCACAGCACATTTATTTTTCTGCATACTTTTAGGTAATTCATCTATCATATAAACATTTATACATTTTAATATTTTTGCATATTTTTGCATATTTTTCAATATCGAAATTAGTTAGTGATGCCATATTCAATTTTTTTTTGGTCTTGCCTTCCTTTTTGCAACTAAACCACTTCCTGATTTATTTGCCATTGTCAAATGTTGCCTCTGTTGTTCTTCTAATTCTTTTTTTTTCTTGTTTTTTCAACAGAATTGTAATTTGCAGGTGCTCCACCAGGTAAAGCATCAAGTGCCCTAGAATCAGAGATAGAAGTGGTATAATTCCCGCATGACGTAATCCATTTCCTGTTTTTTTCTTTTAATATTTTTTTGAGTACTGTAAGTGTCAAAGTTGAAAGCTTTATCTTCTTTTCATTTTTTTTTCTGAAGTTGATCTTTTGTTAAAAAATCATATATACACAAATCTTTTAATTGATCAATGAGTATATTTAAAGTTAAGTTTTTTATCTTCATTTATAAGTAAAAATATATATAATTATTAAAACATTTTAATTCCCCATCCTAATTTTCTTTTTGTAAACATAGTTGAAGCAACAGCAGCAGAAGTAATTTTTTCACAAATTGGTGAATTTATATTCAAAATAATTTATTTTGCTTCTTTTTGTAAAATTTTATCAGATTTGTCTAGATTCTAAATCTTTATGATCTCTATAAGCAATATCGTGATATTTGCATGCTTCATCTAATTTATTTATTCCTGTGTCTCCTCTTTCTAGCCTTTCATTAAATTTTGTATATGGTCCACAATAATTATAATTTGGCGAATGTATTTTGGGTAAATTTAAATTATTTAATGCCCAAATTATAATTCCTTTGCCGTGATGTTCAGAACTACAAAATTACTATGGAGTTACATTTAAAACTCTTACTATGTATGGAATTTCTTTTGGATTATTAATAACAATATCAGAAAAGTTGTCATTTAGCATATATATTATGTTTACTTTTTCATCGTAATAATTTTTATTTCCAGCATTTTATTCATTATGAATAACTAATAATCTATAAACCAATTTTCTAACATCATCCATCCAGACATATTCTTTTGGAAAATTGTTGTAATTTTATACCGTCTTCAGATCTAAGAGTTCTTGGAGAAATAATTCTTTCTTGTGTGTTTGGTGCTGTTCTTGAATGTTATTCTTTTATATTGTTTTCATAAATTGATTTAATTATATTTTTGTATATCCAACTTCTAAATTTTCTTTGTTGGATTATATTCTTGGAATGAGTATTGGTGCCTAAAACAATTTTCGTGTAGTTTTCATAGTCAATATCAGTGAAATTATCCTCGAGAGTTTCTTCTTTTTCTTTTCTTAACAAATTAGAAAGTCCTTCCACTAATTTATATTATTTATTTTTAACAGATATTTTATCATCGTCTTTCTTTACTTGTGTATTATCTATATCAAATGTTTGTCCTTCTGTACGTAAACCATATTGAGGATCAATAACATTTGATCTTTTTGAAATTTCATTTCCAAATTTATAGTAGAATCAGACACTGCTTATGGTAAATTTTTCAATGGTACAATTCCCATCTGCTTTTCCAAATTAGGAGATTTTGAGAATAATTCTCTTTCACTCGATGTTTCTTCTGGTGTTGTTCGACAATCTAAATTTTGTACTGCAACAGGAACTAGTGTTGTTATTAAATTTTTATTTTCTTCACTTACTTTTTCTAATTTTTTACCATTATTTTGTAATTCGTCGATTAATGGTTGTTCTTTCTTCTTATTTTTTTCATATTTTTTTCATGACGCTATTTATAATTTTTTATATCTTACGATGAGTAATTTAACTCGAGAAACGCCCTTTGATTCAGTCATTTATATATGAATCTTTGCATGCATATTAATTATTTTCTTATAAATGAGTTGTAAAAGTATTGAGAGTTTTGACAGACTTTTCCTCCCACTGATCAAACTAAGGGGAATTTTAATGTTTACGATAATAGAATCGTTTTTGATATTCCTATGGGAAATGGGTTTTCTTTACTAAATTATGCTTATGTTTATGGTCACTTTAGTTTACTAAAGAGAGATTAGGTTGGAGATGAGACAAAATGTGATAAATCAGATAATGTTGATGTTTGTTCGAATATTTTTTCCTTTTCAGTTTTCTAGAGTAGAAATTTCAAATCATTCAAATATTATTGAAACTGTTATTAATCCTGGTATAACATCAACAATGATGAATTCGAATTTACTGGTGTTGATAATCTATGCCGAGATAAATCTATTTCTAGTCATATAACAGATGAAGTTAAAACTGTTTCTAGTGATAAAACAAATAAAATAATTTATCCGCTGAGATATTTGTTTTGTTTTATTCGTGATAACAATGAGGTTTATTGGCAAGGTGGTTATAATTTTTTTAAAATTCATTTGATAATAACTCTATATTTTTCTATGAAACTTTAGATAAAGAAGAGAAAGTTATGAAACATCGTCCTGATTCTGGTAATTTTTTATTTTTTTTCAAAAATTAGAAATTATTTGGTCTATTGTTGAATTTGAATCCAACACAGCCATTGCAATCAAAGAAAAAAATATACAAAAATCTAAAAATACCTTCTAGCTTTGATTACTGGCAATTTTTATGAAAAATAAGTTCCTGTTGGATCAACTGTTTTTAACCTTGATATAAAATATCAGTTTATTAATTTACAGTATGATATGCCTGATATTGTAACTGTAGGTTTTCATCTTAATAAAAGAATTCGTGCGGAACAGCATAAACGCGCTACTATGTTTGATAATTTTAATGTAATAAATAGTTATGTTAAAAACGGTAGAAATGAATTTTTTGTAAAGAAAACTGGGATCTTAACATCGAAAACGGTCTTTGTCTTAAACAATTTACTGCTTATAAAGATTTTAGTAATTCAAAAACTAAACTAATACCGACTATAGAAGTAATGAACTTGATTATCAACCAACTGTAAACTTTTATGGTGATATTAATTACTATTAATTTTGGTAGCTAAGACCTTCATACGTTTTAGGTTGGTTATATAGAAAATCTAATGTAGTTAAAAGAAAAAAACAAACATAAAATTCAGTGTTGATTTTAATAAAGCTGTTGACGCAGGTACCATTTGTAATGTTGTTTGAATTAGTAAAAGAAATCTTACGTATGATTATTTGAAAGAAAGAATTGCTGGAGATATACATACATGTTTTAAATTAATAAATGGAAGAATCAACAAAATTTTTGAATATTTTAATACAATATTTTAGACTTATAGTTGAGTGGTTACCGTTATAAGTTTTAGGAATTTTTTGAAATATGGATGAATTATTTGATCAAATAAAAAATCATTGTCATGATTCTAAATGAGTTGTTTTTTCTCTTAATAAATTTATTTTCTTTATAAATAAAAATGTCTTTGTTTCCATGCAGTTTGACAAACATTTTAAAGGGCGGTGATGCTTCAAGACAACCTTCCTATAGATTAGATAATGCGTCTGAAGATCTTAAAAATATAGTTCACAAATTTCATTCAAATTTATAAAACTTACAATTATAACTCTTAGAAATCATTGACGATAAATATGAACTTTGAGATGTTGGTGAAAAACTAGAGCAAATAGGAGTTTTTAAAAATTTATTGAGCTTCGAATATAAACTGTAAAGAATAATTAGATAGTATTTTATTTGATTTTAGCTTAAATTTACTTGATTTTAGCTTAAATTTACTTGATTTTAGCTTAAATTTGCTTGTGTTTGAGAATGAAAATCAGAACGCCTATTTTGGAAAAATGGTAAACTTGCTTGATTTTGGGGTAAAACTACTTGATTTTTGAAGAAAATTGCTTGTTTTTACAGTATGAAAATTCATGCGTTGCCATTTGTGAAATATTGGTAAATTTGCGTCATATTGGGCTTAAACTGCTTGATTGCCGATGAAGATTGTTTGTTTTTTTTATTGAAAATGGTCGTTTATAGAGACATGAAAAAGTAGCTTGAAAACAAGAAATTTGCTTGATTTTAGCTTAAATTTGCATGATTTTGATGGCTTTTAAAATCAAATTTAAAATTTTGAATTTTTAATTTTTTCTTGTACTTTTGTTAAAAATTATGGGAAATAGGCTAAATGTGTTAGTTTTTTCCTGTAGTTTTGGTGGAAATTGTCGGGAAAAGGGCGCTGCGCTGGCTCCAGCATTATACATCTACTAAGAGTTCCCGCTCACGTACACACCGTACGAAATTTCGGCAGTATTCAATTATTTGCTAGCCTACCTACAGCTGAACGAAGACAGACAGGACTGCCTCCCGTACAAGGAGTGTTTCGAGGGCTGCACATCCACCTCAGTTCCCAACATGCCATGACGCAGGGTTGGTGCAAGGCATGAAAAACAGCCCTGGCAGCGACCAACTTGCCCGTGGAAGACGCCATACATGTCTTCTACTGGCAAGCAGTACCCAACGACGAGGAAGCTAGCCCAGAACACGAGTGAAAACAGCGTGAAATGACTTTTGTAAATAATTTATAGCGTGTGCGAAGAAAAAAAATATATTTTGCAACATCCGAGGGTTCCGTACGCTGGACTCGTACGTCATCAAGCAGATTGGCATCAAGTACAGCGACGACGACGAGCAAACCAAAGTGTTTATGCACCTCGACCACACCATTCAACAGGTATGCCGCCAATAGCAACAGATCCATGGACTTAGATGGAACGATGGAAATACTCCGTACGGTGACATTCAGAAAATGTTGGAGGAAGCCATAATTCCCGATTACCCTATGTGTGTGTATCGTCAAGAGCCAGCGATTTGTAGTGTGTGTCCTGTCGGTACAAAAATTGTAGACTTCTATAGACAAAAAGCAAGTTGTCCTCCGTTCAGGCAGCTGGTAGATAAGTATGTAGGATGGCTTCACAACTGTGAAAATGGACTATGTGCGTCGTGCAAATGCCTAAACATTAAGGCTGTGGATGCGTGATAAACCGTGGTACATATAAAACAATATTACGTGTATGTAATTACCTCAAAACTGAAAAAAAAAAAAATTGTGTTTATTACTGACGAGGAGAAGAATCTTTCTATGCTACATATGTAAAACAGTACAGTATTGTAATGTGTGTAAATAAATAAAGGGCGGTTTATAAAAAATGTTGTATCTTATGTTACACCCTGCTCACGTAAGTAAAAAAAAATGGTTTGGTTTCGACGTTTCAAACAAACGCTGTCGGTAAAGGAAATGTTTTGTACCAGCTTTACCATATTGTAAATAATGTTTTGTTTAAAAAACACGACCGGTAAAGAAAATATTTAGTATAAGTGGTTTAAAAAAAATGCACGACTTTTATGCATATATATATATATATATATATATATATATATATATATATATATATATATATATGATTTTAATGTCGCTACATCGTAAAGGTATACTGACTGGAAGGTACAATTTATAGGAAAAGAGAAGCAGATGCGAGTCGTCACAAACATATATACATACTAAGTTTTACGGACGTAATTGAATGTTTTTTTAAAACCAAACAAGAGAGCGAGTATACTCCAAGCCACTGCAATTGTATCTGCTCTCAAGACGCCGGCAGACGATCGTGCCGGCCGGAAAGAGTTTGCAAGTCGGCGCTTTTGCACCTGAGGGGAAATGTAGCATCCTGCAACAGCATCCTTCACCTATCGGGCGCTGGTCGGCTGGCGGAGAGGCAACCGTCCTCCAGAGAAGGCATCACATGAGGGACTGTATTCACGCCAGCTGTCAAAACATGAAAATTATTTCACACTTAATGTCTTGTATTTGCATGTGGCATTTCAACAGCGAGCAGGACGCATATTCAATTAGCATATGATATGTCGCGCCTCCAGCCGTGAAATAAGTAAGGCTTACGTTCGTCTAGAGAAAATATGGTGTAGTACCGGTAAGAAAAAATTACACACAGAATGACGAAAAAAATATGCTACAGTACTGGTGGAAAAAACACGTACGACACTATATAGCCCCGATAGAACAAACCCAATATATTTTTTAAATTATACAGACAAACAAACTCAGTTTAAAAAAAGTATACGAGTCACCATGACGTACAGAAGGACCAGGTTCGTCACCTGGTACCCACCCTGGTACAATACAGGCAGTACATTGTTCATACCCACGAGCGCATACACAACAGCTTAAACAAACAAAAGTTCGCTCAACCCCTACGTGATTTTTACCTTGCACTTGCCGATCTGCAGTATAAACCTGAGGTAAAAACAAAACTTGCTTGTTTCCGAGAAACCATTTTCTAACACTTTTCTGCAAACCATAAGTCTTGTCGGCAGTACGGTGAGAGTAGGAAGCGATGTAATGAAATAGAAGAGTGCCCAACTCAGGTCCACACTCCCGGGTTCGTTTCCTTTCCTATGCACGTAGTAAATCGATAAGTAGCAAATCATCGTCGTAGCTAGTGATGGCACCTTCCGATTCGTTCAGTTCCGGACTTCGTTTCCGTTTATGGGTGGAGGTCGGTACTTTCACCTTGATTTCATGTTTGATGTCAACGCAGGTGTAGTCACCCGGTTTTTCTTATTTCGTCTAGCCAGAAGCTAATAGGTTTGAGAGCCTTCTACCTTCTAGTATCGAAAGCCAATCTGTTAGTTTTCGTGAGTACGTATTTGGAACGTACCACCTCGATCGCTCGCTGAAGCTCGCTTACCAATTCGGTACGGTTATCCATCGTTCACTGAGAGGAAAATACTTTTCTTACATGTATATGTATAATGGCTTTGTTTGGAATCAATCATTCATGATCCCCCACCCCACCCCTGAAACTGCTTTATGGAGGTGCCCCGACACACATATCCAATATATTCTGATTAAAGCCTAGCGACATCGGTTTTCGTAGCTAGGTTTGGCAGTAAATTTTTTTGTAGCTCCTTCAATTCTTCCCGTCTCTGCGCATTCGATACATTGATCAAGTCTATTATCCGTGCCTCCGCACCCTCCCCCCCCCCCCCAATGTGCTGGTCAACAGCTAGCAAATCTTCAGCCACTTTGTTCTTCACACTTTGCAATTTTCGGCCGATAAGAGGTAAGTCTTCTCTACGTGCAGGAGAGAAGAGATTTTGGCCACATTCGTGGTATTCGTGGCGATCGATGTCGCCAAATTTTGAAATGCTTCCATGACTCATCGTTGCGTTTTTAGGATAAACTGATGGAACTCACGTCTTTACCTCCCATTATATAGTGTAAAGTCGTTTACGATCGTCAAAAATCGGCATTTCTCTTTCCAGTACAAGATACACATAGTTTTTAATTCTGAAAATTCCATGTTCGTATTGACCTGTTCGTCGTAAACGTGGCGTAAATTAGTGACGTCCATGCAAAACACCACAAACACATTAGCATTATCGCGAAGCAGTTGTTTGGGTACGCGAGAATATGTCTGGCCGAGGTACACACAGTCTATGTACGCATGCCGTCCCATTCTAAAATACTCTTGAATGCAAGTTTGCTTTTCGCAGGCAATGTCGTCGAAGACAAATATCGAGTTTGGAAGAGCTTCGCTTGGTGGCACGATGGCTTCGTTATCACTGCAGGGGAAATATTTCATAACTTCAACAGCTTGCAGTACTCGTGTCAGCAGTTGATATTGCAGTTTCTGGAGCGATTTCGAATAAATGTATACGTTCTCGAACCGAAGCCCATTCTGTTCCTCAAGCAGGCTCAGTAGGATGCATATCTGGCTACAACCCGACGGATCACAAAATAGGCCTTGCACACTAGTAGGCAACATGGCACCGTGGCATGATTCGTGGGAGATAACTTCATATTCAGCATGAATGTGTATGGGTAGAGTAAAATCTTTCTTGGCGACCCGTATGCTACCACTACGATCTTCTGGAACAAATGGAGCCGATTGTACTTGCAGAGAACCAGTGATACAAGTTTTAGAATGTGTCTTTAACGCACCAATCCTACAGAATTATCTATGGCAATTTACTTTCACAAGTCACACTCGAACTTTTCACTCTGCAGGTCGTTATTTTATGTCGCCGTAAATTCAGCAAAGCTGTGAATTTGGCACAGCAGATGACATTTTACGTCTGTACTGTTCCAAGTCTAAAATGATACCGAAACGAAAAAGTATAAAAGGACTGTATGTATACATTTTGACCAGTATCGGACATGTGCCATACGTAAAATGGCTGATATTCATTACTATATGTATATATATAAACTTATATACGCAATCATCGTACAGTTAGTGAACGAATGTAATTCCTATACATATGTACGGAGGACACAAACCGAAAGATTGTGAAAGATTGCGAAATATTAATGGGGTAATGGGGGCGATGGGGCAATGGATGTACGGAGCGATGGGGCGATGGGGTGATGGAGCTATGGGACGATGGGGCGATGGGGCTATGGGGCGATGGAATGATGGAGCTATGGGACTATGGGGCAATAGGGCAGTGGAACTATGGAATTATGGAGCCATGGAGCTGTGGAGATATGGAGCTAAGGAGCTATGGATCTATGAGATGAAAAAAAGTATAAAAGAAGAATATGTATCGTTTGTAGGTCAGTTTAATTGGATTCATCATGAGGTAAAGGCAGTTAAATCCGGCCGTGGAATCATCATTCATGCCAGATTGTTTTGTGGAACCAAGCTAGAGAAACGATACTGTTATCAACGCGCTGGATGAGGTTTATTTGCAAGCCAAATCCCGACATTACTACCCCTCTAAACAAAGATCTGAACACTAGGCAGATACTATATCCAACATCATGAAAGCCTAGGTGATACTAGGCGTGAAATTACGTACAAGCAAAAAGTCTTCGCAGAACAACCCTCGAAATACCAAAAGGAAAGGGAAGAAGAACAAGGCCGGAGGGTTTCTGCCCGCACTGATACCTGCAATCGGTGCTCTGGCCGGTATCGCCCGGGCAGTCACGAATGCCGTTAGTGACGTGATGCGAGCGTTGAACGACCGAAAACAGGTAGAGGAAACCCGTCGCCATAACAGAACGTTGAAAGTTATTGCCATGGGTAAAAATTAAAAAAAAAATAAAACGGCAAAGGAGTCTTTATTCGCATCGAGGAAGAGGAGGAGGAGTGGGATAAAATGCACGGAGGAAGAAAATAGAGGAAAGAAACGAAGAAGGAGCTCTAAGTGACGCTGCCTAGACGTCCACTGACGAACAGGGATTTGGAACTCTTTGCGCGCTAATTGATAATAGCTCATTTTAGAGAAGAATTTACGAGAGATGCTTTGCCCTCTAAACCCAAGAGACACGAATGTTCCGTAATTAGTCTGGACACGATAGCCGGGCCTGGCACGCACTGGGTAGCTTATGTAAAACACTACAAACAATATACCACGACAGTTTGGAAATTTGCGCCCTCCGCCCGAACTGGGTGAGTACCTGAAAAACTGTAGTCTAACTTACAACTACGAAAAGGAGCAGATCAACAACACGTGGAACTGTGGACACTTGTGCCTGCAATTTTTAAGCGATCGAGATTTCTAGTGATAAACTAGGGAGGAAAAAAATCGATATAATTCGTGAGGTATATAGAGGGTTGTGCCAGCCATACCGATCTCATCAGTATGTCGGTGTCCATCATTCTGAGTGGTAAAACGTCCGAGCTGAGGGCAAGCATTTATCCTTCCTTGGAGCTGGCGGGTGAATGGTGTGTGGGGCTAGTAGACTTTCAAATGTACAACTCCATATCCAACATAGAAGAAAACGTGAATTCCAAAATAGAAGAAAACGCGAACTCAACATTTCAGTACTCAGTGGCAGGAGAAGCGAAATAAATCAGCATTCCCACCAGGACGTACGAGCTGCAGGATATGGAATATTTCATAAAGAAATTGCTATCGCGACATTGCATTCCAACTGCATGAGACCCTGAACATTGAAATGTTTTGCACAGCAGATATAGATTTCACAGAACCGGATACCATCGGACCCATGCTGGGGTTCGAAGCCAGAGTGTACGAAGCGGGAATGAAACACAAGTCATCGTGGACTGTAAACATCTTTCCAGTTAACGTCATACGGTAAATTGTAACTTGGCAAGTTGCAGTTATGTGAATGGGAAACCAAGCAGTGCCATTTACGAGTATGCTCCCACCATAGATCTAGGATATAAAATCGTATAATCTCCGAGAACACTCATTTACGTTCCGATCGTTGCAAAAAACGTCCACGAAGTAGGGGTTTTGATCGTGAACCAAAACGAGGAGTTAATAAATTTCCGAAACGAAGTAATTACGCTACGATTACACCTGAAACGATTGGACTAAATTTCGCTCGAAAGACAAAAACGTATAAAAACCCGCAGTACATCGAACCCGAGGTCAGTAACCTGCGAGATAGCATTGCGCTAACACCTGAAAACACAAAGTTTCTCCGTATCTATTTAGGTTTAAAAGTAAATCGACATGGCAGACGAAATTCTCGACGTTGATCAACGCCTAGTATTCGACGATAAACTTCATAAAATCGAAATGCACTGTTACGAACAGTATCTTGTCGGATCTTTCGCTCTTGGAAGGGAAGTTAGAATACCTATACAGCGACAAGATATTTACACTCTTCCTTAGCCAGTCTTTTGTGCGTATAAGAGGCAAGCAAACGAAGGCAGACGGGACCCACCCGAACATCAAAAAGTTGGTACGAAATGGACTCCTGCACCTTTTAGAGCAAGTAATGTACGAGATTAATGGCGTTGCGATCGACCAGTCTCGTGATGTGGGCATAACCTTATCGATAAAAAAATTACCTATCACTTACATCTAGCCATCTCTCCATAGCCACGATGACAGGCTGGCGAATCGAGGATGCCTACAGTGTTCCCATGTAATACGAAGGCAGGTTCAAATTGTGTGTTCCGCCCTTCATGTTTCTGGGGTTTGCCGAAGATTACAAGAAAATAATAATACGAGCGAGGCAGGAGCTGATGAAAATGCTATTCCCATTGTATTTGGATGGTGTGTTGGGAGTAGGAGAAAATCCGCACCTCGTCTCTCTTACTTTGGACACCATAGAATGGTTCGTCCCACACGTGACCCCGAGCACTCGTGAACGTGTCAAGCTGCTGAATTATGCCAAGAAAGGCAAAGTGATTGAAATAGCATTCAGAAGTTTGAACCTGATCACCTGCCCGGCCTTGCTCGCCGCCACGCAAAATCACTGGGTCGTGAAGACGTCGTCCACCACGGAAAAACCACGCTACGTCGTACTGGGGGTTCAGACGAACCATCAGCATAGTATCAGAGCCGACAAATCTACGTTCGACCACTGCAAGGTCGAAAACATAAAGGTATTGTTTAATAGTGAAAGCTACCCGTAGGTGGATTTGAACGCTAATTTTGAAAATAGGCATTATCTGCTGGCATATTATATGTATTCGCAATTCCAATCTTCGTACTACGGCAGCGAGACGGATCCCATCCTGAGCCCCAAAGATTTCCGAGATATGGCACCTTTGCTAGTATTCGATACATCGAAGCAAAACGAGCGCGTGCAGAATGACACGGTCGACTGCCGGATCGAGATAATCACCAAGGAAAATGTGACCGCAAACACCGTTGCCTACTGCTTGATACTCCACGACAGGATTGTTCAGTATGATTGTTTTTCCGGCCTGGTAAAAATAATCAGTTAATTAATTGTGTGTGTATGTGCATATATATATATATATATATATATGATACAAGTATATCTCTTTGGTAATGTGAAATATGACATAATTCCACGACGCGAAAAAAATGTATATAAATAGAACCCTAAAATAAAGAATTCGCTTGTCGAGTAAGTGTCACTATGGGAGCAAGATAACACTTTCACCCGGAGAACTTGTACGCCCTGTCATTCCCTGACGATTCTAAAATCGTCTATTCGTTCTGGGAGTGGATCGCTATTTACCTACGAAGAAAAATGCGATTGTTGGGAACCCTGGCTATATTCGACGACATCGGGCGAACCTGCGCAACAGTCAATAACTTGCTGCACTCCTGGAAATTGTTTGGTTCATCACATGAAGCGGGATACGCCTCTTCCAGCAACAGTAGACCACGTTCTTGAATTCGCAGCAACTTCGAGCCGAGGTGACTCTACGAACATCAAAATTCACTTCCCTGACTGCTCCGCCCAGGGCTGCTCCCCCCAGAACTGCTCCACACAGAATTTCTCCACACAAAATTGTTCCACACCAAATGGTTCCATACCAAATGGAGTAAGTCGGGGAAAAAATACTGCCAACGAGGTGTCGACTCAAACTGTCTCCACTAAACGTCGAAGGTATTGTCGTCGTATCGACACTATGATGCATAAGAAAAATTGTCCAGGGGACCTACAACGGACTGTGAAATGCGTACCCGCAAACGTTCACGTGTGACGTCACCTGCTACAGTCGCTGCCGACATGGGTTCGTCTCCAGCTGAACTCAACTCTGAAGAAGTAGTTCCGAATATTACAGTTCTACTACGCCGGATCGAACGTCAAATACTGTTACTAATTTTTTACGAACGTATTTTAACTGGCAGATTGAATTTTTTTAAAATATATAAAACTGCCTCATTTGTAGTTTGTAAATTGTGTAAATAAAATACACATACATATCAAAACTGACAAGCTTGCGTATTTTACTTATTTTTTGAAGCTTTTTTATGCTACTTTTAATAAAAAGTTTTTTTTTTTGCTTAATAAATAGTGTGTGGAGAAAATAAGTTTTATCTAAAGGATTGGCCGGCAGGAACAGGAGTCCCTCTTGTCCCATCAGGCACTGGATGGCCAGCAGCAAACAGGAAATGCTTGGGCAAAGTAATTCTCCACGACACCCGTTCGCCCCTGCCCTGTCACGCATGTACTTTAAACCGATCACAACAATAATTCCGCTAGAATTAATCCTTATTTCCTTGCGACTAGCTGCGTTTCCGATCTTATGCGCGATGCTCAGTTTCGGCAGTATCCTATATCCTGGGAGATGTGACGTGGCTCTTATGGCAGGGAACACCTCCCACTCCATTTACCTTCCTGTGGCCGTTCCCCCACTCCATTACGTTGATATTGGCTATTGGCAGAATTTCGTCAATAAAATATTAATACTTTCGTGGTAAGCAATACGTATATGGTTTAAAAAAATGACGAACTAGTATGTCAACTTATTTAAGGAGCCTTCCTATCTAGAAATAAATTTGAGTTTATGGATAACTTTTTTTGTATTCGCGAGCAATCAAGCACATCCTGAAGAGGAGGCAGGATGTGGTGGGAGTATGCGGAGCATTAAAGGAAGGGGGATTTGGATCCCCGCTTATAAGCTTTAGTTTGGACATTGATGCGACATTGTTGTACAGCATCTGGCGGTGAAAGGTATGTCGGCGAATATTACAAAGTGCTTGACGTGTTTAAGAGGGTACGTACTATGCACAGGGTGTAATTGGAACGAAACAGAGCCTAGGTACCCTCGGCTACCGTACTGCTGTGTATGGTGCGAGGCGCGCCGGGCGGAGAAACGGGGTGTCGCGGGACCAAAGGACGATGATGCCGTGTCCTGGTGTGACACGTGTAAGCAGATGCACGAATTTTTTTCTTCAGGCCGCTGCCTACAGCCAATAAGTGACGTTGACATAGTATCGGCGTTGAAGATTTTTTTTGTGCTGGGGGCATGGACATTAGCTAGAACCCATATTCGCTATGTCTTGCTCGACTTATGGCCCGAGTGTGACGACACCCTCCGAATTGCGGCGGGGGAGTTGTTCGAAAAGGCGGATACCTCCATCTCAGAACAGCGTGGCACTGCACCACTGGAGACCATGCTAGTATCCAGAGCTGCACCTATAGCAGCGTCCGGCATCGCGACGGAGATTTCCTTACCAAGCACTCAGATGGCACCCGGCCGGAGCAGCCAGACGGCACCCTTCCAGGCGGCGGCAATCTTCCAGGGTCCCCAGTCGCCGCCCTTTAGTAGCTTCCAGACGGGTGAGTTGGCTACATGTGACAACACTTTCACTGAGGGTTTACTGCTGCTGGAAGCTGTCAAGATACCGCAGCGAGAACGTAGATTGACCGAAATGACTGTTCTACATGTGCAAACAACAACACCAACAGAGACTCAAAGAGTGATGGACTCGCCTGGGCCGATACGATACTCGCCAGTCTCTGATATTGATCCTACCAATGACAAAATATGGTAGGACATGTGGTCTCAGCTACCGCTCGATGCTATCACACCCTCCATTCATCCCGATGGTGATGAGATTCACCAGTGTTTAAATATCTTTGAAACAAGATTACTCGCATTACGTAACTATGTTACCGATATGCATCTAGAACTGTCTAACTGTGTGCGTGTTCTTACAGAGGTGAAATGTAACATGGAACTACTTGTGAAACTATTTCTACCAACCGAGAATCTCCATTCCAATTGAGACATTTGTACGAATGTAAAACGTATGCGATTTTAAAGAGAGAGAAAGAGAGAGAGAGAGAGACGCATTTATACCAATTTTTTTTTAATTTAGTGTGTTATTTGTATGTGTTTTTAAAGTTCAGTACAAATACATGTTTTTTATCTTACAACTGCAGTGTTTAGTACTTGTTTTATATTTTCCTTGTGTAAACAGAAACGTAAATAAGTTTTTAAGTAAATAATCTGTATACATTGCACTTGATTTTCCGTTGGAGAACGGCACAAGTATAAGCAATAGTTTTCTTTTTTTTAGTTAAACAGTTCATATTACCTACAAGCTTAAAAAACAAAAATACATACTCTTACATTTGCTGCACTTTTTTTGGTTCTGTTTTATTATTACAACAAATAGCGATTTAAAGAGATTCCATTCACTTAAAAAAAAAATTGCGCACTGCACGATGGAACTGACCTATATAAACTAGCTCATGCAAGTGAGCGAAGACGGAAGGGGAATAAGAATGCGGATGGAGAGAGGAAGTGCTTGCGTTCCGACCTTCATTCTGCCACACGATGCAAGAACGGCACCCAACTCTCTCTGTATCGCTTGCATGCAGCAGCAATTGCAGAGATACTTGACATTTTAGAACATGATTTTTACTAGGAATAAAAAAATATTACATATGCACTTGTAACATAAAAAATATTTATTTTACATCGTATATATAGAGACATAATATTTGGACACAAAAAAAATTGAAAGAAAATAATATAAATACATACATCGTACTTGTGAAAAATAGGAAGAAAATTATACATACATTGTCTTTACACACAAGCCTCTTGTAAAGAAAATTATACTTTACACGATAAACATATTTATTGACAAACTTGGTAAACATGAATATTACAAGATGAACACATATTCAACGAACATTTTAATGAAAAAAAAAAGAAAAAATTATGATATAATAATGATTTTCCTTATACCTAATATACTTTTCTTTCCCCTCCATACTATTAATCACATCCACCATTATGTTGTTTACACAGTATGTTTCAACTGAACACAAAAATTACGGGGAGAATGGGAGGTTTTCATCACCTGGGTTCTTCTATAGGTAGAGCAAAGCTTGTATTCGTAAACACCCACAAGTACCTCTGGCCATGAGTTCGAAGGTGTTGTACCCTCCAAACTGTGCCTTTCACCATCATACTGTTCCGAACATACATTAAAGAGTTTGTCATTTTTTTTTAATTTCGTGAATAATTTCGCAATTTTCCCTGCTGTACTTCGTTGTACATACTTCGTTGGCCATTTATTTTTTCATATTTCCAATGTTTGTGGAGAACTTTGTTTGTGGACGGCACATATGAACCACGCAATCGTCACTATCACAATCTTGCACTGTTAATTCAAACACCTTACCACAGATTATTCTTATTTCCAGGAGGAGAAAATGACATTTACGTCACATCTCTCCACAGTCACGGTAGCTAACGGCTGGTCCATGTCGGTTACGCTGTGCAGTAGAGGAGATATACTTGCGTATTTTTTCTCTGGATTAAACTTGTCGCCTGGACGCGCTCCATCGTTGCGAGAAGACTTAGTGAAAGGTCTCGGCCTCAATACTAGGTACACGGCGTGCAGATGGAGGTCCAGTCCAGAAATCCACGCCTTTTCACGACGTGGTTACATTCATCGCATTTCTCCAGCCATTTACACAAGTTATTATTTTTATTTTCTCGGTACATTTCGTACAATACACTTTCGTACGTTCTTGCCTTACTTACGTGGCCAATGTCCCAAGCACGTTACTTTCGAGTCCCGAGACTTTGGGATCGAATGTTGGGTAAGCATAGCTACGTGTGTCGTTTTTAACTACGTATACGGGCACTTCACTGACTTGCTTAAAGGCACAAAAGTGTGGACGTTGATAAAAGCCAGCTATACAACTTGCACTTAATAAAATAAGCAGTTGAATTAAAACGCTGCAAATTTTCTTACACTTTCTAGTTTTATTTGGCCTTACTTTCTCTCCTCACCAAAGAACTCTTATAATTGAGTTTCATCTACGCTATAAAATGTTGCAGTCCGCTCATCAGTTTGCAGCAAATATATATTTATTCCAGCACATGCCGTGCGGTTAAATATCATTACATTTACTCGAGTTACTTTAGCCATCGTTCTGGCGAGTTTTTTTTTCCGCGAAGGAAACAGTGTGTGCGTGTGAACATGGAGTTGGTGACATAAGGCATACATTCATAATCACTCGAAACCAGTGCTACATAATTGGCAGTAAAAGCGGCCACACGAAACTGACAAAATTGCAATCAAGAATATTACACTCGGTCACGGTCGTTCTGCTTTTATGCCAACCGGTTTACAGTGAGTAAGCATAACTTCGACCTAACTTTCAAATGGGACTTGGAGTTGTCCAGCAGTTAAAAATTATGCAAATCTAACAGTGTCGTTTTGTCCTTTACTTCGGCCAGGATTTGCGGCTGGTCCGGCTAAAAGCCTTCATTTCGGTCCACGGATAGGCTGTAAATGCATGGTGGTGCTGTTGTAATAACGCCCAACCGTGAATGTCGGACGTTCCATTTCCTACACACTCTAGTGTTTATACGTCTTGCAGCTGTGAGTCGAGCGTAATGAAGGCTAACCTTAGGGACGCGTTTAAGCCTCTATGTCGTCAGCAAGGGTTCTTAGTTTCCATATGTCGAGCTTCATGTTACGTAAACATAAAAACAACGGTACTGAGTTTACCGCACTTTATTGCCTACTATATGCATACGCATAGTGGGATTATAAATTATAGTAATGTGAGGAAAAAAATATATCGAGAAAAGGCATATGAAGGACATATTCAATGAGGAGTTTTTGCGTTACAACGTGGCTCTAATTACCACGACGGAAACACAACACCCAGACTAACAGGAAAAATTGTTCGAATTTCGACATATGATTAAAAGCGTGTAGAGTATTTAAAGATTGTATTCCTGTGCGTTGCAATACGGTAGCCTTTCAGTACGTTATTCGTAATTCCTCAAGAATATGTAATTTTTTTTCATGAGCAAACTTTATCATTTATATTAGAGTTACAAAAAATATTTTATCTATGGAACAATGTAAATCGAGGAACTGTTTAAGTACAGCGGAAATCTCAAGAACAAAAAATCTATCGTGTTTACTATTTTCTCTAAAAGTTAACATAATTCCTCTATATCTAGGAAATATTTTGAAAACTTTATGTAAAATATATTGGTTTTAATAGCGTTATGCCTATTAAAAATATTTTACATGAAATGGTTAAAATTAATATTTCCTACTAATATTTAACGGCATTCAACATGTTAAGCTTTTTATTATACCGAAAATTCATGACATAATGAAACCTATCTGTACAGCTTTGTGTTGTAATTATACCGTTATTACACTATCGACCAAAAAATAATTAGGTACATGTCCACGATGTTTGTTCGGTAGTTGTCACCCCGTTAGAATCTCGTAGGGCCACCTCTTTCGGCTATAACAGCAGCCATCCTGTCTGGCATGCTCTCTACGAGTGTTTGCAGGACATCCACGGGGATTCGTCGCAATTCCTCTTGCAACCATTCCATGAGTTCAGCAATGGATTTTCGCCCCGTCTGACGAGCCCTCACCCAGCGATCCAATTCGTCCTTAAGATGTTCTATAGGGTTGAGGTCGGGGCTCTCGGCAGGCCAGTCCAATCGGCGGACATTGTTGTCGGCGTACCACTGCATAGTAGCCCTTAAAACATGGCACCTGGAATTGTCATCCTGGAAGTAACACGGGTCCATTCCGTAAAAACGCCACAGTGTTGGGAGTATTTCATTATCCAGGATGTTACAATAGGCCTCTGTGTTTATGCTGCCACGGATAAACACCAGCAGTCCTACTCCGATGACTGTGAAACAGCCCCACGCCATCACTCCACCACCACCTAATATCCTAGTTGTCACTATACACTCCAGCAGAAGCCGTTCCCCGGGTAGACGCCACACCCATACACGTCCATCGGACCGGAATAATGTAAACCTCGACTCATCACTCCACAGAACCGATTTTCACTGCTCCAGTGTCCAGTTGCGACGGTCCTAACACCACCTGAATCGCCGAGCTTTATTTCTTGTCGTGATACGAGGAGTATGTACAGCTGCTCTTCCGAAATATCCAAGTCGGTGGGCCTCTGTACGCAATGTTACAATGGGAACCGATACTCCTGTTGCTGCATGAAACTCCTGTGGGCTGGTAGCCATGGGTTGTGCCCTATTTTTGACAATTTTACGTTTCAGGGTTCTGCGATTTCTGTTGGTCATGATTGGAGTTTGCCCAGAACGTGCAGCATTGGCACAATGCCAACAACCTTCCACTTACGCAGGACGAATGCGACCGTTGATTTGGGCTTATTTACCTTACGTGTAATCGCCCGGCCAGACACCCCACTGAGATGGAACCCCACACTAACCCCCTTATCGAAGTCCGATAGCTCTGTACCTCATGCCATCTCTTTGTCAAATAGTTAAACACCGGCCTGCAGCGTATGGCGGCCACACAAGTTGACTGACGTACTGAGTTACCTATCTTCACAAGGGTGCCCAATTACTTTTTGGTCGATAGTGTAGTCTTATGCTTAAATGGCAGTGAGGAAAGTGTCACCGAAGCCGATGCTACACTCTAAATCTGAATCAGTGAGAATTTCACTGTTTCAATCAGTCAAATGTATCTGACTGATACAGCAGTCACTTCAGTGAATTTAACTGATGAACCAGTGAAAAAATGCCATATTTCCTTCACTGATTGATTCAGTGACATTTCCCACTGATTCGTCAGTCATTTTTTCCACTGTTTTCTCGGTGGTTTATTTTTTTACTAATGGACCAGTGAAACATCTGAGCAACTTGCTCCATCTATAATTATTTTTGACTGATGTATCAGTGAAATTGCGTGTAAAGATCGCCGTCGAACATCGTTTAAAAATGGTTGTTAAACGACGTGTATCAAGTGAAGTACCATAACAACGAATAAACGAATAAATCAAATACAAAATCCTTTTAAAAATGTGTTTCGTCTTTCAAAACGCCTTTTTACGAATTAATATGAACACAGACTTTCATTCCGTTTTTACGTCTTTCATTTCGTTTGCATGAAATCGTCACAGCATTCTGAAGGTTTAAATTGCATTTAATGCAGCAAAGAGAGTGCACTAATGTGTACTATTTGTTTTAACAATCCTAACGGTGCCAATAAAATCAAAAATGAAAAGTATGAGCAAAGAATTTCAAAACTATGTGATTTCGCAGCGATACTATAAAACATATATTTTCCTTTAACAATATCAATTTGGTGTGGTAGCTCAGATGGTAAGGTAACGGCCTAGTGGTGAAAGCTGCGCGAGTTCAATCCCAGCCAACTGCAAAACTTGTTTAATTACGGTAAATTCCACAATATAAGTAGTAAACTATCTTAAATATGTTTATTTAAAGTATTTATTTGCCTACATTCAATAAAAGCATTATATAATTCGCCACTGCAGTTAGCCGTCATTAATCAATCAGTGAAATTTTTCACTGAAACAATCAGTGGTTTTCCACTGATTCTAAGTGGAGCCATTATCACTGATTATAGTATTCGAATTTCTCTGCAAATCAGTGGTTTCCCACAGATTCTAATTTAGAGTGTACAACATTATTAAAGTTCTGCGATTGTTCATATTCTGTAACACGTAAAACTTGTAAAATTGTTGACTGATACAACATTTACTTCTTAACCGAACCATTATGACGTAGTGTGACCCATACCTAAACTACGCAATATATAGATAACTGCTTCAAGTCTAGTATTGCATACAAGGGTTTGAATTAAGATAAAAGCGAATAAGCCTATTTCCAAATTCTTTATTTGATGGAATGTTGCAGCGTGAAGCTAGAGGCGTGAGCGGCTAAAAGCAAGACACATAACTAACGCGAAACATATAGAATTATGTATAACATATACCGATTTTCATAACAAATGTCATAAACCATCCATTTGATGTGATATTAAACATATTTAGGAAAACGTTGCCATATATAAGTCAATTAAACTTTTAAAATTTGCAATACTCATCTGAGCGTTGATGTGTGTGTGAGTCTGTGTATGCATGTATATGTAATATATACATATACACACATGCAACGTGATACTTAAAGTCACCGACAAACTCCGGGAAGCAATTACTCAAAAAAATGAGCAGTGTATATATAACCTATAGCCTAAGGCCTTTCCTTTATGGTGCACACGCCTTTAAAAGTTGAATTAAAACCCATGTTAATTGCAGATAAAATATGCAGTGTCTGAGCTAAATCTCAAAGTTTTGGTATCATGGGTAATAAACCAAAAATGTGCAATCCATGTTAAATTGGTTTGCCGATATCAAACCCGTCACCGAGAAAATAAGTATTGGCACCAAATTTGTGCACGAAAAAATGTGACTCTGTAGAGTATGTGAGGATTTATCTGCACATGTAAAAAGTATGGTTAATTTAACAAGAAAATGTTGCCTTGTGTTACTAAGCCACACCCCAATTATTTTCGAGAAAAGGTATGTTTAGTGTTCTAAACAGCGAATATGTTTTGCCTGCGACATAGGCAACTCTATCTAAACACATTAATGTGCTGCAGTGGTAGCTCTGGAGGAGCACATTAGTGCAAGGAATGTGAAATTAACACACGACACAATAACTGCAAGGTCATAGGAACTGTTACAACGTCATACCATATGCTGAAATGCAAACATTACATCTCCGAGACATTTAATGACACACATTTCTGAACACACCGTTCATAGCTCGAATGTGTTCAGAAACATCGATTACTCTCTGGACGAGATCCTATTCTGATTCCACAGGTGTCGCATTGACACGCTATGTGGCCCCACACGAAAAAATCCAGTGGCGTCAGATCCGGGGATCTTGCAGGCCATGTCGCTGGACTTTTGCGGCCAATCCGTTGATCACCTAATTTTGTTGTCAAGTACTCGCGCACAGTGATTGCAAAGTAAGCTGGCGCGCAATCATGTCCTAGCCAGATGCGTCGGCGAATATAAAGCGGGACATCATCCATCAATTCAGGTAATGTTTCATGCAGAAATGTCAGGTAGGCCTTTCCGGTCAGGCGTTTTGGTAGGAAATGTAAGTAACATATCGCCAATTAAACCACATCACACATTCACAGGAAAACGTACCTGGTAACTAAACATTGTAATTGGAATTGGGAAAGGTTTATTATTGTCTCTCAGTGTTATGCCTGAATGCATAGCAGGGGACGGCTTATGGCCTAACTTAAACTAACACCCATGCCTTACCTCGGACTCGAACCCAGAACCTCCCACACCGCAGACCGGCGGCGCACCAACCGACTACGCCACGGGAGGTCGGTGGAAATCGAAAGTGTGTGTCGCATGTGGATTCCCATCGGACCAACATGCATGTTGTGTACATTATACATTCCATCCCGCGTGAATGTGGGTGCTATTTGAAAATGTTACTGGTAACATCTAACTTGTAAACCAAACGTAAAAACCGCGTTTATGTGCTCACGAAGCAAAATAAATATTTTTGATTTCCTTCAGAAGGAAACAAAGGCTTATGAGATTACTTTCTTCCTGTGTGTGTATGCGAATGTGCGTGTGTGTGTGCCATTCTTTAGATTTTTGAACGTGACAACCGAACTTCAACAAACTCGGTACACAGATAGCTCTAATTAAGGACATCTGAGATTTAGAATTTTCGACGTCGCTGGAATATTACTTATGGATTCCATTTTAAATTTAGGGTGATATCTTACATCTCAGAAAACATTCAACCTATTTCAACCAATTATTATGTGTTGATAGCGTAAGGTGTAAACATTAAATTTCGGTGAAGATATTGTTGCTGGTCTGCCATTTTGGAAAATAATTTCACATGAATAATTATGCTTTTGCATTATATCTCAAAAACTACTCAAACAATTCTCGCCAAATTAGATAAGTGAGTAAAATTACTGTAGGCAATGTAAAAGTAAGTAATTCAAATTGACGTCACTTAATTAAAAAAGGGCAGCCATACAAATATTGAAGGTATATTTCGTATAACTACCATACCGTTTAACCAATTCCAAGTTATTTTGAATGCTGGTGGTATTCATTACAAGCATTATATATGAAAAAAAAACAACCACTTTGTATGCAGTCTTGTAAGTTAGTGCTACATAAATAAATAAAAGTTTGTGTAATATCTAGGGAAACAAATGACAGTTGTATACCAAATTTCCAAACAAGTAGTGCCTGCAAGAGGCGATATTCAAATATGTTTAAGTGTCAGGCACTTATTTACAAAACTGCGGGGATATAACTATTTAAGCATAGTACGCAACATCTTCGAAAACATGTATTCAATTCCAACTTAAGTTTGTATACCGGGAGTATATTGTGAGGTGGAGAGGAAGGGAATAAAGAGGAAAAGGTAATGGGTTCGGGAAAACGGGGAAAATGAAGGAAATGGGATGAAATTAGGACAAGAGATGAAGAGGGAGGGGGCAGAAAGGTCAACAGGAGAAGGAGGCAGAAGAAATAAGAATAAGTCGATTGTAAACTCAACACGAATGGCAGTAGCACCACTTAAATGTCCCAAATGGTAGAAAATTCACCAATATCCAACATAAAGCTTAAAGTCGGTGACTCGCCATATATTAGGGGTCTTCAGGATGCCCCCACATGCACTATACCTATTTGTGATAGTACCGAATAAAGTCGCACTCAACCACTTTAACTCTGTGGAAACCTGGGGGTAAGTTAACTCGCTCTGGCTGAAAGAGGTAGGTATAGGATGCAACCGGGAGGAGGGGGGAGGGGCATAGGGATCGTTTAGTGACTCTGTATGTTGGTTCTACTAAATGCACTACCTAGGATGCCTCCACATATATTCTTCAGTATTATCTCTCCATTATAATTTAATTTTAATGTATTTGAAGTTTGGAGTAAAACCTAATACAATTGTAGAGAAATAGACTTATCTTAAGCTCCAGACTCTAGAAATGAAATTTGGCCAATACTAAATCAACTAAATTAAGCTACTGGTTTGGGTCAGAAAGACAATGAAACTCACACGTTTCAAAACAAAAATATACACTTTTATTCATAACAAAACCAACTTGTAAACAATAACAACGAATGGAAAACTACTATTCTTTCGGCTTCAATGAGTACTTTTATTTATGATTTACGAAGAAAAGAAACAGGTCAAAATAAAAAAATATAAATAAAACAGTGGGTATCGTTTCTGATATCTTTGATTTCAGACTAAATTGTACTTAAAAAAAAAACAGCAAACTATTTAATTAGCTCAAAGGATCGTGATTGAACTCTACTGTGGTCAAAGAGTTAAAAAGAAAATAGTCTCCAAACTGACTAACCTTACAATGTTTATACTAGTAACCACAACCAATAATTTTTGCACTACAGTCTATAAAGTCGCTGTAACTTCAAGGAATTGGCAAGAGAATAATGTGTAATTCTTAGATAAAATTATTCTATATTTAAGTTAACGTAAATCAATAAAATAAATAAAATCTTCCAAGAAAACAAATAATAAAAATAACTTTATCTCGCAGCTACAGAGCAAAACACTCCCACAACTTACAGTAGTACCATCTACTACCTTCAAATAAACAAATCAAAAGACGCGTCCCACCAACAACAACGACTCGTTACACACAAATAATTGACTACTTCCCTCTGAAGAACACCTAATCCACCAAGCAAATTAACTCACCTTAGACAATGCTTTCAGAAATAACGACAACAGTAGCTGCACTTCTCATCTCACTGCTGCTCCCTGCCACACACACACCAACTGCCTCTCGTACACTCTGGACTTACTCTAACTTTAACCCTACCCTCATACTTAAATTTATAACATTGATCGGGGAAATTCTTCCTGGCCTAAAGAAAGAATTTCCAGATCAATCGCTAACCGAAGCAAAAACAAAAAAAAAAAACAACTTAACTCATTCTGCAGAGTTCTGGGCGGTTCCTCCGACTGCTGGGGTCCGACACACATGACTGCTGCTCACTCCATCACTCTCTGCACTGCTCCCTCCTTTCACGTCCTGACCATGCTTTTGTCCTTTCGCCATGGCTCGGCCTCCAGCCAATCAGCAGGTGGTATCCCCCTCTGATCTCAGGCAGACCACAAATGTGGCATGCGACTACCTTCCCCTTTCCCCTGCACAGCCATGTCACGCCGAGCTGGCAGGAGCAGTAAGCAGTCCCCTTTCCCCTGGCGATTCCTTTACTCTGGCCGGCCACCGCCGCAGAAACACGGTGCCGCAGCATTCCTAGAATCTTCTACGATCTCTGCAATGCACTCACAAACATGCACGAGGCTCAGCTGGCATCTGCTGAAGCCTCCATTCCTCACATGCCAAGTTCCTAAAAGTCGTCACCACAGAAACGACCATAAGAGAACGAAAATTGCACCTTCACTTTGTCCGAGAGGGTTCGATACTGAGAACAGTAAATTTCTAGCAGACACAACAACTAGCAAATTCCTAACCAGTTCAAGAAAAAAAAATCCAGATGCCCCTAATGGTGAAATGAAGAGAAAATAAAGTCTAACCACAAAAAATTGTATTTCCTCTGAACAAAATAAAATAAATTTAACCCACTTAAACCGTTCCATTCCTGAAAACTGATATATTGAACCTCCAAACCTAACATGTCTCCGATCAAAAAAATCTGAAATAAAAAAATTTACTCTAGAAATATATGTGCATAACAATATATCTGGAGCATTAAATGTTTATAAACAGAAATAAAGGAAGTTTTCATGTCATATTTCAGGAAAAAATGTACCAATTTTTACCAAAAATGGCAAACAATTAGTACTGAAAGAGGTGATGCTAACTAGTATGTTTGAAGTAGGCAAGAACTTATTTTCAAAATTGAGGCCATATTGCTATTTCAGTTTTTTATGCTGTATCGTCGAAACCACATATTTAATTACAATGTAACTTTGTATGCTGGCATTATATATTACAACGATGAAATGTATACAAACAATGTTTTTTTGTACCTCATTTCGTAAAATAGTATCACGTGACAATAATTAGTAACGCTCTGGAAAAAACAACAGGTGCTAACATAAAATGGATAACAAGTAACACTATGGCAAGCCATATGAACTGATTTTCTTAAAGTGTGTCAGACACAAATTTTCAAAATGGCGGCCATGTACGTTTTTTAATCTCAATATGTTATATTTACAAAACTCCAAAATAAATTTTGACTTAATATTTCTGCTGACAGTATTTATTATAGCCATCAAATTTATCTATGCAAAGCTTTATTCCTTCGATATGTTAATAGATAGCTCGAAATGAAATAACATTTTTGTGTCGAATCTCGGAAAAGTCGGCCAACTTCTTTCAAATTTGGTAAAGAAGTTGTACTGTGGTAAACCATATTAATTTATATGTTTAAAGTGTGCAAGTATCTTAGTAGTATGATAAAGAGAGTTCTGGCACAGTTAGGATGCATCGGAGATTCATATTACTCACCTGTTCTGACATCACATGCTGCCAGCGGCATGTGGTGGCCATGTTGTGATGGCACCGACCACCATGTTGGATCTTGATGAGCTGCGATGTACTGATTGCCGGTTTGAGGAGGTGCTTTGTTTTATTGTTTTTGGTCGCTGTAAAACTTATTCCCATAATCTGAAATGCAAGTGTAGTGTGATGTCATAGTTTTGAAAGTTCACCAGCTCTCCACGCTGGTCGACGATTTTTACGACGACTTAGAGTGGTCTCTTCGCAGATACCGGAACGTAAATTATGTTTGTGGTGCAACGACCAGTTTAAAACCTGGAGGGACCATCGACGAAAACTCGTGTAGTGCATTGCTCGGCCTACCATTGAGAAATGTACCGCTCGCCAAATTGCAGTTCATTCTTATCAAGTTAACAGGCAAGCTGTTTGCAGGTCGTTACGATTCGTGGATTTTACCGGCTTCATATATGCGTGGCTCGAACCCCAGCATCATTACGATGGAATCTGGTTTAGCAAAGTCGATATCTTTGCTGCATGTGGTGACACTTTTCAGAGTATTGGAATTCCTATGTAGTTCGAATTCTGTATTGGGAGGCATTAAATATTCGATTTACCATCCAATATAGCCTAGTTCGTAAGAGCCATCAGGCAATGTTTCTCTCGGGAGACCTTGCCGCTTTTCGCGAGGTACATATTGCAATCTTTTTCACCGATGTTCAGTATCATATTGCAAGTTTAAAAATACACCAAACCTAAGCACTATTCCGCCTCCAGGTGGAGCGGAGGAAAGTGTAAAGTATGCAGCTTGGAGCTACAGCTCATCAAGGTAAGCATTATCGACATGATTGATGGTTACAGGCCCATGCATGGTCATTTTATTCAATTGCTTGTACAAACGAACAAATAAGCAAAGATACAAGTGTCTGCAGTTCCATGTATTCGGCATCTGCTCCATTTCGTAGTTGTAAGTTAGACTGCAATTTTTCAGGTACCACCACCCTTCGTGTGGAGGACGCAAATACCTAAAACTGTCAGTAGGGGGATCGGGGGCATTCTACGATATATTGCGAAAGAATGGCCTAAGTGCACTTTGGTTCCCAAAGGTTTAGGTGCCCAAAGGATCAATCACACTCAGTGAAAGTGTTAAAAAGGGATAAAAAGATTTAAAAAGGGATAAAATTGTTAAAAAGTGTCAAATTTATTGAAAGGGTTAAATTTATCGAAAGGGTAAAATTTATCGAAAGGGTTAAGTGAAGAGTCGAGGTTACGTTCGGTGTCCAAAGGGTTAAGTGTTGAAAGGGTAAATGGTGCCTCTTCGGTGTCTAGAGCGCGACTGAGCTCGGAGGGGTGGGAGTAGCAGCATGTATGGTTTACCCCTCCTTTCCCCTACGAGGTCTGCTGTGATTAGTTGGTTCGTTCTTTGAGCAAGAAAGACACAAGGGAAATTTTAGGTTTGACTGTTCGCTGTCTTGTACACGACTGAGCTCTGTTAGTAGGGGAGGGGAATGGGAGATTGTCGGGAATACCATAGATGTTAATTCTTCAGAATTTGGTGGCCTACTGAGCTGGGTTTGTGGGTGAGGGTAAGGGGGTGGGTGCCAGGAGCTGCGGAGGTTATGCTTGTTCAGAGTCTGGCGAGGAGATGAGCTGTAATGGTGGGTGAGGGGAAGAGGCTAGGGTGTAGGGAGCTGCACATGTCTTGCTTCTTCTGTTTCCAGCACACGGCTGAGTTCTGTGAAAAATGGTTGAGGTTAGGTCAGGTGTGCAATAACTGTTACAAATCAAGCATTTGAATAATAATAATGACGAAATAAATAATTAGCAAATGAATAACTAACATTGCAAATGAAGCACAGAGAATGCCAAACAATGAGTAGACACTAAGTACTGAATAATTAGAAAATACACACTAAGCATGATTACCAATTAAACAAGTATGAGTACCAAGATAGTCTTGGTTCGAACTCCATTGGAGGTAGTTAGATTTTCATCGCTTAAGAACTCACAATGATTAATTATCAATAAATAGTATGAATAACAAAATAGTTCATATTTCGAAGCCCATCGGAAGTGATGAGATTTCTATTGCTTAATAAATAATCCATTAATTAGCAATTACAAATTAAGTAAACATACTAAGGTTATTTATCGATACTTATTGCACACTTAGCAAGCACAATGAGACATTAACTAAACACTTGCACAAACAATAAGTACGTGCAATAAGAGATTAATTACAAATTGAATAATTACACAACTGAAAAATTACAGACACTAATTGCAAAAGCAAATGCATGTCCACCCTGTACCACTCCCGACTGCAGACTGATCTCATATTGTATTTGTCATTAATTATAAACCCCTGCCCAAAGGTCCTAAGACGTGTTATTCTTAATTAAGTGCGTGAGTACTCATATTATTTCCCACCTGTGTTAGAGTCTTCATTTTTACATTGTAAGAATGATACTTTGTGTATTCCCACTTGTTAAATTATGTATATTTGCATATTGTAGTAAATTGTAGGAATGTTTAGCGAGCACACACACACACACACACTCTCTCTCTCTCTCTCTCTCTCTCTCTCTCTCTCTCTCTCTCTCTCTCTCTCTCTCTCTGTTTCTCTATCCATCTATCTCTCTAAATAACAGCTCTCAGCTAACCTGGCCATAACGGTTACATCACGTTTGGAGTTACAATTAAATATATATATATATATATATTACTTAATGAAGGGCGTTGAAAAATATTTTCCTACCTTATGTAACTAAAAGAAACTCCTCTCTCGAATGTCAGAAATGTAAGCAAACATTATTCCTTCGTGTTTTCCCAACATTTTCTGTAAAATGTACGTTACCTCTTATAATATTACCCACCTAGACTGTTCAATCGTGTGTTAGACATACACTCGTGCTGCGATTCAAGGCGTGCGATGAGCGAAGTACATCTAATGCTTCAACTATTCACACAACGTTTGAAGTTAGAATATTAAGTTATATATATATAAAGAATAAAAGTGTGCTAGAGTTTGAAATGCGTGACTACTACTTGTCATACGCTCCAACCGAGCAACATCTCCGTTGCTTTGTTCCCCGACCGCCGACCGAATACTTTAACCGACCGCCTCGTGCTGCATTCCTGGCGTTGTTCTTACTATAAAAACATTTACTTAGTTTCATTTCTTTTAAATATTTAAGTATAGTATTATTTACCGTAAACTAATTCTCATTCTACGTCGCCTCGAAACTGTCTGAAATGTGCCTTTGTGTAATCGCACTATGCCAGTAAAGTTTAATTTAATATTAGGTATTATAATATTTTCCACACTGTGTAACTCTCAGATACCCTTCATTTTTAATCTTATTGATTGAGAATATTATTTATTAAAATATTAATTTGTTTTAATTCATACACTTTATTTTAAAATAAACATATTTCAATGTTGGGTGTAAAAATATATTACAGTACTGGCGTAGTACGCAGTCATACTCCAGACACAATGTTCATGTATGTAGTTCATGCATGTACCCGGCTGCTCTGCTATGTCGTACATGGAGATTGCTAGCCAATTCGCCCTTCACTCTCATCGACTCTTTCATCGGCCCGCACTACATCACAGCCCCATTCGCTACAACAAACATGCATGAACGTAAACTGAATAAGTAAATAACCGTGTATACATATTATTTACTGTACAACCAGCAAACTTTAATATCACGCAGATTAAGAGTTGCATCTCCTGTTTTTTCAAAAGTTTATAAATATAAAAAATAATAAAAATTAAATTTACTAATAATTACTATCAAAAGTGTTACAAATTGTCTTAGTGTTCAGTTGCACATAAGTTTCTGTTAGGTATTTTAATTTTACTTCTACATGTTTTTTATGCCAAAATATTACATTCATTATTGATTTTTTTTCAACAATATTTGTTTTCCAATAATTTGATTATGTTCCTTTACAATTTATAACGTAGAAAACATTATGTTGTCAGCATTTATGTTACTGTAAAGATTATTATGCTTATGAGCTCAGCTCAGTTGTGTTGAGAAAGACTATTATGCTTATGAGCTCAGCTCAGTTGTGTTGAGAAAGACTATTATGCTTATGAGCTCAGCTCAGTTGTGTTGAGAAAGTCTACCACTACACTACCGTGTAGTGGTAGTCTTTCTCAACACAACTGCGTTCTTCGTAAATAAAAGCTTGGAGTTAAAACCATTTCTCTTATATTAGTTCAAACATGCGTATGCGTAGATGGGACTTACGTTTTTCATTCTACGAAACCCGTTTACAAGATTTATTCCATGCACAAAAAATATATTATTAAGAATACTACATGTATAAAGTAAATTTACTATTTAAAGTTAAAAAAATATTATTATTCTCTCATGTTGTGCAAGTCAAAAAAAATAATGGCACACAAGAGATACTACAAACACTAAACCCGAAGGGCTAACCAACATATAAATAAAATTAAATTAATTAAAAAATATCCCTTATAAAAGCCTGAAACCAACTAAATTCGTTTCGCATAACACAACCGGTGTTTAGTCAATGTTAATAGTTGAAAGTTTAACAGTGCGACTTAAAATACAGCGTTTAAAAAAAGTTTTGCATATACTGGATTCATTTACATTTTATTATGCTGTGTATTTTTAGGTACCTTACATATTAAGATGGGTACATACAAAGACCATCACAATACCATCAGCTTATAAACGTCTGAAATGCAACATACACACAGTAATGGAAATGGGGGATGTGCAACACACACGTCGCATTTGGTTAGTGGCAGATCAATACCGTGTATAACCACCTCGGGCCCGGAGGCATACTTGAACACGGCGAGGCACACTGAACACCTGACAATCCAGCTTGTCTTGGGGCAGAGCATCCCACTCTTGGATAGCAGCATCCGTCAATCCGTCAGCTGCTGAATGTTCGCAGGAGGGGTAGGGGGTTTGGAAATTGCTTTCTTCAGTTCACTCCACGCATGTTCCACACAGTTAATGTCCGCCGAACATGCCGACCACCCCATTCGCTGTATGCCATGCATCGCAAAGAACTGATTGACTACTATGGCTCGATAGGGACGAGCATTATCATCCACTAGTGTGAAGCCCTCAGTGTTGTCTCAGTACACCAGATCAGTCATATGACCCTGAATAGGAATGAGCGGCATACATCGACCTAATATGATCCCACCTCAAAACATGACAGAATCCCCTTGCTGCTGACGACACTCATGGATGAAGGGCATTTTCCATATCTCACCTGATGGTCCCCAGACTCAAATGCTCCTGTTGTATGGGTGCAAGCGTATGGTGACCTCATCGGCAAAGAGCGTATGCTTCCACTGGTCCAGATGCCACTGGCGGTGTGTTGTTGCCCACCTCACGCGAGCTGCCCTATGGTGTGGTTGAAGTGGAGCCTTTGGTAACGGCCTACCTGCTTGCAGTCCCACGTCGTGTAGCCGATTTCGCACCGTCTTCCTCGACACATTCACTCCGGTGGGCCTCCGAAGATCCTGGCGTAACGACGTAGCAGTGCTACGGGGCAGCCGACGTGCTAAAAGCACTACATATCTGTCCACTTTGCGGGTTGTTTTGCATGAGCATCCTGTACGGTGTTGATCAACAACCATTCGTGTCTCTTGGAAACGACTCCACCCACTAGAGACATCACGTTGACTCACTCCAACACGTGCGGCTACATCCACTTGTCGCCAGCCCTCAACACTAATGTGACAATTTGCATGCGGTTAGTCATCGACATGGGTACTCGTGGCATGTTTACCGCAGTCCTAGGCGAGTTGTCTCTACACCGTTGACCATACAAGTGATGATGTTAAACCGACCGAAACGTCATATGCTCCCTATCTGCCACCTGTCGAACCTGCTCGCAGGTTAGTAGCACTATGTGCTTCAGGCATTGGCATACAGTGCATTTGGTAAGCATGTTGGAGGTTCCGCTACATTAACCATATGTCATGGTGATATGTAAAACTTTTTTGAGCACTGTGCATTACTCAATGCTAATACTATTTCATACAATGCAATATTCAATTGTTTTCAGTTTTAAAAATCAAACAGTGAATGCCACAATTCAAAGTATGTGAACAAAAACTCTAGAGGTTTGTGTAGTGAATGAATGTCAAGTTCTCTTCATTGCCATAAGAATTGAAAAATTACCAAGAAATTCTAAGTATTTTAAAAATAGCTTTAGCAAATTACACACCCTATCCAAATAAAATAACACATCCGACTGTCCTATGATTAACTACTAAGTATAACTTATACGATCGACGGAATCGAATATCAAGCGAACTTAGTACGCGATATGTAACTTATTAAAAAATGTAACGGTTTGTAGTACATATTTGTTTTGATTCCAGTTATACTTTTAAAAGACTAATTTTTTTCAAATTTCTAAACTAGGTGGCTTCTAGCTAACTGTAAGCGAGAAATCTGTAGTCCAGTCCCGGGCGGAAACCCTATCTACGCTCGCAGCCAGGGCCGGTCGGAAATGGGTATCTCCCCTATAACTTCTGGTAAAATCCTCACTTCTCATCCATCACACATTTCCTTCCGTGAACGTTTCAGACGCCAGAGCTGTCGCACTAACAGGCACTACAACATCACCTCATCACTACATGCATATACTTATGTAAAATGTTAACACATTAAAATTTCCTGTATAAGAAAGTGTAAATAAATTCATTTTTAAAATCTACTACACATTATAAAAAAAAAAAAAAATTAAGATCCAAACGAATTATACGACTCACTCAAATTGTGTTTTCCCATACTAAACATAGCAAACAGGACTTATTTATAAAAAAAAAAAAAAAAAAAAACAATCAAGGAATGTACGTTAAGGTTTGCTCTCTTTGATGCTTGGTTAGAACTTTCTAAGATATTTCATCTTACCACATAACAAGTATTTACCCAATTAAACTTTTTCTCGTCTTACACAAAGTTTTAGTGGTATTTAAATGTTACGGTGTTTAACTACCTCGAAAATTGCAAAGTTGAAACGCAAATACTGATATAGTCACTATTTCAACCTAAACGAAGTTAATTACAATTATACTATCGAATGCTTTGTTTCAAATCCCAACTAGGTAAATACACATGTATGAATGACTATTCACAACATTTGTGTAAACCCCACCCCTCAAAAACAGTTAAATATTAAATAATTGTTTAAAATTATTGTTATTATTATCTATAATTCTGTTTAATTAATATACTGAAATAATATCCACGTTAAGCACTCATTACGCAACCAACGTCTTCATACATATTTGCATAATTATGCATTATGCATTCACCAACTCAGCACATGTCCTCTCACCAAGAACACCAGCTCGCGAATTACTTGAGAATGCATACATCAATAACTTTTTACCCAGAAGCGAAATAATGGATTACATTTAGATGCACAACAACATTACAGCCTGTGCATCGATACATCCACTAACATGTCCAATTAAAATTTAATTTTTATAATTATTTTAGGAAGACTGTTTTGTGATTGACTGACAAGTTCTCGCGCGCTTCTGAATAATGTTGTGATTAATTTTTATCCGCACAGGTTAACCTTTCTTGGTGGATTAATCAACTAAACAATGTTTCAAGAAATTGAAAAAAAAAAAAAAATGTTTCTAATATGATGGGTTAGGGTTACATCGGCAGAGTTGAACACTCAACCATCAAGAGTAAAATATGTGTATTCGCCAAGTAAAAAATTGGCTCTTTAGAGAGACCGTTTACACACAAGCAGTATGAACATATCAATCCAAGAACCATACAAGCTAATTAAATTATCTTATTAATCACATGTAAAACAGTTTGAGCATAGTATTGGCGAAATGAATATCCAAATGCAACTACTATGTGCGTAATGAGCTGAAAACAACTAACTACCGACCAATGAAACACAACGAACGAGAACGGAAGACAAGTGTAGGATCCAGAACTAAAAACTTGGATCATATCCAGTCAAGAACACGTATAACTACTTTTTACATATTTAAAAACTAAAGTGAATAATTTCCATCCAAGTACACATCTTACCATATTAAAAGCTAACTTCAAACTAACGTATGTTTGAAATTATGCATATCTTATGTACATACAATGTTGTAATGCACTGCACAACAAACATTTAAACAATATGTCTTTCCATTACCGATCTCCATTTATCTACATCTTCCATGACACGTTCATCGTCTCTCTGCCAAGCTATCACATGTCATCGATCAACAAAGAACTATTTATCTCACCCAACCAATACTCCATCAGTCTATCGTCATATCTAGTGGAGAGAACAACCGACTCGCAGGAAAGATACATGCGAGTTCTTTAATGAGGAAGGCTACACAAACACTCGTCTTCGCATTACATTGTAATAATCTTACACATATATGTAATTTAAGAGTTGTAGGAAAATATGCATTGGAGTTTGGAGCCGGGGCGGCCACCAAGTTGCTATGTACCGTCCGCGATCTTGGAAGTCATTGACCTCTGACCCCTGACCTTTGACCCTTGACCTTGACCCTGATGACCTCTAACCCCAAACATGTAAAAAAATTCTGAAAACATTAATATATATATAAATTATCATAAAATATTATTAAAAATTACTTTAAAATCATAAAAAATCATTAAAAAGTATTATAATGTATGAAAAAATTATTGAGAAAATAATAAAAACTTTTCAAATATATTAGTATCCCCACAGCTATTTTCCTTAACAGTTTTCCATTTCATCTTCAAATGTGCCCTTTTCCCCATAAAACTTCTCCTTTTTCTCTAAAAATTCTAAAAAAAAATCCCGAAATATTAATAAAACTTACATAAAACTGAAAAAAAAAAAAAAAAAAAAAAACACTTTCATTTCCAGATGTCCTTCCAGCACCACATCCAGCAGACGACTGACTCCCTCACCTCCACTCCACCATCTATACTAATTCTATCGTATGCTGCTATATTAGTTTTTTCGTTCATCATTTGTTTTTGTAACTGGAAGTGGCCATATCTGATTTTTCATATTCATTTGTTTATATGTATTGCTGGAGGCTGCCATATTTGTTTTCTGTTCGTCATTTGTATATATATATATCTGGATGCAGCCATGTTGGTCAGTACAATCCGTAATTTTGATAGACATCCACCATCTTGCTACGTGCAGTCCTCATGTTGGTTTTTTTAAATAGTACTTTGTTTTAGAGTTTGTCTAACACCTTCTTACGATAACCATATTAGGTTTAATATGTTTACATAACCTGTGTACCACCAGGTGACAGCCATATTTGTTTATGCGTTTAAATTATAGGTTGCACTGATTACCCCCGCCAATGTTTTGCATTGGCTAATTAGTCACCTTTGTTCCATCCCCTTAATGTTATATTATACTTTTCAACACACAGGTAGTATCAACTATGCTGCCTGCATTCGGCCTGTACCAGATTGTGGCACTGACCATCCCTACAAAGTACTTAAATCGTCATATTTATTATTTCGTTTTATCTGACAGGAAATGTAATTTTTTATAATAATTTTATATATAAAGTAGGGAGGTTTTTTAAATAAAGCACAGCATATATTTTTATTTATTTTACATACAATAAAATGTATAGGATTATGCATCTTGTTCGACGTTCACCGCTCGGTGTCCGCCTCGGCTACACGGGAATTGAAGCGGGCAGAAAACCCCACCGCTTAAAGTACGCCCTTCCGTTACGTTGTTTCCGCACCTTCTCGAACCTTGAAGCTGGCGATGCCCAATCGACCCATAGTATGTAGCCCACCTCCTTAAATTCTTCAACGATTTAAACTATCTCGTTGATGTGGGAGTAATTCCAACACTTCGAGAAGCAAGCAGTAAATGCAGCCTCTCGACGAGCTCGTTAGGGTTGTCCCAGAACACGTAGTCAATGTTCTTGCTATCGTCTATCTTCTTCAGAACTTCGCAGTTTTTCAGTGCTATGCAGCTGAAGAGGTCTGCGAGAAAGACGATTTTTCCGTGATCTTCATCCTTATAAACACCTGCCTCGGGATCGTTATCTTGGTAAAGTGCGTGTGTGACTTCGAGAAAAGTCTTGTATTTCAGCAGGTCTGATTCTGTAAACACCCAGGACTCCTTGCGGAATAGAAGTTCGTATAGTCCAGTGGTTCCACATGTCGTGTAATTGCCAAATCGGATGCTCCCAACTGGTAGAAACTCTATTTCATCAGCAGCACGTAACCATTTATCATTATGCCTGTATGCACTGTGAATCATATCATTATCACGAGATGTGTATGATTGTAGGTACCACCAAACCAGAACATTATATTTCAGGGCTCTCTTCCCTAATTTCACTTGTGCGGCAAATCCGCATCCGACCCATAGTTCTGATCTGACTGTACTTCGTCATGTTTTCGCTTCTTCAAAGGCTTAGCGGTATCGTCGATTTTGGTCATTACTGCGCACTCCCTGAGAATAGCGAGACGACAGTTAATGGGCTTAATTTTATACTTTATTTTTAGGGTCACGTGAGATTTTGGCTCTTTTGGCGAACAAATACTTCGAGCATACAGACTGAATCGTCCGACGAAGTTCGCTTGGAATGTCCGAAATTGTACTGAATAAAATTTTTACTATTGCTGTCTTTTATAAGTTTAGTGAGAGTGTCCCCTAAAAATTTCGATCATACTCAGACGTTTGCTGCAAACATTCAATATGTTCCTGCTGTAATTTTGAATATCTATTTTCGTGGCGAGGTGGGAAATCGAGGTAAAGAATGTACATTTCATATATCCTTCCAGGTTTTTCAGATTCTGTTCATTTTGCACAGAAGTCACATTCATTGTGTCAATAATTTGCTATTGAACCCTCGTCATGTGCTCGTCTATGGCTACCAAATTGCGGACGATCTCGGCCTTCACATGCCCCATCTTCGCCCCGAGCTCGGAAAGGTAGTCCCGAAAGAATGTGTTTTGTTCGGCCAACATACTGCGCAGTTCCAAGATGATGTCATTACTATTTTCAAGGACCAAATGTTTAGTAGCAAGATCCCCGGATCGTTCGGATTCGGCAACGTTTCGAATTATTCTCCTACCATACTCGCAACCTCCTTTGTTTCCTGGTACGAGACAACCTCCATCGCCGTATTTGTGAGGACGCAACTTGAGGCTACTTTTACCGAATTTGCTGTTACTCATTCTCGGCGGCCAGCAATGAACCGATAGAACCCGCAACTGTACCCTTTATATAGGGTCCCGTCCTTAACAGTCGTCAAAAATCCATATCTCTCTTCCCAGTACAAGGCTCACAGATTCTTGAAATCTGAAAGCGTCATCTCCATATAGACAAGGTCGTTGTAAACGTGCCACATTTGAGTACGCGCGAATAAGTCTGGCCGAGGTACACATAGTCCACGTTCACAAATGAATTTCAAGTAGAAAGTGGCTGTGTGTGCTCTATTAATTCGTGTCAGATAAAAGAGAAAATAAGGAAGGAGAAGTGCATTCATCCATTGACAAGCCAAAGATTGTTGAAAAGGCAATTTCACATTCTATATGAAGGCTAGTGCAAACATATTTTGTGTATTTCAGAATAAGTCAAACCATGTTCGATGCACTAGTACATATGAGAAGGCCTTACATTACACACCGGATAAAACTAAAGAGATAAATGAGGATAAACCCAAATGATTACTTCAAAGGAACTTGGTCTGAAATAAATTGACTGGCTCTAAGAGCTCCTCGCATCTTGGGTCGCCATAAGACCTGTCCAAAAGAGCTGGAATGTGTATCCTATGGAAAACAGAATCATAATGGGAGGAGGAGCCACTACAGCAATCAACTAGCAGGTGAAAGGAATGAGTGATCATGAATAATGAATTAAGCATGTGCATTTTGGAAAGAAGAGAGCCATGAGTGAACCTTACATTTCCCCACAGCCAGCTACAAAGGAGTAGGTACACAGGAGTAACAAAGTTTTTAAAATGAGAGACATAGAAGTCAGAATCATGAAGTTTTTATTCCAGTCAAAGAGCCAGCTATCAACCAGTACAGACATACACTATACTGATGTAAACAATGATTTTGGCAGCTGCTGATTGAAGTGTGTCTCCAGTATTGTGGATGAGAGACTCAACTATGTAATCACATTGATACTTATTCACCATTACTTGAAAGTCCTAAAAATATCTGCTGATCTGTTGGCCAGCCAAATCGACTAGCATATAGCTTTGAGGCTCATAAATATGCACATTGATAAAATTAAACACTTAAACAATCCAGGAAGGAAAACAAGCTTGGTCGAAGATCTCCTTAATTCACAAGATTCTGACAAATTCTCCAATCTTAGCTCTTGACCTGCACTGGTCCAACATCTTGATTTTCTTGCACACGATGTGCAGTAGAGACAAGGAATTTACAGCAATAACTTCAGTGGGGCTAATATATATTGTATATGCTTGTGTACATTATACAGTGCTAGGAGGCAAGGGAGCATGTCCAGACACTTATATTGCTATACTGTGCCGAGAACTCTATCCATATTATGGTTTTGAGAGTACGGTTGAAATGTCCCACAATGCGAGCTTTAAGGTTGGAAAAAGTAGAGTAATGAAAAATCTTATTCACTGCCATAAGTGTATGAAATTCAGGGCTGTATAATTCCTTCCCCCAGTAAGTTTGAATTTTTTTTGGTTTACCCTTCTCAGCCAATACCAATTTCATTGCACCAGATATAGCCACACCACACTATCTGTGCACAAGAATGGGCCAGCCATACCTCAAGAAGAAGTTGATAACAGTCAAAATGAACTTATAGCTCTTATTGATACAGTCATAGGGAGGCATCTCAACAAGATCTGCTTGTTAGACATCTAGCATGCTGAACAGAAGAAATTTATGTCTGGGATGGATCCTGCATAAGAGACGATGCAGCTCAGTGGAGATCTGTGCTCTCGACAGAGTTGAAGTCAGGTGATGTAGGTGGCCTTCACTGGATATAGCCAGATTCTCGGAGTTCCTCCAAGATATTTACAATTTTGTTTTTATTGGATGTATTTCCAGCTTGCTGAGATGCAATAAGTAGACATGGATGGTTTATAAGCTTGTTGACATCATCCCAGTAGACATATTCTAGCTGACTGCCACCATCAAGCTTTGAAGTCAGACTCAAGCTGCTCACCACACTGACATTGGGAACAGATCCACGATAATAGCAAATTTTGGGATGTGTCTCATCCTTATAAGTAGTACTGGTGCAATGATTAACAATCAGATATGTGCTTGTAAGACAAAGCAAATGTTTGTACTGCTGCAATGCCTCATGCTAAAAATCCCCTTGCTCACAGTGAAATAATTGCTTGTATAGGCCAGGCAAGGCCCGCATTGCTTCGATGCAGATTTGTATTACATCATTTGGTGGAATGAATATTTGTGTGTTTTACAAGTACCACTTCTTATTGTTCTTATATACACCATTTATCGCATCATTACGTTTCGCTGAGTACGAAGAGACGTAATTGCAAACACTCATAGAGTGCACATTAGACTTATCATTCTTAAATGGCAAAGTAGACAGAGGCGTATAATCTTTGATCTCCTCTATCTTGCATTTCCTCTTCTTGTATTTGAAGCTCGATTCAGTCTTCAGTGCAGGGAAAACAAGCTGCTGCTACTGGTCGAGACCAAACATTATCGGTGGGAATCCTTCTAACAATACAGCATCTCTCTCCATACGCACTTGCTTGGCGAGCAGATACTTATGGTGTACAGTCACAACAACATATTTCAGATCTTTGGTGGGGGCAGACATAGCACTGAAATAATGTTATCAAATGCACATAGTATATAAATCTAGTGCTGCCTCTCGACGAGCTTCTTAAGCCTGTCTTCAGATTTTCCGTTGCAATGAATGACTGCTCTCGCACATGTTAGCAATGCACCCACTTCTCATCATCCTTGCAATCGTCAGACAGACGACAAATAATCGTGCAGCATACTTCTTCCATATCAGTGATCTGATTGCCCAAGGGACTGGCTGCCACAGTCAAGTTAAGCACTTCAGGATATTAACTTGCCTCCAGCCAGCGATCAGACTACCCGGCAGTTCAATTGGAGGGACCAGTGGTATTGCTAGTGTGGTAAACATGGCTAAAGGAGATAATTAATGACTCATGGAAGCCATTAAGCATAATAAGAGGATAGAAGCACTCGCCCAGGGAGCAAAAAACAGGCAGGGCCTGTACCTCCCCCGTGCTTGCAGGGTGTGGAGGCAGGAGGAAGTGAAACGCGGTGGGAAGACGAACAAAACATGTTGGAACAAAGACAAAATGCTAAGTGCCTCGTCAATCTTAAGGGACCTGCCCAGAGAGCCACTAACGAATGTTGTTATACATATATTCGCTCATAAACTGAAAATACATAAATTTCGAGATTTTTTTATGCGGGATGAACTTTCACTCCACACTTGGCGAGTGGAGAGTGTGGTAATAAACCTAGATAATCTCTGGGGACTGGGAACACACTGAACCACCTATAGAAAGAGTGAAAATAGAGTTAATTATTATGATAGCTAATTAAGTGTCCTGTCCGAACTGAAAACAAACATGAGAGGTGCGAAAATTTACTAAAACTACAAGACAGAACAGCAACCCCAGGAATTGAACTGTGGTTATCAATGTCTGAGATTCCTTTTACATACTTAATGAGAGTGCACTGTCTGTAATAATCAAACTTTTATTGTATCGGATAACACTTGGGAACTGCGTTCTCTGCACTTCCCACATCTGAAATTAAAAGGGACCTGGAAAATTGCGCTAATCAAATTTCAAACACATTTATTCGTACCGAACATCGATGAATGCAATTGTATGTTCCCATATGTCAAGGAGAATGGGAAGAGAGGAGAGGCATGTATTCCCACTGGTTTGTATCATAGATTAAAGATGAGGCAGACCGCTTATTCATCTTCTGTGCATGCACCCAGCATTGTTCTACCTCAAAGGAACACAACTGTCAAAGTCACATGGTCAACAGTGATAAACATGTTTGTTTATATCATAATTTTTAAATGTCAATCGCTATTTTATAAATAAAATACTTTTATCAATTTCAATTTAATCAAACTGCATTACAAATTGGTTAGTGGAAGTATAATAATGTCCCAGAACACTTGCTTACAAATTAGTTTTCTAAACTATATTTTAAACCTTGTAGTTTTCACTAGGCTTGTTGGCAAAACAGCAGTTCAATGTTGGGGAATGGAGATTGGTTGTGCCCAGCCAGCAAGATCAGTCTACCACATGTTTAGTCTATGGTTTGTATGAGAGAGAAGATAATAATGAGTATTTGAAGCAAGAACTGGCACCGGATGTTGCGGCGAATCTGCATGTAAACTCCAATATGCTACACAGAAAAATGTCCGCTACTACTCTGACAGATTTAACATGAAACGACATACTTGTCATAATGCTGGGTTTCTTGAATACAAAGTACAGAGTGAACAAACTGAACAAATATACTCTGCCTGTAAGCATATTCCCCGGGAAAATCATAAGAATAAATTGGAATTTAGTTACCAGCTCATATTTCAATGGCCAGTCCAGCCAAACATTGCATGAATTTGTGGCATCGATGCTGCTGGGGTTTAAATTGAGACATGCCAAAGATGCCCATTTATGACTCAGTTGTCACAGAGAGTGTACTGGATGTGCTAGTATCTATTGTCTACCAAGAAATTCGTTTGATTAATTTCTGAGGCGAAGCAATCACAGTTCACCTACACATGCTCAAAGATGGGACTAAAATTTGAGAGGATGAAAGTAATAAAAGCCACTTACCATTCTAAACCAGAAGTCGGTACAGGGAGAGCATCCAGCATGATTACACCTGAAAACATGAGTTTTCTACTCAGATTGGGGTTATTAGACAAGTGATATAGTTGGAGACATTTTATATGTGACAGAGCCAGCAGAGTTCGAAAATGCGATCACAAAGTTTGAAATCAACTCTTACACATCAACGTTTGCCAGGCCTATACATCCCACTATCCGAGGTTTGAATACAGCTGCAATTCAAGATGTCTACACCATATTCTGTAATTCCTATTTGATGTTTAGGGGAACGATAACATATGTGGGGAATGCAGTACCTCTAACATCTAGGATTGTTAGAAATGGGATAATACACATGATAAAACCAGATCACATACGAGCTTAATGGGAGCAAAGTAGATACAATTTCCGCAAATATTAAAAATCACCTCCTCCTAATACACAGTCAAATTCCCGCAGACAAAATCGCTGACTGGAGATCGAAAAAGTCTATAAAATGCCTGTTTGTCCTAATGGAAAACTAGAAATATATATTCCGTTGGCAACACTATTGGTCTTTGCTGAGGAGTGCAAGCATTTGATTTTATTAATTCTAAGCAAGAGCAAGTTATTCTCATGGCTAATATGCAAGCTAATGCCTTGCTGGATATTGCAGCTGTGCCAGAAGTCACAACATTGGTGATCTGTTACCACACGTTCAAGTAACCAGACTTGGAGTTTTGAAACATATCCTAGCATTCCAGAACCTATGAGTGTAAACTGGAATGTAGAAACAAGCTTTACGAGCAAGAAGCTGCATTGTATAATCATAGCATTTTCGACAGGCAAACAATATGTTATTAATGCAGACCACTCAAAATTCGATCATGCTAGTATACAAAACATGAAAATGCACCTTAATTCTGAATGTTATCCATACAGCAACATAAATATTGATTATGCAAATGGTATGTACATGGTACCATACCAAATATTTGCAAACTTTCAGAGAGCTTACTACAGGCAAATGCAGTCTCAAATGCTAACACCTGCAGAATTTGTGAACCCACCCCCTTTACTCATTTTTGACATGAGTAAGCAGGATGATAGAATACAGAGTGGTGATGTTGATTGCAGAATCAAACTGATAGCTGCATCTAATTTCCCTGCCAACACTCAGGTGTACACTAATAATTCATGGTCGACTAGTAACATTATGTTCGCGATTGTATAGTTTATATATTTACATAAATTATACTTGTAGACTATTAACCACCATCCGACTTTCACAGTGTTTGGGAACGTCCAGGTCTGTATTGGACAGTGTGATTTTATAGTTAAACGAATCTGTATAGCATACAATGATTGTGGAATAGCTACATGTTCCTTCCTGCGACCCTTCCAATAGCACAAGCTCGACGAGAAAAGTATGGCAACAAATAAGTGGATGGAGAAACATTATCATGGTCTTAATTGGAGTGGTGGTAATGTTAAACATGATAAAATACATGATGTACTCGCCTCTATGTTGTTGGTGGAGTCATATGGCATTCTCTTCCTTGCCATACCAGAACATAAGAGATGGTTATCGCAGCACAAAAGTCTGTGACATTCAGATAATGACTGTCTCTCATTATGTATACTGAGGTATCGGTACATGCCGAACCACGAGTGTATCGTGCACAGGTGAGGCAGGACATGTCCACAAATGAGTGTGTTACTACTGTGGATTTGGACCCTTGATCCCAGTGGTGGGTATGTAAGTATGAGTGTAGAGAATGTCCAACCTTGAAGTTTCAGTGCATGCCTGTTAGTTCATGGAGAGACAGAGTATGAAAAACCTCTAAGTACATACATCGAAGGTGCTGTATAGAGTATGTAATTACGAAAGCTAGGTTCCCGACTACTTCGGAGTATGACCACCTCTAAGTACATGTAATGAATGTTTGGAGCAATACAGGTTGGGTATGACCAATCATAGTTACCACACAACACTAAGGCTACAAGAGGGGCTGAATGTATAAATACCCATTCATCAATTAGGGCAAACCACTGTGCCATGCACACCTGCAACAGCAGTGTGGATGGGTTGTTACACTGAACAGTAATGCTAATTGTAAGGTGATGTCGGACCTCACTAAAGGCAAGAGGTATGCGGTAGAGGATTTCTGGCAGGCTGATATAACTTATGGGAAGTGTTTTACGTACCTGCTGGATGGTTCATTCTGTGTTCGACTACTTTCTCGGTATGTGTACCTGATTAATGACTGTGGTATAGCAATGCTAAATTAGGATACAGTGCACATATCTTACACTGGAGTTAAACCCATTGGTAATGGGAAGATAATGCATGTCCTCGAGTTTTCTTATTCACACACTCTTGCACATCACTGGCTCTTTCTCAAACTATACTGCATTTAACTTGCTGGGTGTGAGCAAGTACTGTTATGTCACAATTGGCTGTCAACCTATTCATTTCATACCTCCTGGAAAGCCAGAGCAAGTATAATGTTGTACTGGGCTCGAACACTGGGTGAGTCAAATTGAAGGAGAATACCTAGCTCTCTACCTGACACCCTGCAGTATTGTGGCTTTTCCAGTCTACTATTTGAGCCCTGACTCCGAGCTGCCATGTATCACAGCTGCCCTAATGGAACATAAAAACAAAGAAAATATTTGTCAGGTATGGCTAAGGTGGACCATTGCATATGAGCTGTACCTTCCTGCTAGAATTACTTGCTGGACCAAGACTTTCACCAGCGAACAATATACAACAGTCAAGAAGTGTGGCACAGTGACATGAAATACAATGTGTTCTCCACTCACCTGAGAGATATTTCTGGCTGCAGAGTATGTATTAGAAGCTATGAGTTTTACAACGAACCTGCAGTCAGTGTCAGTACAGCATTCGGAAGAGACAACTATGAACTTCGACCTGCAGTCACTGGTAGCACAGTTTCCAGGAGAGACAACTGCCACCCCCGCCACAAGTGGCTTCGACATACATGACTGTGTGCAGTTCTGGCCAGAAGATACTAACCTCTTCAAATGATTTTATGTGGGCTACCAAAGATAGTGTTCAAACCAGGGCTTGGGTACGGGCAAGTACAGGTGTATGAAGAAACAAAACATATGTGGGTTTGTCAGGACACGTAGGCCAAGTTTCACAATGAGGTGCAGCCATGCAGCAAGTATGATAGATGTAATGTCATCAATTTGAGGACCAACAGTCAACTGCCTAAAAATGTATACTGCACAGATCCTCAAAGTGTAAAAAGACTTTGAAGGTATTAGCTAACTTCAGTGCTCATACAGGTATATAGATTTTTCCCTCCACGATGAAGACAGCTGAAAGATCTGGCAATGGACCAAGGAGTGTACTGGTCACATACACACTACTACAATGGAAGACAGCAAGTGAATACTGCAGTGTTCTGCAGTATTTTGTAGTGTATTTAAGTGTAAAAAATTGTTCTTACTTCAATTGAACATTATGGACACCAAAGCTGTGAGTACGACAACCATGAGGGCAACCTGCATGTAACAGAAAATGCAGGTATTGGGAAATCGTTTTTATCCATTTTGCACACATCCTGCTGTGAGTGTCTGAACATCTGACGTAGTGGTGGTGGCTGTAGTGTCACATGAGAACTATATAAGACTAGTGTGACTGGCCTGCTGACATCAGTGAAGAACCATGAGCCTGCCATTCGCACCAATGTCCAGCTACACCAGCATTGCACTTGGCTGGAGTTGTGTTACATAGCAGTGCAATGGCTTGGAGTATTGGTTGCTGGCACACCAGCCCACAATGTATGAACATTGACAACAGCTGATGGGCTGCATGCCTCTGGGGAGGTGTGTAGTGTTAGACCTCTGGCCCAACAGGCTACTGCTGTGCAGCTACGAGGTTGGGGCATAGGCCATCCTCTACAACACTCTCTATGCTACCACCCCAGCTAAGAACATTGATGTGGTTGTCTCGTTGAGGGCAACCTTACCCAGCCACCACCAGACATAAAATCTCCTGGAGGAGGAGGACATCGCCACCACTAACCAGCAGACTCCGGGGTGTAGGCAGTTGGAGGAGGACATCACCAAGATGGAGAAAGGGACTGCTAAACAGATACTGCTAGAAGTGACCAGGAGGAAGACCAGCCAGCTGAGGCTTAAGCGGCCAGCTCAGTCAGAGGTGAGCATCTGACAGGCGATGATGGAAGAATTGGGCAAAATGCTGGACAATATCGTCAGCCAGCCAACATCACCCCCATAAAGGTGCAAGAGACCTGATGCTGTCGAACCCCCCGCACCAAGATGCAATAGACTGGCGACTCCCACCTCCACCTGGCCATCACGACACAACATGTGACAACTTAAATGATCGCCTCCCGACATCCGCAGCAGCCTGCACTACCAGACATCCGCCTGCTCTTGCTAGCCGAGGGGAAGATGCTACTACAAAGACTCTCCGAGTATCTGTTGATTTCCATGTGAATGGATAACAAATTATTTTTAACAGTGAAAAAAGGGTTTTGAAGGGGAAATATTAGAAATCCTAACTGACTCTACTATGTGTATTGACATAAATATTTTGTCCTTTCTATCATTGAATTATAGTTTAATAAAAGTGTTGTGATTGCCAAATGACTATTGTGTTGTCAGTTCTAAATAAATCATATTATGCATGAAATGCTATTTTTTCATGTAATTGCTGTTCATTCTATATAATATAATATTAATCTACCACTGTTGTTGTCAGAGAGAGAGAGAGAGAGAGTGAATGTGGTGTGTGTTGTTAGTTCTTTATAAAACAATAAACATTTAAGTTATTTTTATTCACATACCGGTAGTGTACAGGAAAACATTGCTATTAAAATGTGTGTATGACTGTATTCCATCGTGTTCTTATTCAACTGTCTGTAGTTCGTGTCGCATAACAATTATCTGAATCTTATACTAGTCCCTGTTGTTTGTGAGGGGTATCATATGTGAAGGTTCACACCTGTATGGAACACAAATGCATTAATTTCTCACTCTAAGTATGTAATATGAATGGTAAGTATGTCTGGAGTGTGACAACACATGTAAATAATATGTACATATATATATATATATATATATATATATATATATATATATATATATATATATATATATATATATATATATATATATATATATATATTATTTACATGTGTTGTCACACTCCAGACATACTCACCATTCATATTACATACATATATATATATATATATATATATATATATATAACCTGTAACGAGAGTAGAAATCTGTCTGGAGCACAATTAAATTCAAATTTCTCACTCTATGTACCCACATCAGTACATGTCTGGTGTATGTGTCAAGACACAAGTATGTTATTAGTACTCTATATGACCTGAAAAGAAGTCAAGATAGCATTGTTTCCTTTCTCACACGTAGAAGTCTTGAAAAGAAGTGAATTTAAACTCTCACTCCAAGTACCCACATCAGTACATGTCAAACTGTAAGTACATTATTAGTACTATATACCGAGTGCTCGGAAATTCCCCTAACAAACTCCTAGGATTTGTAGAGGTAACTGAGTAGATTATCTTTTGAACAGGAACCCATGTCCAGAAGCATACAGTTTCTGTGTTACAACCATTACAAATAAGGTATTTTACACATGATGGTCCAGAATACCCACACACACACAGTGATAGAAAACCTGTGCTGGAATCCCAGGACATGTGTGGTATTAGGGTTTTCGTCTGCCCATACATGGCTGTTTCGAGAATCGAGAACACTGTTCCTTGTCGATTTACATTCAACTGTGAAAAGAACACGGCATGGGAACGGGCTCGTCGGTGCAGCAGTGAAGGAACCACATGCCGAAGTCAACATGTGAGGCAAAATCGGCTGTACCCAAAGACTTTACCCTTTGGAGTTGATCAAGACGTAGTTGTTGCTCATGCAAAACCTTCCAGACTATGCTGGGAGAAAAACCCAATGCACGCACAATTGTTCGCATTCTTGCTGATGGGCTCTGTTCAACATGATATAGTACAGCCTCTTCCAATTCAGGAATGCTGCATCTCTTTGGAGCACCACAGTCATTCCTGTAAGCGGTGAATGTACCTTCTTCTTGCAGTATTTGCATAACTGTGGCAAAAAGGGTATGCAACGGTGTCGCATGTTGTGGATAATGCTTTTGATTCAGCCGACGAGCTGGTCTTCCATTATGTTCAGCTGTGTCATACACAAGGGTCATGTCTGTTTATTCTACAAATGTTTACTCAGCCATGTTAATTGGAGACACAAAGGCACATGAATGGTGTTTGAGGCTAGGTAGATGTCGCATGCCATCAGGAGATTGTCTGAAGTAATGTACTGCCTACCCAGTTGCATACCAACACAGGCACATCCGAGACATTGTTCTCCCCCTCACAGAAGTGCATAGTGATACACTTGATTTGATATGGTTGTAGCACAGAAACAGTACGATTCCAGACATCTGTTTCTATTCAAAAGATAATTTACTCAGTCCCATCTGCAAGTCCTAGGAGTTTGTATCGGGAATTTCCGAGCATACTGTATAACCTGCAAAAGAGTCATGATATTATTTTTCATTGACCGGTACTCGTTGTAATGAGAGAGAGCTGTAGGTATGCCATATGACCGGTGGGTTGGCAGTTCATATCTGGAGTGTCAAACTCAAGTACATTTACTTTCTCAGTACTATGTATGACTTTTAACGAGAGTGGATGTATGATGTTTCGGCAGCAGTACTCAAGCAGAGTCATGTGTGCCTGAGTTCTTTTACTGGTACAAGTTAATGCATGTGTGTAAGATATAACTGAAGGGATGGTGGCTGGCTGGCTGTAGCACACACCTGTAGACGTTAGACCTGTGGGACAGCTGAAGGAGGAGGGGGCAGCCTGGAGGAGTGGAGGGCAGTAACAGTAATTGCAGCATGGAGCAGTGGTGAATGCTAGACAGCAAAAGGAGTCATACGTAAGTACAGACTAACAACTTTGAGCTTTTTGGGAGGGGGCCACTGTTTATGCATACAAGTATGCTACAATCTCCGAGAAGGCTGGAGGAGGCTGTGATTGGCCACTGGATCTGAGTGAGAGTGGGGGAACCTTGTCATATTGGCGTGGGGTGGCAAACAATTGGCGTGGAATGAGAGGTCTGTTCTGAGAGCAGGTCTACATCGTATAATCTGAAGAGAAAGAGATGTGGAGTGTAGACACTAGTTATTATACAACATATCAGTTTCAACAATATTTTATTCTTAGACTTCATTGGAAATATAATTTTTCCTTTCATATCTCAGATAAATGTATTTATTTTCTTAAAAATTTCAAAGAACATTAAATAAAACTTGATATGGATATTCAACACACTGAACCAAACACAAAGCCATAGCATAATAAAATAATGAATAGATTGCGACACGTCTCAGACCAATTTAAAGATTGAACTTCTACAATCTCAATCATGAGGAAATAAAATAAATCCTCTAGAATACTCAATTATTCAAACTTATGGAGCACTGAGGCCACACTTTAAAATAACTAGTTCTCTCCACTGCGCCAAATGGCCATTAAAGCCTAAATTAAAAAAAAAAATGTTCTTTAACTATATATTAAAAATACAAACTAAAATCTCTGAAAAGGTTACCAAATTTCAGAAGTACGAGCAGGTTGGTTGCCAGAAGAATGCATTTGCTGAAGAAAGTCTATGCGGTCTGGACAAATGCGCTATAACTTTTCCAAGTGACTCAACTTAGCAAACATCAAACTTGAAATATGCAAAAACTGTTAAGAAATACTAACACTTGAGCTTACTGAGATCCACACTGAAAGATAGAAAGTTAAGTCAAATTAACACTCTAATCACAACCATTTAAAAAACCATAATGATACAAAGCCAAGCAACACAGTTACTATTCACACTCTACAATTATGTTATATCAAATGGTTGACCCACCTCTCTTTGCCCTTCGGCTATCGCCAATTTCAGCAATCATGTCTGCTACCCTGATGACTACTGTAGCAACTAACTTCCAACAGAAGTCCTATATCTGGGGCATGAGCAGAATTAATACATGTGATTGCTATGTGCTGGTCGGAGTAGAAATGGCCAAGAACAAAAAGAGCACCAAGGCTCACTCCTTGGCATTACACTTTAATCAATGACAGAAAGGAATGATCGTGCATGCTCGGAAAGGAGGGGATACCATAGAGGAAAGAAGGAAAAAGAAACAGGAGGAAACCCAAGGCAATGTGAAGTTGGAGTACTGACCAAGTATTTACTTTACACGGTATGCTATATACAGCTCAGGGATGATGGGAATATATGCAAGTGCGAAGTAGCCACTGTGGCAGCATATCCCATCCACCATCTTGATTTTACATCTACTAGTATATATGATGTAGCATCCAGCATTTGTACTCCATTCTTGTGCCAGTATCCATCACATGAACCTGGCAGCCCTGATTTCTCCAGATGCCTCCAAGATCCACTCTAGCAACTACTACTAGCTTCTTGGTGAGTGACTATCAGTTTTGGTATGCATGTTATAGTGAGCACATTTTAATATAAATAATAATTTCCCTATGTTATGTACATTAAAAAGCTTATGTCTGCCTTGCTTCAGGGTGCTTACAGTACTGTATTTGGTGGTGGACCTAACCCCTTTCATGATAAAGCTAGCTTAAGAGTGCTTGCTTTTTCTTGAACAGGCTGGTGGTGATGGTGGAACTGGTTGTCTGCAGGTCACCTGTCATCTTTATGTAGAATTACTGCAATATGTAATCCATTCATGGTTACTTCATCCACTTATCTAAACCCCTAGTGCATAACTAAGACTAGACAGTTAAACCAATATTTTATTTATGTTTAGTACAAAATCACTATTAAAAGTACTGAATAAACTAAGTAATATCTAATCATGCTATGCATGGGGTCTATTCCTCAATAGTTGTGATTCAACAAGTGTGATGAAATCGTGAATAGATTATTCATTGCTTGCATGACCATGAATGGGCTATGTTTCTAGCCTCTGTGGTAACATCACACACACTCTGCTACGTGTTTTTGGTCTCTCACCATTGCGGAACATGTAAATAGGAGAAAAACTAAGGGTGAGCAGGAACTTGTTTATGCATGGACATGCATGGCCCTGACCCGACCAGTAGAGAAGATATACAATCTTTCTTTTTTATTATTGTTACTTCCACAATGATGTAATTTCTTCCATCATTCTCTTTTGTTTCCTCACAATAATCACAATATTCATAATCGCAACCGCCATAACCAGCTCCCTCTTCTGATTCATTGTCATCAATTACCCTATCTCTGCCACCCACTCATTTCCCTGCTACAGCTCCAATAAGGCCACATGGCTTAAGTGTGTTTTTTGCTACAATATGTCCCCTGTTTGCAAGAATGGTCTTCACCACAAACATAACTGTGCCTTTAATCCTTTCCATGAGACACAGCATGTTTACAAGCAATGATACAAAAACTTTTACCTGCATAAACAAGCTTGCCAGACATCATGGTACATGAACAGGGCTGATCAAGCATTCTGCATCATATCTTTGGAAGTACTGCTACAGGATTTTAAAATTTATCAACAATGCTAGATGACATGTTAGGGGCATGATAAGGATGTTCATTGGGGACAATACCTCGAGCAATGCCTTTGAAATTTGCTGCTACCTCAAGCATATGAAGGGTAACATAATTTGCCAACTAGAGCACAAGATTGTGGACCAGGGCACCATTAAGTTAAACATTTTTCTTGAGTGTACTTATGGTAGCTCCAGGCCTCATGAAGAGGAGACCGACCAGCATGCTTTCAAAATGAGGAAAATTCCACTCTTTGATGCAGCTGTTATGGATAACACCATGATGACTGCTATTGCCAAGGTTTGCCAGAAAGAGGAGGAGTATGTGCACAAGGGAAGCAGTTGGACATTGGCCATCATAAAAAGACTCCAGCTATGCATAAACAAGCTCTACTCACTGCATGCCTTCTCCTACATTGCCCTGCATACTAAGACTGCTGCAAAGACTGATTATCAACCCAAAACATGAGGACCAGCAGTTTTTTAAATGGCTAACCCTGGCATGCTATGTGGATGGGCAAATCATGACAGTGTCAACCAACATTACTACAACTTGCAAACTCAGTTTCATTTCTCTAGCCTAGAGTTTCCTTCCCCTCTGCATCATATACCACTGTTTAAGAGAAAGACTACAGGGGTCATTGTGTATATCTATGTGCATGAGGAAAACAAAGATCATCCCAATAAGGACATCGAAGGGAGAATGGGTTGCCCACTATGTGTCTGCTGGCATACAATGATGTTGGTGGGTGATAGGTCTCAGAGGTGCTGAGACACTGGCTGAGCACAATAGGTATTTTAACAAACACACCACCATCCAAGCCACCATGCCAGAGCCAGAGAAGATTGGCCAGCCTTGTGTGTTCATGTTACAGAACTACAACAATATTGATAAGGCACCTTTAGTAGTGTATGTGAATTTTGAAGCACTGTTGGCACCAGTGCAGATATGCCAGCCAGACCCAGCGATGTTGTATAAATATATAGATTTTAACAACATGTGCCCTATAGCTATACACTATATGTCAAGGTGGACAACAATATCAAACCAGCCTCCAAGAAGACCAGCCTCCCCACCAAAGTTGAATTATACACCTGGGAGGGTGCAGCAAAGAAGTTCATGGGGGAGATTGTTAAGATTGGTACTCTGGTGAAATACATATATAGCCAGTCTGAGCTGTGTGTCCACTCACCACAGGTGAATGTGTTGATGATACAATGTCTGAAAATCTGCTACCTTTGTTCTGGCCCCTTCACTGAAGAAAACAGGAAGTTTCATGATCATGACCACTTCACTGCTGCTCTAATGCCATCCTAAGTGCCTCCCAATTCTGTCCCACAACCTGGAAAATGATGCGAATTTTACTGTCACTCAACTTGGAAACAACACTGAGGACATATTTATCATCCTGAATACAGAGGAGAAACTGGTAATCTTCAGTAAATAAGTCAGTGACAACTTCACCCTACAATTCATCGACACCTTCAGGTTTCTGTCTGCCAGCCTTGCTGCTCTTATGCAGAATCTATCAGATGCCTACTTCAACAAGATTTCAGCATTCTTTACAGACCCCCCACAGCTCGAGTTGGTGACTCACAAAGAAGTGTGCTCATATTATTAAATCACATTGATGAGGACACTCAAGAAACAGAAGCCGTAGGATATTGCTGCCTTCCACAACCAGCTCACCAGTTGTGGCATCACTGACAATGATTACCATCATATGCAGATGACCTGTTATGAATTTGGATGCATATAGCTTCAAGAATACTCTGAGCTGTACCTCCAGACCAAAATCTTGATTATGTGAGATATGTTCAAAAACGACTGGGGCTCTAGCTAACAATGTATAGACTGGACTGTGACTGGTGGGTCCCCCATGCTAATTACCACTCTTGAGGGGAAGACATATTGCTTTGTGCACTTTGTCACTCTAATGCAGGCATTATTGCATGTGATAGTACTGAATGCTATCCACCATATTTTGAAGTTCTGCCAGATGGGGTGACTGGAATCATATGTTGAGATGAACACTTTTAAATATCAGACTGCCAAGAAATTCCTCGAGTGGGACATCTTCAAACAGATTAACAATTCTTCATACTGCAAGCTTATAGAGAATAAACACAAACATCAGTGGATGGAGCTTGTGTGCATGAAGCTGCAGGCAAATTAGCATATCTTCAAGCCAGTATTCTGCTACCAAACAAAATACATAAAAACTCTTTCCCTCATCAAGCTCGACCATGAGAGCACATTGTTCGACATGCCAATTTATGCTGGCTTTGCTGTACTTGACTGGTCCCATACTCTCATGTACTGCTTCTATTACATCATTATGTGGGCACCATATGGTACTGACTTGGGGCTATTCTGTATGGACACAGATTTAAACTTCATGGCAATATTGTGCTCCAATTTCTACAACAACCTTGACTCAGACCAGGTGCTAATGTCTAAGTTTGACACCAGTGGCTACCCTCCCACTCATCGCTGCTACTTACCCACAAATGTCAAGGTCATCAGGAATTTTAAAGATGAGTGTGGAGGGAACAATATGTAGGAACATGTAGGGCTTAGGGCGAAGCCATGCTTATAGGTGTAGGGATAAGGCAGTGAATTGGGCAAAGGGTGTTCAGAAGAGCATCGACCATGGGCATTGTATTCAGAAAGAGAGGTAAAGACATGCACATATGCCGCTACTCTCCTGTTGTGTCTCTGACATCGCCTGGTGGTCAGGGTGGCAGGCTGTTAGGGAGATACACTTGCACATGTTCACTCACTCTCTCTCACTAACTCACTCCTCACCCTTGATGCATCAATGTATGGCAGATCATGGAACACATTGGTAAAACTTCAGTGCTTTAGTATATAAATAGTAGCAATTAATTCTACTGTATTACTATTGTGTGTTTTGTGTAATAGCATAGATGCACATCTTTGCAGGATTCTAGTTATGTGGCACTACATTGCATTTGTTGTAATAATAGCAGTACTCAGAATGAAAACGTGAAAAAAAATGAAAACAGAAAATAATAGGGCAAAAGCAGTACGTGTACAATTGATTATTCATTATTAATTTTTTGGAATTATCTCTAAATACTGATAGACAGTATTTAAAAAAATCCATTTAAGTGTTTCAACAACACAAATCATGATTCAATTTGTGCCTGAATAATTACCTGCATTTTTTTATTAACCTATGTCAAGAATCTCAATAGCGTATCACTTTTGAATGCCAGAAATATTTCTGAGGAGGATTTTACTTCATTTGAAAAATTTTCAATATGTACCTTTTGTGTTGAAATAATTATTCCGTGGATACAATATTCGCTGTAATCTCATTGTTTAGCAATGCTCTTAAATGCTCACAAAATCTTAAGTAACTTTATTTCAAAGTTGCACAAATATTTAAACTTATTAAGGGTTTATGATATTGCAAATCATTTTAGAGCTTCGGTGGTGTACACAGTCTATTAATACCAGTTTATAGCCTGACTTGGAGTACAGGTTTTAATACTGTCTAATTTTTATCCTGCCTATAGCTGTGTTACCTGTACTCTGTTGTCTTCAAGATGCTCATTTGCATATCAAACAAGAAAACCGCCATTTTCACTAATGTTTTGTTAATTCTCTGGGATAAATATTTTACAATTTTTCTAATATCTCGGAATATAAACTATAACATTGCAAATATTGCTTATTTGTTGACATTTTATATATTTATATGTAAAGAAATGCTTTGAAATTAATTTTTAAGTTTCTAAATAATAGACTATACTTTCTAAATTGTTTGTAAACATTGAAAATGCAAACAAGGAGCATGGCAAATTTTTAGTACGCTCTAATGTAGAACTGTATGTAGATATACAGTAGGTACATGTCTTTTTCTTGTTATAAGATTTATGTTATATTATTGATACAAATAATTAAAAAACTATCACCACTCTGCTATGAAATAAAATAAAACATTTTAATTCAAGTAATTATTTTAATGGTAATGCAGGAATTGGGAGCAAAATAATTTTATTAGCTATTGAATATTCCCTCTCTTATATATTTACACAAGATGCCAGTTATAATTTAAGTCTGTCTGACTGTATCTCAGCAGTTGTATGGGTTCATAAAAAAATGTCCGGAAGTAGAAACTACCGGATGAAATAAATTGTAAGTGCATTTTACAAAACTTATGCTATTCGTGATGAATGGAAAATCAACTGGGAATAATCTCTTCAATAACACCACATTTAAAATTCAGATTGGGCTTTATATAGCATAGTTGGGATGCAATTCGCTCTAAATAAGTATAATCCATTTAATGGGGGTGTCATATTATTTTACCAGAAGCAAATTAGAAATTTAAAAGCATGCATGAATGTAAAAATGAAGACCAAAATTGTTTTCTTTGGGCAATAAAGTCTGCATTGTTTCCAGCAGAAACAGATCCACATAGAGTTCCTAAATATAAAAATGTGGGTCTTAATATTGACAAAGTGTTAGATCAATATGAATATCCTATTCAAATTGACAATACACCAAAAATAGAAAATCAAATTTGTTTATCTATAAATGTATATGCTTTTGATGATAAGAAGTCAATGTACATCAACTAAAAGTTACAAAACACAATGAGGAAAAACATGTAAATTTATTTTATTTTAAAAAGGATACATACTCACAATACTGTTGGATTAAATATTTATCTAAATTTGGTTTCAGCACAAAAAAAAAAAACATTAAAGTAAAACTTATATATGTGATATGTGTTTTCAAATTTTTGACTCTCAAGAAATATTAAAGAAACATGCAGAAGACTTCTAAAAACGAACCAGTAAAAATCAGTTTACCTATGGAAGAAGAGCAAATATTTTTCAAAAACTACAAATATACAATGATAGTTCCTTTTGCAATATATATATATATATATATATATATATATATAGATTTCGAATCAATTATAAAGAAAATACCAACAGCTAAACCAAATCCATTAGAAATAAAAAAAATTAAATTATTCAAAAAATATCCAGTTTTGGCAGAGGATGATATTTATAATGGTGTTTATAAGGATATATTCAAAGAACTATATAAACTTACTAAAGCACAAATAAATACAATTGATTTAATGATGAATAATGAATCGTATACAATGAAATATCAGCTACAGGATGCTTCTGGTTTTTGTTATTTTATTGTATCTAGTAATGGCGATTATGAACCTCCTGTGGAATATGGAGGTCCATTTACACATACTTTTTTATAGAAGCAATGAAAAAAGAAATATACAAGATTGGGCAAATATTTTCGAAATTGAAGCAATGCATCGACTAACAAAAGAAGAAAAAAACTATATACAATAAATATAGAAAATGTACTGTAGGCAAATGCAAATATACAAAGCTGATTAAAAGAAGCCAGTATGCAACAAATGTAGTCTACAATTAAAATTACCCAATGTTCTTACAAACTATTTTCATAATTAAGCTGGTCATGATGCTCATTGATTTATTGAAGAGCTAGGACATGACAGTTAAAATATAGATTTTGTTGCGAATAATAGAGAAAAGTTGGTCACTTTTCAAAAAACAAAAAAAAAAAATTTTCAAAAATGTGATTTATAGACACTTTTAAATTTATGGCCAGTAGTTTAGATAAGTTAGCATTGAATTTAACAAAATAAAAAATGAATCATACTCAAGAAAATTTTCCAAAAGATAAAGTAGATTTAGTTTTTAGAAAAGGTGTCTATCCATATTATCAAATGGGCAGTATTAAAAATTTTTAAGAAATTGAACTTCGACCAAAAATTGAATTTTACAACAAATTAAATGAATCTGAGATAAGTAATGATGATTATGAACATACCAAATTTGCATGGAAATGGAATCATTATAATATTAAAATTTTGGCGAACATCGTGATTTATATTAAAAATTAATTTTATTGTTGACAGATATATTTGAAAACTGAAGAGACCCATGTATAAATGCATATGGTCTAGACCCTGCATGGTATTTTACATCACCAGGTTTTTAATGGGAAACAGTGTTAAAATGACTAAACTATTAGATTCATTACACGATTATATGAGTTTAATGGTAGAAAAAGGAATCAGAGGTGGAATATCTCAATGGTGTAAACTATATGTTAAAGCAAATAACAAACATTTAGAAGATTTAAATCCAAATCAAGAGTTTATTATTTAGCTCATATCGATGCAAATAACTTTTATGGTTTGGCAATGTCACAATATTTACCATATGGAGTTTTCAAATTGGTAACTAATACAGAATTCAATTAAAATTTTTGGCAAAATTATATATTAAATTTGAAATGATGATTCAAAACATCGATAAATATTAGAAGTTGATATAGAATAGCCCCAATAATTGCGTAATTTACACAAAGATCTACCATTTTGACCAGATAATGAGACAGTTCCAGAAAGAAATTAATCTAAATTGTTAACAACTTTACACAACAAACAAAAGTATGTAATACACTATTGCAATTTGAAACAGTGTCTAAATAATTAGTTAAAACTTACAACAATACATAGGTTAATAAAGTGTAATCAGTCTGATTGGTTGAAGATGTATATAGATTTAAATATACTATTGAGAACTAATGCAAAAAATGACTTTGAAAAATATTTTTATAAACTTATGAATAATTGTGTTTGGTAAAACAATGGAAAATATCAGAAACAGAGTAGACATAAGACTTTTCAAGTTAAAAAGTTTGAAAAAAAATTAGTAGCAAAACCAAATTTCAAAAGAAGTACTCTATTTAATGAGAATCTTGCATCTATAAATATAAACAAGACAAATGTCAAATCTAATTAGTCTATTTATGTGGATATGTAAATTATAGACATTTTAAAAGAATTAATGTACAATTTTCATTATATAGTGAGAAAACCCAAATATGGAGATAAAATTGAATTACCGTATCAAGATAATGACTAATACTATTATGGAAGATATTTATGAAGATATGAAGTCGATGTTGGATAAATTTGATATAAGTGACTATCCAAAGGACTATATATAACACGCCACAAATAAATAAGAATGTGTTGAGTAAAATGAAAGGTTAATATAATGGACCAAATTATAAAAGAATTTGTTGGTTTATGAGCAAAAATGTATGCATATAGTGTTGAAGATAAAGAAAATAAAAGATCAAAAGTTGTGACATAATGTGTTGTTAAAAATAGAATTACATTTGATGATTATAAGAAAAGTGAGTTTGATGAATACAATATATAACAATGAATTTAAAAAGAAGTGAGAAACACAAAATATATCTAATTGAAGTTAATAAAACCGCATTAAGTCATTGTGAGTACAAGAGGATTTTATGAGAAAATAAAATCGATTTAGTGCCATATGGATATCGAAATTTATAGTTTTATTAATGAGAGCTTGGATGAGTTTTTCATCCCAACCATTTCTAAAAGAAAAGTTAGATATTTTAAATATCCTTAATTTCCAAAACAATGCCAATATGAGCATCATAAAAATCAATTAGTTAGGCATTTTCATATCAAATTTCTAAAACAATATAATTCATCTGCTCATTATTAATTTTATGAAAATGTTGTATATGGTGGCTCATGAATAATAGAGTTTCTAAATCCAAACACCATTTTTAGTGAAAAACTAGCTATTGTATGTCTCTAAATGATTAAATTCATCATATTTTATAAGCATACCATATGTTAAATTACACCGATAATTTATCTTTTTGTATGAGTCTAAATTACGTAATTTAATACCAATGATAATTTTTCTTTTTCAAAACCAAGAATATTGGATAATCGATCATAAAATATAATATCAAACTTAGATTTTATCTATATTCTGTTTTTCACATTGTCTGATGTTAATTCAATTTTATTGGTTGAAAATTTTTCAAATGACATAATATCCTTCTTTTAAAGACTCAATATTGTATTGGCTTCTGAGAATATTTAAAATGTTATTGTTTTCAATTTGTGTTATAGTATTATTTTATATATTAGGCAGTACAAATTTGGCAAGAAAACTAATCACTGCAATTGACATATCTTGATGAATTATATCATAATTAAGTTACTTCTTTAGTACAAAAATATTATTTGTTCACTTATATACTTTATTCTCCATTTAATAAAACACTTATTGTTATTAAATGAAAAATTTGTTTGGGGTGTCAATGTTTTAATTTCCAAAGGATTTGCAAAAAAATAAGAAGAATGGTGAATTTTTGCATGACAATATAAGAGCACTTATAGTAGGACCAATAATAGTGCAATACTCATTTGATTATTAATTTTTTTATATGACTGGTTAGCTAAATTTTAATAAATTGTACACTTGCTCAAAACGTTTAAATCAACCATAATATATTCAGTTACAAAATGATTTTGATGCCATTTCCAACAAGTTTAAAGAAAAAATGGCACACTTTTTAAAATTACAATAATGAAATGATCCCTCTAGATCAAAGTGAAAATAGTTATATTTGACAATGTTATTTTAGACAACCAAACTATAATTCGTGAGTTTTTTACTATGGGGAAACACAAGAAACAAATATATTTGATTAAGCTCAAACTTATTCGAGGGTGCCAAGCAATTGGTAAGAGACAATATGAATTTTCTGTGTACATTTAGACAAAAAGACAATAATTTAAGGCACATTTATATTAATTTTGTTGGTGCAGATATGACTTATGAGAAATTTAACGAGAATCGTTCAAACTGTTAGAACAAAGAACATGGTGTTATCACTTTACATTTGAGTAGAAAATGAAAGAAGAAAGTACAGAAACAAAATAAAATATTTTATATTCAAAGTCTGTCTTGTGAACTACACATGAGCTTTCACTATATTTTTTCTCAACCAGACCTCAGCAAACTCTCTCCATAACAGGAAGGAGCTTACTACAAATGCACTGATATCTACTCATGATGCAGCAAACACTCGACGAGTTACCACATGAAGCTTTAAAATGATATCATTATGCATCTTGCCAAGTGGCTCAGTTAGCAAGATTCGCAACTTCAGACTTAAAGGTCGTGGGATCGAGTCCCTAGTCGGAGAGGATAATTTATAGTGTAAATATGAAGATGCCACATATTTACAGTATAATTGGCAACTGAGTCATACTAAATTTGAGCCAAAAAGCATTGCTCGTGCTTGTATAGAAATATATGAGCAGGATGCAAAATTCTGGCAAAAAATCGTATTCTTTAAATACCTTCTCCAGATCTATGAGTACTTGGAGAAATCATTATTTTGGGTGTGTTTGGCTCTGATATTGATGCTCTTATATGATTATCATAAATTGGTTTAATTATGTTTATGTATTTCCAACTTCTATTTGAGTGTACTTGCTAATTAGGATTTATATTCTTGGAATACTGCATTGCTTCATAAAATAATATATATGTGGTTTTCATAATCATTATCTGTGTATTCGTCTCCAAGATCTGATTGTTTAGTTTTTAAAACAAATTAGGAAGCCCTTCTGTTAATTTATAATCTTTATCCTTACCAAATATTTATCATAATTTAACCTTACTTTTGTATCTCCAATGTAAAAAATTATACTCATCTCCATGTAAACCATATTATGCTTTAACAACATTTGTTCTTTTTTAAATTTCTTTTCCGAGATTTGTTGTAGAATCAGACACGTGCTGCATCAAATTTCTCAATGGTACAACGTCCATTAGCTCTTCTAAATTAGGCGATTTTGAGAATAACTCTCTTTCAAATGATGTTTCTTCTGGTGTTGGTGGATAATCTAAATTTTTTGCTGCTACAGGAAATAATGTAGTTACAAAATTTTTTTTTCTCCGCTTGTTCTACTTTTTTAAAATCAATATTTCGTAATTTGTCAATTAACAGAAGTTCTTTTTTTAATTTTTTTTTATATTCTGCCTCATGATTCTTTTTACAATTTCTGTAATTTTCAATGAGTAATTTAACTCGAGTAACATACTTTGATAAATCTTTCATTTATATATAATTTTTTACTTATAAATGAGTTATAAATGTATTGAGAGCTTTGATAGACAAACTTTTACCGCAACTGATCAAACTAGGGGGAATTTAAATGTTTACAATAATAGAATTGAATTTGATATTTCTATAGGCGATGGGTATTGTTTTCCCAAATGATGCTTATGTTTATGAGTAATTTCCTTTTCTAAAAAATGATAAAGAAGGAAATGAAGGAAAATAAGAAAAATTACATAATGTTGATGTTTGTGCTAACTTTTTTCCTTTTAATTTTCCAGAGTAGAAATCTCAAAACATGGAAATGTTATTGAAGCTAATGATAATCCAGGAATAACTTAATCGACGATGAATCATTTTTAAGATCACTAAGTGAACAAAATTATTTAGAAGTTACTCATGTTGATAATAAATATGGAGTATAATATGTTCTTAGTGATAAAACAAATGAGTTAAAGTCTCCACTGAGATCTTTGTTAGGTTTTATTCTGATAACACTGAGATTTATTGAAAAGGTGGTTATAAAATTCGTCTGATAATAATTGTTCATTTATTTATCAAAATGAGGAAGCAGATGGTTCAATAGATAGAGATTATGCTGATACAGGTATAAATTGTTATTCAAAAATAAAAAAAATTATGTGGCCTATTGTTGAATACGAATCTAACACACCTGTTGCAATTAAAGAAAAAAATATACAAACATCCTAAAGATCCTATTAGTTTCGAATATTGGCAAGTTTTAGAAAAAGAAGTTCCTGTTGAAACAACTGTGTTTATTATCTTTGTATAAAAGCTCAGTTTAATATTTAAAATGATTTCAAACTAGTAGAGAAATCGCACTGATCAGGATGTGCACGCTTATATGTTTGATCATTGTAATAAGAGATATATTAATTTTAAAAATGGAAGAAATTACATTTTTCCAAAAGAAAATTGGAGTCTAGATATTGATAATGACCTTTGCCTTAAAATGTTTCTTGTTTATAATGATTTTAGAAATTCAAAAACAATGCTAGATGCTACTTATAGAAATAATTAACTTTACTATAAACAACTGTAAACTTCCATGGTGATAGAAATTATTATTCATTTTGGTAAGCAAAAACCATTATATGTTATTGATTGTTTATTTAGAAAAAAAACTGTAGTTAAAGAATAAACAAACATAAAACTAGTGTAGATTTTAATAAAGTTGTTGGAGTAAATATCATTTGTAATGTTATTTTAATTAGCCAAAAGAATTTAACTTGTGATTATTTAAAAGAAAGAAGTAGTGAATATATATATATATATATATATATATATATATATTCACTACTTATATTATATATATATATATATATATATATATATATATATATATATATATATATATAATTTAAAAATTAACAAATGGAGGATGCAAACGATTTTATAGAAACATCAAAATATTTCGATAGTTTAATGCAAGTTTTTTAGAGATCGACTTGAATTGTTTTATCGACTAAAATTTTTTTTTTGTTACACCCGAATGAGATTTTTCTCCATAGTGTCAATTTTATTTCAGCATTTTTGAAAAGGGGCAAATATGCTTATATTTCAACATTATATATAAATTCAGTATATGAATAATGCGGATTTAAGCACAGCATACTAAATTAGATCAATTTCACGCAAATTAAAGTCAAAATCTAGTTAACTTCTCTTTTCTCGTAAAATCTATCAAATTGCAGCTGAAAAGAGAAAAAATTTGAGGCCAAAATCAAACAAATTTCAACATGTTTCTGGTTCCTTGAGCAGACTTTTTTTAAGGCCAAATCAGCAAGCTAAATCATCTTATTAAGATAAAATTTCAGCAACATATTTTCTTCTTAATAAAATTTTTCTTTATAAATCAAAAATCGAGTCTCTGCTCAACAGTTTAAACAATTTGTTTGAATTCACCAAACTACTAGATCTCGAAAAAATAACTGGTTTACTGCTACAGATTTAAAATTTGTGAATCTAATTTTGGTAATATAATTGAATTGTATTATAGATGGTGAGTCTAGAATTTCAGTATCAGATCGCTATGTGAAAAAAATTAATAAAATCACTTTCAAACTATTAAATGAGAAACAAGTTTTTGTATCATATAGAGGTTTAAAAGAAATAAAAAATGGAAAATTTATGCATGATCTAGAATTCTCTTAAGAGCGGGCCTACCTTGACCGGAAAACCACAATATTTTCCAAAAAAGAGTCCAGAAAGTTAATGGTCGTTAGTATTATTTTGCACTGTGTCTATGACTAGGGCCATTATGACTGGCATCTCTTCCCTGTGGGAGAATCCCAACTCTTGCCAGTATAGTGGTGGTTTAAAGTTTTTTTTTATATTTTTCCTAGGCCGTATTCCGTTCCCCGCACTGATGGGACCAGCTGAATAGCCACCAGTTAGTTACTTCTTGCTTTTATTGCTGGGCTGGGGAACGGAACACTCGGTGCTCTATTTTTGGCTCATAATTTGTGCGTTTTGTTTACACGATCCTATCCTACGATTTCACACGAAGGATAACGAGCAATTCCAAACGTTTGGTTTACTGTAGATGTTCAATATATGTTACAAAGTAATAATAGGTGATTTTAAATTCAAGTAGTAGCACTGGTTTCTTTTCAATATGGAGCGTGATGTTAGTTAAAGCATGTCCATGATAAAGCAAGCACTTATGAAATCAAACTTATAAAAAAGTCACTGCCCCTGCTTGCGTATATTTTAACGGTAGCACTGAGTGGCATGATCCCAGTAAAGTTGGCAACGGCAGAGGGAAAGTAGTTTCCATATCTTAACATCGAATAATAAAAGTGTTGGTAAACATTTGTGATAAGTTAAATTATTTCTTTCTCTTTCTGTATTTTATTTAAGCATCGAAGTATAAAAATGAACAGATTTTAAAATATTTACTTTTCTAATAATTTTACAGTTTCAGTGGACCGACGCATGAATAAAGTGACGAGGCCCATGGTAATGTTGATCTTACATAAAGCGTAAGAATACAATATGTGCATACAAGTAGGGCTTTTAAAAGTGCTCATTTTACTGTGAACAGCCTATAGGTGTATATTACCATGGGCTGCATATTAAGTAATAAATTTATGACTATATGCACGACATGTATCAAAATTAAATACGTAATTCTAAATGTAGACAACAACTAAAACTCAAATATTGTGTTATATTAGTTTCCAACTATGTAAAATATATTGTATCACAATATTGAAAGTTTATGATAATGTTATCAGTTATTACGATTATAAGTAAGAAACAACAATTGGTTGCGATGCAATGGATATTTTATCTTGAAGTTAATGTACTATACAATAAATATTCAAATTATTTTTTTTCTACACATTTAAGAAATTAAAATACATATTGTTACAGTGAACTATTAGGTACTACTCCGGGTAATTTTAATTTATATGAGATATAAAATAAATGCAAATTTTGTTCTTTGGCAACAAAATGACAAAATATAGGTCTGCTTGAATGAAATATGTTAATTCAGGACACAAAACATAATGTAAATGACTCAATATTTAAGGTTTTTGAACGTCAACTTTTCTAAAGTAGACAATCTCTCTTCAAATTGGCTAGAAATAATTTTTATCTTATTTATCTGATCGTAAATCGTAGCACCATGTTTGTAGAAAGTGTCACATATTCTTAAACACTCCCCTATTCATGAATCCAATTCTGTAAGCATTGTAACATTAAATACCTGTGACATTAATAGGAATGGCAGTATTTCTATTTATTTTTATTACAATATGTATGCTAAACATAACAAGGTATAACTAAGGTAAGAGCAACTCAGCATAGGTGAAGTGCACGTAACATATTAAAATAGAAAACTGTATAACAAATCAAGTGTTGTTGGAATAGATTGAATTTGATATAAAACTTCTTCCACAACACGACAGTAACAATTGCACGATTATTGTACAAACTTGCAATTTTTCATTTTTAATTGTTTTCTTCTATTTTAATTCCAGGAGTTTTCTGCAGCAATATTAAGTTCCTAATTCTGATAAATGTTCGGGTTCGAGCAAAATATTGTACAACTTCGTATTGCATGTGGTTCCCAAGTTTGTGTACAATTGCATCCGCCACTTTCCTAAATATGTTTTTGTAGAAACTGAATTAGAAAATATTTGTACTATTGGTGTGACTTTTGTCTTGCACAGCTTATTACATCCAAGTGGGGCTGAGTTAGTTTAGAAGATATTTTAAATTCATGCTTTGAGTTGTTAAATAACTGTTGTTGATATTGTTTCTTTCCACACTAAATCCTTTGTTTTAAAAGTGATTTCTTACAAGTTTTATTAATTGAGGATCGTCAACAAACACTAAAATGTTCCTATTGTTGTCAAATGGTAAAGCTAAATGCAAGGACAGAGTAGACAATTACGAAGAAATGTACAAGGAAAGCAGTGGTGAAGGAATTATGATGGTAGATGGAGTATATTTTAAATTGAAACAGAAATAGTGAATAGGCGGTGTAGGATGTGGGAGCACTGCAGGGTGCTGCGCAGGGGTGGAGGAAAAATGAATTACGGGGAAGTAGAAAAGCGAAATGCAAGGACAGAATGACCAAATATGTAGGTATGAACACGAAATGCTTTGGTGAAGGAATAAGGGTCATAGAATAAACGGTTGTGGAATGGCGGTGAAATGAAGTGACAACTGTTACACAAAAAACTGTGACATGGTAGCGTGAAAGCCACACGATGTTAAAACTTGGGTCGACTTTGAGCTGCTCGTGTGTGGAGGACAGGGTTGGAGGGGGAGAAAGATGCACAAGTGCCTATCTGGTATTTGTTATAGTACTATGAACTTCATCCTGTAAGCAATATCACCCCTTCTCCACCTCCCCATCTTCAGACTTGTGGTCGCGAGTGATGAGAACAAAATATAAGGTCTGCAGCGAAGATGCCTTGGCTTGGTTCGAAAACACACGATCTTCAGAAGCTTCTGAAATATCTAACATTAGTTAAAAATTCTACTAATTTGCAGGTACACTCTTCATAGTACCAATGTGTGATATATCACAAAAAAATTATCGAATGTATTCTTTAGAACAGCATAAAAGAGTCGCTAATACATACATTAGAAGAGGCAGCTGAACACGATTTTTAGGCAGTGTCCCAGAAATAGCCCATCATCAAAATTACTTCTTTATTATAAAATGTCACAACATTAAAATATATTTTTGAAAGATGTAGTTCATTTATTTGCATCAAATGCGGATAAGATACTGTAACTGTAATTAAATTTGTGTATTTAAAAATTCCGAAATCTTCCGGTTAAAACTAACATTGTTTCATATGGCTCGCATTTAGGTATTGTCGGTGTCAAACATCTTGAAGGGTGGACTCCCTAGTCCTAGTTTGTCCTCTCTCCGCTGGTGCGCGCCTCTTAGGCCGGCCTTTGGGTTTCCCCACTCCCTCGAAACACAACTGTTCTGGAACATACTACCCATTCTGCAAACATTAGTATGCCATCTCGGAAGTGAAAAATACCCTCACATCACTATATTCCTGCATTAAAAATGTTCTCGCGTGTTTCATTTCGTGCATCCTAACCCCTTTAAGTTCCACGGACATCAGACTACCATAATGTATTATGAATCACACACATAGCCCGAGTTAACGACTTTATAATAAAAACACTGCTAGCCTCTTTTCCCACATAAGATAACCAACAATTATTAGTGGCGATAAAAATTATCACATTGTTATTAATGCAACCATTAAATTAGTTTTAATGACATTCGCACCAAAATAGAAAGTTTTACAAACTAGATATGTAGGAAATACAGTGTATTTTTTCACTTAAACATGTTAAATATAAGTAGAAAAAACTTCAAACTTATAAACAATATATACAATTTAAATTTTATTTAATACGTAAACATCTCAAAATATGATATTTGTCCAAAGTTGCTATAACATAAAAAGCAGGGGATGAAGAAAAATAACACATTTCACTTCTTACCAAACACAATACTGCACAGAAGTTTATAAAAAGAATCTTTGAAATGAACGTAAATGTATGCAATATGTGTATTTAAAAATACTGATTCAATGTTTATGTAAAAGCATTTGGGAAAATTAAATGTAACAAAAATATTGAAAGAACTTGTTTTGATCCCCTTACTATTGACGTCAAATGAAAATACACAGTATATATTACAATGGTTGAGCCAAACTTGAGTCATCACTGTTATTGCACATTTCTTGGTCACTGTACTTGTCTTGATCGGAATAGGAATCACTTGTAGTATCAGTGTCACTGTCATCGCCTAATTTAATTAGGAACTCGTCTACAGCTATCTCCATGAGGTGGTCTTTTTCCCACTATTCATTTTCAATATTCTTGGTATTGGTACAAAATCCAACCAAGTCTTCCTTCATTACATATTCTACAACTGCCATTGTTAGATGTTGAAGGACTGTCAACGACAAATCTCCCGACGTGTTTTGTGACCGGGCATAATGCTCTACCTTGGCCCAAGCAAGTTCAATTGCTTTTAAATAGCACATGTACGGGGGTAATATAACAACTGTATGGCCGTGCTGTTGAAATAATATATATATAGTAAAGGTTTTTTGTTTTGGGTGGTGCTGCTCAAGCAGATCAATGAATGTGGCCTTAAGCATTGTACCATCGCAAGCGACTGGTTATTTTGCAATCAAGCTAAAATTTCTTGTTTGACACTGTACTTTGAGGGAGGGTTTTCTGCTTGTTTGAAATGATACGGCGCATTCTCCATAACAATAACTGCATTAGGCGGTAAGTTTGGCAATACTTTCTGCGTAACCCGCTTCTCGAAGTTTACGGCATTCATTTGCCCATGGTAGTTACCAGTGGTGGAACTTGCCTTATAAATTTAAATGCCTCCAGGAAGAAAACCTTCACTGGATCCTATGTGGACAACAATCAGTCTGTTTGCAGCATTTCCACTTTCTAGAACACCTTCAACCTCGCCTTCCTCCCGCCAGCACTTCTTAAATGTCAAGTTAGTATATTTCCACGTTTCATCTAGGTAAAATATTTCACGGCCTTCTCCTCTAAGTTGTTTCAGCGTCTTTAGATACTTAGAACGCCAAACTACGACATCAGCTCGTTCTACCAAAAACTTCCGTTTCTTTTGGAACTGCTTCCACACGAAACCCATGTCTTTCAGGAGTCTTCGTAGTGACGATTGGCTCCACTCCCATCCAATCCTTTCGCGAAGAATTAGCATAAGTTTGACTACTGTCAGTACAACTTTCTTCGCCAAATAGAATTCTCATATAGCGTCTCTAATGACTCGTCGAACGAAGCTGTCAACATCGACTTTCTTGGTCTTTTTCGATCTGAAATAAACACAAATTAAGACATTAATTTGTTTGCATAAATGTATAATGCTATGTATACTATGAAAACAGAGTGTCACCGAATCTCGTGCCACATCTTCACGTATGTTCTCTGTTTTCAATCAATTATATCACGATGTTATAGTTGTTGAGGACAAGTTGCAAGGAGTTAATAAATAGTAACAGAATATTATGTACTGCGGTATTCAATTTTTTGAAATATATACTTGGGAAAACTATTTCCTTATTGTGTAACATATGCCTACATATTTTTTTCTTATACACTAAGTGTATGGCTAACACCTCATATACTATTATTTCATAATGTGACTAGTGTCGAATGATTTTATTTTAGTCAGCCTTTATATGTTCGATAGGGCGTTTGGATAATCAAAGGCTGAGCGTTAATGATTGACGTATGCTATTGGTTTTCTTCCTTCCTAAGGAACAATATTGTTCGTTATTCTAACAAATATTTCGGCCAAAGTTAGTGTTAGTTATTTCGGAAATATATTATTAATTTACAGGATTGAATTTTAATGGCATAGGAATTTTCAGCACAAAGATAAATATCCAAATGCACTGACATAATAATTCTGGAGCAGTCAATAATATATATATATAAATATATATAATAAAAGGTGATATAAAAATGGTGCTTCTAAGGAAAATATATTTTCTGTGAAGATTATAATAGCTGCAACACTCGGGAGGCGAGTACTAGTGGACAGATTTCTGTTCAATTCGTTTTATCGGGGTTTGCGGTTGCATGGTTATTTTGAAACATGGTTCTAATTTTTCGGCTTAAATTTAAAGAAATGTTTGTTTTCATGGTGACCTGACATGGAACATACAAAATATGACTCAAAATGTGCTCACGGCTCAGTAACGTCGGTCTGCCTGTCTCTCGCACACACAGTATAAACCTACAGCGTTTCGAAACTTTAGGTAGTTTCTCTGTGTGATCACAGAAGAGAGTAATTCATGTGCGGCATAATAGGGGCTTGACAAGGGTTTAATTTATGCGGTGACCTGATAGTTGAATTTTACATTCCAAAATGGAAAAAAAAAAAACCAGGTTATCACTGCCCTTCCAAACATCGTTAACGTTACAGGAAATAGTTATTTTTAAATACCATTTACATACACTGCACAGTTAAAGGTATACAATATTTGCGTAAGTGATGTATTAGCTGGCGTGTCTGCCAACTTTGAAAACATGTATCATTTTCATTGATCATTATAAAACATACTAGTTGCTATCATCTCTTTAGATAAAAACAACATGCCATGTGCATATACACTCGTATACTCGCGGATAGAAAAAACACTTTCATTATTTGTTCCTTCAAACTAAGGTCTACTTAAGGTGCCCACCCGTCTACCTAAAGCTGTTTTAGATATTTGAGGCACAGAAGGGAGCAGGCGATAAGAGACACGCAGGTACGCAAATCAAGTGCCCCGTCGCCTTTAAGCGAAAGCTACTGAATCGGAGTGCAGGTTTTCAGTCGTGCTGCTGTAACTATGGGACTTTAAACAGTGACACTATAATTGTGTTGGACGCGAGTCTACAGGAAGGTTCAGTGCAGGTTCCTATTGCAGATTCGCAGACATGCATGCAGTACGTTTTAAGAATGCCGTTTTTGCCCATGTTCAAGAACTCCAGAATGATATTTGTAATGCGCGAGATATATTCGAAAAACCATTCCACCCTAGTATGAAGTGCCATTTAATTTTCTATGAAAACATACAGCGAACACGTGGCGTAGTTTCTTAGTAAAACGTGTATTTTAAACTAAACTCTGCTGCGACGCAGTTCGTGCGTCAGGTAGGCGGGCGCCTTAGAGTAGAAAAATAATATGGGAATTAATGGTTTTAGTTCTAACTGCAGGAGTTCAATAAGTGGTTTTAGATATACAAAAATATGGTAAAGTGAGTGAACCCGTAGGCTGAGGAATTACCTGTTGTCTTTCAAACCTTTTGAGAAACCTTTTTAAGCAAGTTCATTAGGTTTCTTATACTCGAATGAGTTCAGTTTTGCAAATAGAGCATCCAATATCGTCGTAACTGTAGATAATTATTTCCAAAAACATTTAGAATTGATGTCTTGATAAACATTTCACCTAAAATATAAACATGAAAGCAATTCACAAAAATAATACATATTTTAAATTTTGTTCCGTAATAATAAGTGGTAACAATTGACAGGGAATTTAAGCAGATAATGAATTGGAAAAAACTTAATGAATGCATTAAGTATTGGCAGAACTATATTACAATTTTTTCGTCAAAATGGACAAACAGCGTTACGTTTCCAGCTGCGTCCCGTAGGTGGGTTATAAGATATTTGCGTATATGCTTAATCAAAGAGTCAAAACTATCTTGTACTGACCTTCGTTTTTCTGGAGTTCTTTGCTGTTCACAGGGATTTTCTCTACTCTGCCTTCGAAGTCGTTCGATAGAAGACTCGCTCACTCCTGTATAATTAGCTGCTCTCTCTCTCTCTCTCTCTCTCTCTCTGTTGCTTTATTTAGAGGGACAAGTAAGCATTTATTTTTCGCTTCTACAATGCACGCACTAATAACACTAGTAATATTTTCTCTTTCCTTGCTGTGCAAGACTTTGTTAAATCTTTTCGGTCGCGCGCCACACTCCATTGTCAACAACCCCGGCTGCGAAGGAACTGTAACTAATATATTTTGAACGCTCGTTGCGTAGGGAGAAAGGGAGGGCAGCCTCCTCTTCCTCCCCTTTCTCCACTGGCGAGCGGCTTTCCTCACCACCCGCGCTAAGAACCATCCCGACTTCTAGAAGTGCGCTTCTCTAATATCCGCTTGACATATCTACTTAAGACTTATACATTTTTACGTATTTCTTTTCAAATGCTTATGAGCCACACGCACAGAAAACAACAAAGGCACAAATTACTCTTTTTACTAGTCAGGTGTTACGACTTCACGGCAAAATCCCATCTTGTTGGGATCCGGTCGCAGGTCGGAACAATACGCGCATAGTCGCACGAATGGGTCGCCTCTAGTGTGAGGACATCCGTACGGGATTGCTCAGGTGACTCGTGCGTAGTCGGTTCCAATTCGCAAGTAGCCTTACTTGACTACGATAATATACAGATATGTTGGAACTATTTGGGGGGGGGGAGGGGAAATAGCCACTTGGAAAAGACAAAATATTACTCTGTAGAGAGTTGCCGGCAATAAGAGAGTGGCCACCCCTTTAATTTTCACAACGGGGTGTATCATTAATGTGAGTTTGCTCTTAGCTTGGATATAGCGATAACATAAAACAATGTTCCGTGAATTGTACTTTCATCTCACCTGGTTTCCGATATTCTGTAAAAATACATTCCATAATTTAACATTTCGGGGAATTATTTTGCCCTTAATATTCACTTTTGGTACAAAGAATGGGAAGCATAGGTGACACTTAATAGTGTATATGTAATCAATTCCCGAAGTTTGTCGGTCGAATTCAGCCTCATCCTGTATTCAAATCGTTAATTTGGGCATTGTCAAACTCGTAAGAACAAAATTAAAATAAGAGCCTTATTTGCATTCGTAAATATTTTCAAATCTTTAATTAGGGTAAAAACAAAAAATAAAGATTAAACGTTGGTTACAATTATATCAAATAAGAAAATACCTAGGATGATCGAACACTTCTGAAACCAACTCGTGAGAAATATCGCTGCCTTCATGTATTGTAACGGGCACACAAACTGGAGTTCCACCAGTAACGTGGATAACGAAGGACGGAGAGGAAGAAGTTCCACGTTTTTAAGTTGTCACGTGAAACTTTCTGACTACTGAAATTATTTATTTTAATTTCTGGTTTTTTAATACACAAGTGTAAAAACGAGGAAATTCGTAATATATTTGTGATTATGACAATTTAACGTTTTTTAATCTGACCAACGCATTAATAAAGTGATCCGGCCTATGAAAATGTTAATTTTAAATATGGTGGAAAAATACACAACATGCATGCAAGTACACCTTATACAGGACTTTAGGAAGTGCTTGGTTTACTGTGAACAGCCTAATACAGTTCATACGGACGTTGGTAGGAATAATAAGGAATGCAGATAGCAAACGACAAAAAATTTTTCTTGAATATCATTGGTTGACACTAAGCTACCTTTAAGTTATGTTGATGTTCGGTCAACTTCTTACGTGGAAAATTTAACTTTTCGCCACTGCTGCGTCACGCATAGTTAAAGCAACGCGTTTCGTGTAGCTTCTATGTGAATCGGGCTTTATGGCCTGTTCAAGATTAACTAATCTCTTCTGAAAGCCCGGCTCAGGGTCAACTTATTACTAATTTTATATCCTTCTGCCATATCTGATATTGACATTACTATGGGCCATATCACCATTTCCATTCGTCATCTAAGTGTAAGTGTACAAATTTTATGATTGTAAATGTGTTCCTAATATGAAAATATGATTTATAATGTTTATAAAACAAGAAATACTATCGTCACTGACCATAAACTTCAACATTAATTACACTCGCAGTACAAAGCCAAAGATTAAAACTACTTAAAATTATTCGTTACCAACTTAACTGGGTGCCTTCATGATAGTGTGTGCTCTAACATCCAGTATGTGTAGCTGTGGGAAGTGATTTGTTTACATATATTGATTTCAAAATAGCTCTATTTACCGTGTACATTCTTTACCAGAAGTACTTGGTCATTTCAGACCCACCCTTGTACACAATTCTGTACATAACTTACAAGGAGGTTACAAGGCTGAGTGCCTAATGAACTTCCCTGTTGGTAACTCATTCGAAGAACCATTCTGCTGTTCGAGGTTGTGTACAGTTCGTGTTTCTACAGCCGAACACTAAGCCTACAGCTCATTGTTTGCAACAACGAAAAAGTGTTTTGTCGATTAAACCACGGTGCGCATAAAAAAAATATGTCGTTTGCAACACCTGGGACCAGTGGCTTGTGATGAAGTGTTGCATTGTAAGCTGGTGCTTGCTCAGTGCTGTACACACTCGACGCACCCATTACACACGTACTGTGACGTCAAATCCACTACTACGTGTATGTGGCCGGTGTGTAAACCAGCAAACTATTAGGTACAGCACAGAGCAAAACACAGTTTACCTTGCTTCAGTTCACAACACGCCGCTGCCTGGAACAGTAGATTAAATTGGACCTGAAAGAAGTTAGCCCCGCTCAACACATGCTAGAGAGGTACTATTAAACGTAAGCGAACTGGTTGACCACCGCAATAGCAAAGAGACGGGGGAGGATAGGACCCCTAGCCCTCCCAGAAAATTCGGTCTGTTTAATTTTGAATAGTTTGTGATATTTCGCAGAACGAGTTCATGCAGATCACAGAGCAACATTTCAAATAAATCGTTTCTTAACTCTCTCCCGTTGTAAACCGCAATTTTCCTATACCTTTGTAGGCCTACTCCTTAGAAAGTAGACCTCCAGCCTTAAATACCGTCCACTTTTAGGCGTTTCGTGCGTGTTGTTATGTGAATAATAAAACTAATACAGGCGTTTTACTAAGAGTTTGAGAAAATTATCTCATTCGTTTCTACCAGGACAACTCAGTCTCCATTAAATTGCACGCAATAATTGTTACAAAATGTGACGAATACTGTACATAGCATTTGGAACACAAATTTTACAGTAAAGGTTGCTAGGAAAGAACTTTGAATTTAATCTGGAAGCCGAGCCAGCCTCCCCTGGAGCAGGAACCCCAAGAATTTGCTACCGCCCCCCCCCCAAGGTTCTTCACCCCCCTGTGCTCCACCTCGGCGGGCGTGGTTATGGCGTGAACACGCGACGGTTATTTTACCAAATAGTTCCGTAATTGGGGCCGCTGTGGTGTAGTGATAAAACTACTTGCCTCCCACTTAGGCTAACCGGGTTCGATTCCCGGTAGAGTGGCTCCCGGGAATCGTGCCGGAGATGCCGCTGGTCGACAGTTTATCTCTGAGATATCCCGTTTTCCCCTGCTTCTTCATTCGTGTGCTGCTCCATACTCACCTCGCTTCACCCTCATCGGCTCTCGAGACCTCGATGTTAAAAGCCGCCCAAATCTGTTCATTAACTCGGTTCCGTAATGAAAATTCTACGGAAGCTGAAGTAGTTAACCAGGTAGAGAGTTAAGTACAGGACTGGTGTGAGGTGTAGTGTAGTTGCCAGTGCGGGAGCGAGGCGCCGCGCCGACGTGAGAAGAGGCACCGCGCGTCGCGGCTGGGACGTGCGATAGGTGGAGCGGAAGGCCGGGTGATGTGGGTCAACAGATCGAGAGCAAGCCACAGGCCGCCCCTCTCCTCTGTCATTTCCTCATCAGGTGGCCGCTACCACTTGTTTCCTTCGCTTCGTTCCTCCCCCTTCCTAACACTTCTGTACACTTCACTTCTCCGCCGCTCTCAAGGGGCTCGAGCTGCACTGCAACTGTACCCGACGTCACAGCCCGCAACATTTACGTCGCTGTTTCTTAACACGATAGCCATCACGGTTAATTGACACTTTTGCAACCAACATTAGAAATACAAATTTCTTGATAGTAGTTGCATATACCGTGACTCACAGTGACAGTGGTTCACCTCTCCTATGATATATTATTGTTGTTATACATGTCATTTGGATATGAAAAGTGAGTGTATTGGTGAATAAAGGTGTTTGCAATCATCATGCAAAAGATACATAAAGCAGATATATTCACAAAAGAGTCTATAAATTTACAACCAAAAAACTGCACATTCTGAGGTCAAGATGTACACAACAATGAAAATGGTACAGTTTGTACATGTCCTGTCGTTGAAGAGCATGTGTGAACAGTTAGTACCTAGTGTGGCGACCACAGTTCTTTTTCATCTCCTTAAGCTCGCCTGGGGTAGATCGAACCAACCTTTCTCAATAAAAGGACTTATTCTAATCCCACTCCATTTGAAGGTCAGGTGTGAGGTCATTCCGGTTAGATATGGGGTGTTTGCAGATGATTTATTTCAACACACTCCACAAATTTGCAATGATATTGACTGTGGAGGGGTATCGCGTACATGGGGGCCGTTATAGAGTAACCACATGTGTATCTTATTGGCCTTGTGTTTCGGTGTCGTTGTCCTGGTAGAACGTGAAACAATACCGCGAAACTAATTTCTCTGCTCTCGGTGACTGTTCTTTCCTCAGTATGACAAAATATACATCTTGGCACATAGTACTATATATAAAATTGAGTTTCCCCACACCCGCAGCCACCATACAACCCCATACCATCAGGGACCCACCACCGTGTTTCACCGTCGGCTGAGGATTTATTTCGGCACGTTCCGTGTTTGGTTTACGCCAGATACTGACCACCCCATCCGATGCAAACACATTGAATTTATTTTCATCGGTAAATATTACTGTATTCCAGTAGTCAAAGATTTATCCGCGTGATCTGTGGCAAACTGGAACCTGAGACTTTGTTCATCTTGCTATTGTATGGTTTCGTACGTGCTACTCGAACATTGAAATCCTCCCTACGAAGGGTTATGGGTGGCCTTTTTTTCCCCCAAGACGACTTCTGTTTCCTTGGAAAGTGTTGGTGCACTGAACGCTGTATTCGTCTCCATTTGACGTCGTATCCATCGCTCGTCTGTTGCTGTAAATATTTTTCTGGATTTACGCTTCCCTTTGTTTCCAATTTTACTATAATAACCTCTTTCACTGTGGTGTTGAATCTGCATTGCTTTTAGTGGTTTCCATTTTATGCAGTTATAGTCATAGAAAGGATGCGTATCTTTACAGACCCGAATAGTTGGATATTTAATACATTACATATACTTTGTTGCCAGTAATTTTCATTTAGAGAGGATATTGATTTCCATTCTAATATCCGGCCTTACTGGGTGTACCACCTTCACTATGATTCAACTGTTCTTAGTTAAGTATACACTTGCACTGGACAAGTGTAAAGTGTATACATGCACTGGACAAGTGTAAAGTATTGTTGGCAAATACATTAACACATGTCGACGGATTTTTACACAACAATTTACGACAAATAAGAGAAGATAATGATGAAAAACGATTTTACTAGTAAATCATTTTATAGACAGAATTACTACTAACTTTTCTTGAGTCGTAAATGTCTACGGTAAGTTGTTGTGCAAGGGGTTACAGGAATGATGTGTTGTGACAAAAGCATAAGAGTTGTTAAAATATTCTGGAATTCTTCATGTTGGCTACACGGACAAGAATAGGATATGTAATTATAGGTAATGGTTACTGGAACATACGTTTATAGTTTATAGTCCATTCAAGTTTACTTCACACTTTTTGAAGCCCTGCTAAAATTTTTCTTGCGCGATATTTCTCCGCCTCGTGCAAGCAAGGCTTCACCACGTCTAGAAAATTACACGAAAGAGACAACAAACCACAGTTGCGCGCACTTAGCGTAAAAATACTTTGCATAACAACTATTTCTTAGTAGGCATTACCAACACACACCCGTTTCTCATTGTTTCTATTCATATTAATTGTGTATTATATACTACGATTTCTAGACAAAATATGAACAAATATTCAATTTAACCAAAATTAATGTTCTTATCTAAACACAATTATAACACGTTGGTGATAGATGACATATTTAGGGAATAAACAAACACATCACAAATGGGGTGATTTTTCAACTGTTCCATTCAAAAAGTGTGAACAAACCGTGAAAGACTATACGCAATATTGATGGTAAGGATTGTCGACGTAGTAATACATCTGGCTTTATAGAGGTCATCGATTCCATGGAGACAGCAGAGATAGACATCGCTGGTGGCAAAGTCAAAGCCATCGGTTGCATAGTCTGTTAACATTGCAATTGCGGCAGAAAATAGCTCCGACGAAAATTAGAAATTTTTTTTAAAGTAAAACGTACTAATGAGAATTGTTGCTTGCGTCATTTAATGCACTATAACTCTGAAGTACTTCGTGCGCATGCGAAACTGTACGTGCTTACAGCTTAGAAATAATTGTATTTGTTGTTTTTTCCTTGGTGTAAAAAGGGACCAAGTAGGCAGTGTTGTGTATGACGGTGGACGCGGCTGGTCTGGCTGGAGTGTCATCACCACGTGTCTCAAAACTTAAAAAGAGTAAAACCATAAAGTAGACAGGAAAGCGTGATTATTAAATAATTTAATGCCACGTGTATATAATTCCCTACATAAAAAGGACGCAACAAATGAAATAATATAGTTTTTGTAACATGATAGCAAGGGACCCCTTCCAAGTACGCAGAAGAATGAAGTGATAGGAGCTGCAACATTGGAATGGACAGAGTACGTCAGTTCTACAGCCAATTTAGACTAAAAAATTCGTTGGACTTACTTCATTTCCATAGGCGATTATGAGAAAAGCAACAATAAACAAATAAAACATACTGAAAATAAATTGTAAATATATACACAGAGAGTGAAAACAACACTTTAACAAAAACCGTGCAAATTAAAATATTAATATAATGCAATAATCAAGAAAAAATAAAACCATAAAATGAAAACAAATACTGAAACCCTTAACAGCGGAAAGAAAAATTAACTATAAATATAGATATACATAACCCGGTCGTCAATTTATCAAATACAATATCTCAGAACGGAGAAAAATAAAAAATTTAAATAAAAGAAACACAGAAGGCAAAAAATAAAAATAAAGAAGCTAAATAAATATGGATCAAGTTAAATCATGCAGTTGAAAACAACTGGCTAAACACAAATAAGAAATTAGTACAAAAACGACAATTACGAACACGCACACGAAAACGAACCCATTTTGCAAATTTCTGAGCGTAACTCAACTACTCCATTGCCACAGTATAACTTGATTAATATACATGTATGTATATGCTGATCACGGTGAAATGAGCACTTTTGAAATTCCTGCTTAAGATCTACTTGTATGCACGGTGTGTATGAAAAATTAACATTGTCATGGACCTAATCACTCTATTCATGAGGCGGTCTAGTGAAACCGTGAAATTATTACGAAAGTGAATATAATACAGATTTGTTCATTTTTCCACTTCGATTCATTAGAAGAAGACCAGAAAGAGAAGTAAATAATTTAAGTTATCACAAGTGGTTACGTAACACTTTTTATTTGATGTTAAGTTATGGAACTACTTTCCCTCCATCGTTACCAATTTTACTGGACGCATGTCACTCAGTGCGCCCGTTAAAATATTTGCAGGTAGGGGAAGTGACTGTTTTCTAAGGTTGATTTCAAAAATGCTCACATTATCGTGAACAGCCTTTACTAGTCATTTGGTGCACTGCGACGTAAACTTTTACGTGTGGTAGTCGGGTGTACGACGGGAAAAAGAAAAATGAAGCTGGTATTCCAAAAGTTGGCAATAATCTGTGAACAACCTCTACACGCATCAACAGAGTGCTCTAGTTTATTGACGGTTTCCGAGGACGAGAAGTGGTTGGAAAAGTTAACGAGTTCACTGGCCTCTCGGCCATAGGAACGTCAAAAAACGAATTTTTAAATTTTTTTGCGTACCATCAAAATTTAGTTCCTTGCTCTAGAACGCGTCAAATTACCGATTAAATGACTGAAATAACTGGTACCCTCCAAATGGAATACGCCAAAATATTATTAACACATGAAATTTTTTCTTGAGAATCTCTGAGAAGCGATCACAGAACAACACAAAGTTACTTCAGACTGTTATGCCGAAAGGGAAGAGATAGGCACTTGTATGCTAAAATGCACATTAGACAGTTCCGAGAGATTTTTACACGTGTTTTGTGAATGAACACTGTTCGGTAGAGTTTTACAACAGAAATTGTACTACATGACCACGATAGCAAATTGTGTTATGTAACATTCCGTTCTGATAAGTTTACTAGTTACAAGATTTGATATAAAACAGACAATGACATCCACAATCATTTTAATTCTATAATAGCATTCGTTACAAGAATGTGGTCAGAGAAGTCCGTGACATCGAAGAGTGTATTATTTGTGATAGCGAAGTAAGTAAATACGTAACGTAGAGTAGGTAGTGTCTTCGATCCAGGCTGAACGGAGTTACCTCTAGCTGAGTGTTAGACAAGGGGTCGACGAGAGTCATTGTTTTAGTGTGAAGTTGTTTTCTTCATCGATAGGAATAAAATGAAAAACGATTTTTGGTTACTCAGTTGAAACAGGTCAGTGCTAAATAACAAAAGGTATGCGTTAGAATCCCGACGTTGGCAACAGTCATTTTTTTTACCGCATAAATTAATTGCATCTAGAATACTGTGTATTGAGTTAATTGAAATGCAAATAACAACCCAACTATGTATAAATAAATTAAAGGCTTTATCTTTGTGTTTATGTTGAAAACGTCCATGTTTGGTGGGAGGAAAAAAGCGCTTTTAACAAGATCTTTCTCTCGTAGGAGCATTTTTATGCAATATTGCTGTCTGGAAGTATTTCTTGCAATTTCATGAGCATGCGAGAAAACGTAAATGTGGTAAATGTGGCATGTTTTACCTTCGACTGACTGATATATTTATTTCTACACTAGGGGTTAGCCCGTGAACGTAATTCTAAATGGCCACATGTCTAAAATAGTTATGATGTTACAAATTTTTGTTATCATACAAAGACTGAAAAAAAAAATTATGTGAAATGAACTCAAGATTGGATATAGTTCTATCCACTAGCCACTGCGCCCCCACTTGGGATCGTTCTAGCCACTGGGCCACTAACCCCCCCCCCCCCCCCCCCTTGATATAGTTCTATGAAATTTTGTAAAATTAACTCAATATTGAAGCGAGACATTTTGAGTAAAAAAAAATGATATTCCATAATCTTCATATCTCTATGCAATAATCTCTATGCATTGATACAAAACTTTCATAGGAAAAGGTTATTGATAAAGGAGTTTTTAGTGTCAAAAGTCATGAATGCGTAATCCGATCTCGCTGAAATTCAAACTTGACCTGTGTTAGACCCTGACGATTCCCTCTGCAAAATTTGAAGAACACTTGTTGAGTTTCAATGTACTTAGAAGTATTAAAGACGGACAGAGATTGTCTCTTTATATAGTAGGATTTGGGATTTATAGTAAATTTTAAAGCTCAAGTTTGCAGCATTGCTGTTCGTCCTTAATAGCCTAAATAGTCTGAATAAAATGACGAAGCTCGTGAAAATGTTAATTTTACGTAAGGCGGAAGATAACACAACGCCTATACAGGTATATTTTAAGAAGGGCTTTCAAAAGTGCTCACTTTACCATAAACAGCCTATAAAAACATGTATTTGCAAACATTTCTGAAATGTCCAAAGAACTGATAAATAAAAGAAGACAATAATACACGTTTAATTATTTCTGCAACACTAACTAAATATACGTATTACTTTATTAATTCTTTTATGATTGGAAAATATTTGAAATATTAAAATATTTTATATTTTAACATTACAATATCAAATGATTTGTACAAACGCAGTTGGTTAAAATTGCGGTTATAGATTTTAACGGATGGAAATATCTTTTAATGCGCACATTATATCACACAATCCGTGAAGGTATTATAGAAAATATTTAATGTATGTTCATTTAAGTTACATTTCAAATAAACAAACTTCATCTACATACGTAATTATAAACACATAAATATATTCAGTTCGTATTTTATTTCAGAACGTCAAAAAAATATCAGACACCTTTATTATAGCATTTGCAGATTAAGATTATGTAAGTAAAATTGCTTTGTTTCAAACTTATTCCGATAATTTTAGTACTGGAATGCATCAATTGATATTACACAAAATATGTATTGAATAAAATGAGTAGTAACACGTTTGATCATTACGCATATCATGTAGCTCAAGTTTTCTGGGGCCTGTTGCACAATTCTACTAATATTATTAGTAAAGTTTTATTAGTTATAAGTACCAAATTACAAGTACCAGTAATTTTCGTTGCATAGTGGAAAACAATTTTCTAATATTATAAGTTTATTTATGTAAGTAAAATTCACAACTTACAAGTCAGCTAATTGGTAATATGTGTAATTATTCAACTATTCTGTTTTTCTTCCGTTAATGTTATTTTGAGGTTATAAAGGCTGTTGATAGTTTGCGGGGGATTGTGTTATTGTTAAATGATTAGAATGGGCAAGCGTGATAAACAGCATAAATCGAAAATATGTATCCTCAAAAAAAATCAAAGAATAACTATCTATATAATTTTTTTTCATTCAGCAAAACACTAATAAAGCAATAAAAAGTGCACGAATGGTAGAAAGTTAATTCGTATGCACAAACATTTCGCCATACTATCGGGCAAATATTGTACATACTTAAAGGATGTTTGGTGGGTTAATGTACTGAAATGTAGAATGGTAAATACATACTTTTAATCAGTTCAATTAATAAGCTTGTAGTATTTCTCGGGAAAATTGGGAACTATCCCTTGCTATGCGAATTAGGGTTCCTATAGCACCACGCAAGGGCGCCATTGTGATGTTTTTGGGAAAGCTGGGGGTGTTTAATGAGTGTGGACTTTGTGGAGAAAATAATTATGAGTATCCATAAATGCCAATGACCAATATGTAGAAGAGATATAAGTGTAACGCAAGATGTGTGTAAGAGAATGCGTGTTTGGCCCTTTTACCTTGAGACCTTACTCTCCAAGGGCGTACTGGTTGTCTCAGGAACTCTGCAAGGACATTTGCATGCACCGGCATTCACATCACATAAAACTTTCAAACTTTTCAAGAAGCACTTCATTTATTATTATCATCTTTGTAAAAGAAAATTTGATAGGTGTGGTGCAGCATTACCAAAAAAAAAGAAATCAAAATGTTAATAATTATCTTTAATTCAAAGTAGAGAAATATAAATAAAAATTAAAACTGTTCATCTGTGTATGGAAAATTCAATAAATTAATTAAAACCTCTTTTCTACAATTATCTTAAACATATTAAAATATTTCCACTATTCGAAAAGAAGTTTTACTTAGATTAAAAATAAAATAATAATTAACATCTTTAGGCTGCTTTCAAAATTTTTAGGTAAACTGTAGATTAATTAAACTGTGTTCAGATTAATGGTGTCTGTAGTTCAAGTGCCTCTTAAACAAGTTCTACGTAGCTCCATTAAACCATAGCATTACACATTATCTTCATTATCCCAAATACATTACTTAAGTTTTTTATCTCTTAAAAAAATATAGCAAAGTCTCAAAGTTCTCCAACAAAGTTAAGTTCCAATCAAAACATAAACTAGTTCTTCACTCCCAAATTAAGATAAAATCAAATGTAAATTTCAAAAGTTTGCTCCGGTTACTAGCTCGAATCGGTTAGCGTAGGACTACTGGACTGAAATAATAAGCGACATCTGTGCTGTTACTTAATCTTCCAAAAATCAACTGTCACAAACATTTAGAGAGCAATAACAATTATGTCCAAGACGCTACCAAACACAAGTTTTTAGGTCCGAAAATTAGGTGTCATTACCTTAATCTGAAGTCACACTGACACTACCAGCATGGCGTAGTGGCGTCGGTGCAAGATCTCCTCGTAAACAGCGCCCACTCATAAAATTAACTAACGCAGGTAGGCTCTGGCATCTTCTTTATTTGCCAAGCTACCCTGTATTTGACACTTATGTCAGGGTACCAAAACATTGTTTTAAATTATGATGATGCCAGGGATTTCGCCCATAAAATCCCGAGTCTCAAAACCACGTCTCTGGATCGTCAGATCCGTACCCAGAAGCCCTTGACTTCCGGCATATTCGTTATAAAGTTTTATCAATGGAGCTCAGCTACTTCCGGTCCATGACGTCACAAAAATAGCTTAACACAAAATACAATTAAAACTGGGAATGAAAGAAAATAAACAATATTGAAAATAAAAATAACAAATACTGAAATGTGACAAACGCAGAAAAATCATTAAGTCACATACTTAAATTAAGCAGCTAAAAATACTCAGAATAATAACCTGGCTTACCATAGAGTAACCTACAGTAACATACAAACATTGAAAAATAATAGTGGGTTCTGTCTTAGATTGCACATTTAAAAACAATAAAATCAATTATGTAAAAATTGCAGCAATATTTAAATTAAAATAAATATGCGTTTAAACATAGGGAAAAATATGTAGGTATCATACCGTACAAAACAACAAACGTGTTGATTTGCATACTAGCTGTGTGGCATGTAAATGATCGTATATGGATCTCTCACAAGCTACTAAATAGGCTTTGATTTATTGACTTGAGCAAAGCATTATTACAACATAACCTAACCTATCATAACCTAACTTAAACCTAACCTAACCTTACCCTGATACCGGGAGAGGGTAAATACCTAGTATGGATGATTATAAATTGTGAGATTTATGCATCACTTAATGTGGTACATGTTTTAATTTTTCATTAATTTAAATTGAATGGTTTGCACTGATTTCAGCAACTGTTCTATAAACTGTATGTACCCCAAGCATATCTGCCCCCGTATTGAAATGGGCTCCACTTCCACACTGCAATGCTATGCATATATGTTGCTTAGAAAACCAAGCACCATTATTTTCGTAGCATGCTGTAACCTAAATACAATTTTCTGGAACAATAATTCTATCTTATTTGGACTCATTCGGAACCTCTCATTTCACTTTGCATTATTTTCAAAATTAAAATTCACTCATAACCTACAAAATTTCTTCCTTCGATTAATGTGCACTGCCCTTTGTTGATACGGCACTCCAAAGTGACCTTCTTTATCACTGGATGAATCTAGCCACAAATTCTGCTTGATGACATTAATAAATGTCAAGAAACAAGCCTAAATATTTACACAACCTCACTTATACATTGAAACTATAAGCAAGTGGACACTTGTAGAAAATATACCATTGTAAAATATTTTTTTTACAAATTTAGAAGAACCATCAGTTATGTAACAGATACTTGTAAAAGTCACTAATATTTTCAGTTTTACAACTTATAACTTGTAGATTTGTACATTATTTTTGTGCAACATTATTCTGTAAGTTACAAGTACTTTCACTAATATTATTAACTTTATTCTATCAATTTTAACTTCTTTTATATCTGTATAGGCCTGTATAAAATCAATAAGTTTTAATTACCAAAATTTTCTTAATGTATCATTATAAAATACATTTCATCTAAAACTACTCTAATTCATTCATTCAAATCACCAGGATTCATTTTTTAAAATACTTATCGATATGTTGAAAATGTGAGACTTAATATTATTTTTGTTTGTCTGGAGCATATGGGCATTTTCAAAAACAATCACTGTATGTACTTTTGCGAGTAATGATTCCGCTGTTATTAATATAATACGGACACTTAGATATTAATAGTATGTATTTTATATCTGTTAAGTAATTCTGATGAAAAACACTCCCTTCAAAGAAATAGTTATTACGAACAATTGCTAACTTCAAAGAACACATAAATACATTAAACAATATAGTTTATTTGAAGTAAGGAACGTGTTTTTAAGCATGCTTAAATTGTATAGTTATAATTTGAGTTATAGAAATGGTCATGTCATTGGCAATACAAATTGTAACATGTGTGATAATAAAGTTAGATTATATTTAAACTCATCAGAGGAAAAACAACACAACATTTTTTGATAGTGAAATATTCGTAGACATGTAGTTATCTTTAAAAGATGCAAAGAGGTGATGATAACACCGCTTTATCGGAACTGTTATTTTATTTATAAGTTGATGAACTGAAAATAATAAAATCCATAGCGATGTTTTTTAATCTATAATAAGAAATATAAAATAAAATAATGACATTTACATGCGACTTCTCCTATATATATCATCGAATGAAATATTTAGGGACAGGTAGACTTATCAGGTAGATCCAAAGAAATTACATTATATAATGCCCATATGAACCAATTACTGGAAAAGGTATTCAGCAAAGTCCAGAACAGTTTAACCATATTTATATTGGGCCGAGCAGTACTGCAGACACATATTATAGTACTTTATACTATTATAGAATAGCCCCAGTATTAAAATAACACAGAAATTTTCGCAGATTTCAAGTGTCTGTTATCAACTGGTTTAGCAAAAGCAGCTCGGAATGCAATGAAGGTTGCATCAAACAACAACAAAAAAAAATTGTAATGAGGAATGGTAATATTTGAATGATGTTCGCAACATTACCGTATAGGAGATGATAGATGGTGTAAACAATCCTATCGACGTACATGCAGTGCAAACTCTAGTGTAGTAAGTAGGTATTGTGTGTTACAAGTATAATACAAATGAGGCTCGGTGGTTTTTGCTCGTGATGTTGCTGCGGTTGCCCACTGCAACGGTTGGCGAGCGACGATCTGTGCAAGGCGCTGGGAGACCTCGGCTAGTCGAGCCGCTGTTTAGGGAAACAACTACGGGGGGAATGAGTAGGAGGTCGGGACAGTGATACATAAGGCTGGTACAATGGCGGTTTTGCGTGCCATCTTGTGCCAGATGCTGGAGGCCCTGCCCAAGGACCAGCTGCTGAGAGGACCACCTATCTGTCTGTGGTCCTAGTTCGTCGTCTGCTGCAAGCACCACGAAGAGAGTCTCCCCGTAGTTGCCGATGAGACGAGGGTAAATATACTCCTGATAGGGTGACTTATGGCCCAAGAGAATTCGGGAAGAACAAAGTCATTATTTGCTCCATAATAGCAGAATACTTGTGTCAATAGTTATTAATTAACTTCGTTTAGAGCGTTGTTAATTTAATAGCCACTCGGGTAGACTGATTGAAGCTGAGACTCCTTACCTCAGCGTAATAACTTGTTCGTTGCTAACCACACTTGCATAGCAGATATTGTACAGTGAATTGTGTAATAAAAGTAGTGTTTTCTATACATGAGTGCTCTATCCATCTAGCAACCTTAATCCCCCTGATTAATGTGTGACCTGATCCCCTCAGGAGAGGCCACAGAAATTGGTAGAAGCACCGGCGCTTCCAAACTCTCATTTCAACCCATTGCAATTCAGAGAAAAAAATTGTTACCGTAAATTATATTAATAAAAGTCAGGCACTAAGGAAGACACGTTTCTTTCCCCACCACCCCGCAAGGTTGCACCCCTTGCTAACAAAGAGCAATTAAACTTAAGAATTAATCAAAACTTTATCATTAGAGCAAGAAAGAATAGAGCCGATTGGGAGTCATCACCTGCCTTAAGGGTTCTGAGTCCCACGTAAATAATGGGACAATGTATAACACGTAGTAAATAGTAGTACTCATTCAAAGTCATGGGTGTATACTTACTCAGCAAATTGCGGCTGCCCGATAGAGCGCGTGCAAAACTGCCACATCGCAAATACCTCAGCCGTACAAGTCGCTCCATTGTCTCTTGTAGAATGTATGTGTGTGCTTAAGCTTTTTAAATTAATGCATGTTTAAACACGGATCCGCTTTTCGGACCAACTTGCTTTCTTTCGCGCAAATTCCACACCTTGTGTGTGCTAAAGGGGAAATTTAATATTAATAAGCCTTGTGTGTGCATGGCAGCTATTAAGGTCACATGTGAAACGGTCAGACAACACAATTAATACATGATTGACTAACCGTCAACCTTGTTCGCTAAAACTGCTAGAAATATCCTCAAACATGCAATTGTCGACCTTTCAGACACAGAAAATAAATTGCAAGGGAAAAATATGAGCAGTTCAAAAAAATTTCACCAAGTAATATGTTCTGCGGAAGAATTATAAGACGAAAACACAGATATAATTGAACAGCCTAACACGAGCTCAACACAACTCATACATAGTTTAATAACAAAAATCACAAATAGCTGCCTTCTACCCAAAAACACCACTCCTCAGATACGAAAATGTACAACACTACACACCAGATTATCTCACACCAGTTCAAATTGGCACAAGCACAACTGAACCTATATACGAAAACTCGCCTTTAGCCTCACCACTACTTATTGCCAACAACAACACAGCCATGGCCAACCCAACACCCATTAACATCATTGTTCAACAGCCAGTGGCCATATCCAAATCCGCAGGGGAAAATAACGAAACAATGGCAGAGTTCCTCGACACGTACAACATGGCGGCAGAAACAAACAATTGGGACGAGGAAGAGAAATGTCATAGACTGAAGTTCTATTTAGATGGTACGTCAAAACACACATGTAGGGCACATTACATGGCAAGGTATTGTCAACAAACTTAAGACCACATTCACTACACCGGAAACAGAAGAACAGTTGAAACAGCTCATCCACACCATGAAACAAAGCTATGACAAAGCGCTCAAACTCACATTGAAAACCTTTTGTACTATCTGTGCAGGTACAATCCAAACATTAATGGCGCCGAGTTCATCACAATTGTTTGGCGATCACTTTTGCCCTCAATAGCCGACAAAGTCATAGGACTTAGAAACAAAACAACTGAAGACGTGCAGGAAAACATCAAACGGGTAGAAGTCGAGTTATTCAGGTACAACTAACTTATTTCAGGGAAACATGCTACCTCAGAAACATAAATATTAAAAATCGAGGTATTAAAACTTACGGAAGTAATAGCGGATCTGATGCTTCGAAACCAAAAATTCCCCACGTATAATCAATATAATCAAAACACAAGATACAGTACAACACGTCAAATAAAACAACACTACCTGCAGGTGCAGTCAACAGACATCCCTCAAAAAGACACAGAAACCAATACCCGCACACGAATACACGATATAGGCAAGGTAACCAACACAGCACAAATAAAACCCACAGTCCTTCCCAAAGCCACAACACTACACACTGTAACTGAAACAACTACTACACAAGGTGGCAAAGGCACCTCCACTGACGACAAATACAACCAAAAGGTGCGAGAACGAAAGATCACAAAAATGCGGACAGGCAGACCCCTTAAGGGAATGCCGCAGTAACCACGAAAACACGAGGAGCATAACAAACAAACAAAAACTCATATACAAATAACCCATGCCTGAAGAAAAAGTAAAACACATAATAAATGCATGTCAGGTGTTATTTTCAAAATGTGATATAAAAAGCCCACGAATTGCCATCTCCCACACAATATTGCCGATACAATGGTTACAGAACAACAACTTCAAAGCATGGCAACTCAAATTGAACGAGGGCATATCTTTCTATTCAGTCAATACTATTTTTAAGTATTTGTATGCATAATTTGCTGAAAAAAAAATTAAACTTAGTTTCGTTTTGACACATTTATCTATATTCCAAAGAAATGGTGAGAACATTGTGCATTAAAAATTATTATTTGGCGAGTCGTTGTCAGTGTGTTAATACTGCCCGGTAATAATGTGCGATAATTACAAGATTACTTCGTGCACTATATTGATTAAAAATAAACCTCTTCTTATTCGTTGTAAATTGTTTTAAATTATTTAGCAATAATTAGTTTTTGCTTTGCTAAACGTTTGTTTAGGCATGTATTTAAAATACGAAATTTTTAAAGGGAATACAAACATTTCATCATCGGAATGAAACTCGGAAAATGAGCGAATATCTGAATATATACATCTACCGAGTATTTAAGAAACAAAATGATTCGCGTATTCGTGGAACAGAGAAGTGGAAGGAAGAGCAGCCCAAGAGGAATGGCTGTGGTTATGTGCACGGCTGCCCGGATTCCTAAACAATAAAAGATGGAATTAAATAGTCCTCGTTAATGTTTCATTTTATTCACCTACACAGTCACGGTAATTCCAAAACGAAAATAAAATAAAATTCCAAAACGAAAATAAAATTAAATAATGAAAACACTAAATTCATGACACTAATCTCAGCGAGAATAATTACTTTCTTGGTGAAAAATAAATATTTCATTTGCGTGAGATACAGTTATTTCAAATGATGACAAATTGAATTATAATTCCATTTTAGAATAATGTTTATTTTTCGCTGAGAGATGAATTTTAACCTTTATTTCAGTATTCTTTCTTAGCAGACAATCAACATGGTTTTTTTAAAAGAATCGTATGACACCGACCCATTTTCCCTCATATTTTTCTTGCGAAAGTTTACATCGGTGTGCGGCATCAATTTAAAGTAGCTTGTAGTAGTAGTTTATTTCTTATTCACACGAGGTCCTACAAAATTATTAAAATATATTATGTTTTAAAGACAGTGTAAACACTTACAATACGAGTAGAAACTGATACGGAGGGTTCAGAGTATAAGTAGATCAATAAGTTTTTTTAATTAGTGGTAAAATTTATTACGGAAATATTTATAAAAGAAATTTAAATATAGTCACTACCTTATTTCAGATGCGAAATATTAATGAACCTGTATGCCAAATGTTACGTCAAAAAAATAATAATTTGTTTACTTAATATACCATGTTTTTCATTAACATAAGTACATGGACTTGATATAGCTGTGGACTAAACTCTCCATATATGTCACATGAACATAATTTATTATTCTGAACAACGCCTATTAAATAACTGAAGACCAACAGCCAACAGTTGACGTAGTTATTTATGCCCTATAAGTATTAGTTTAACTCCCAGTATTTTTTAAATACATCACTCTGAAACAGAAGCCTTGACATTATAAACAAAAAGTACAATTTTAATTAATAACTCGGAAAATGAGAAACACATGTATACGAAGTGCACAAAATTATTTGTCACAGTAAACAGAAAAGTCTAACTTATTTTCCTGAAGAATCAGCGGAAGATTTCCTCGCGAATTTTCTATCACCAACGAGTCATCCCAATATATATATATATATGTGTGTATATATATATATGTGTGTATATATATATATATATATATATATATATATATATATATATATATATATATATATATATATATATATATCGTTGCCTAGGTAATGGAACTTGTGTTCCACTCCACAAAGACTAATGCACTGCTAGCAGTTTAGAATGCGGTCTCGGTCGTTCATGCAAAGTCTGCTAGTGTAAAATCAGCTGCAACAGCATACCCAAGGAGACAGGACATGAACGACCGAGACCACATGCTAAACTGCTGGCAGTGCATTAGTCTTTGTGGAGTGGAACACAAGTGTCATTATCTAGACAACGTCACTAGTGTCGATATCTAGAAAATGCCATTGCAACTTATCTTAAAAAGTGATTCGAACTGTCTGCGTACCACATATGTAATTGTATACATACTGGATTTTCGTAAGTGGGAACGTGCCGGACGATACCGTTAGTCGGCGGGTTTTCTGGGGCATCTCCCGTTTCCCACGCCCCTTCATTCCGGCGTCGCTCCATATTCACTTCAATCACCCTCATCGGCTCTCAAGACCTCGCTGTTAAGAGCGGCCAGAATCTCTTCACTCACTATATCTTATTATAAATAGTGGTACGAAGTTAGAACACCAGCGGGTATAAAGTAACTCTGGCTCGCAGTATGTGGAATATCGAAGTTGTTGGTGTCGCCGCGTGCATCATTTCTTTAGTGGTGTAAACGAGGAGAAAAGAGACTGCTTTCTCTTAACCCCGCCCCTCCCCCACCTTCAGCCTTCAGAATTCGATCAAGGCCACGTGTCCAGCTGCTCGTCGCTCGGCCGATTAGCATAACGAGTCCTCTCGAGCCTGCAGCCGCCGAGTAGCGAGGCGCGTCGCTGTCGACTGCACTGCCACACTCTGATTTATAATAAAACAAATCACGTAACCGCGTCTAGTCTATTGCCAGTTTCCTCGCACTTTTTGAAACAAACTTATGGAAAAAACACCCCATGTGTGACGTGTTTGTTTGCTGCCTATGTGTGCCATGTTCACGAGCGTTTTATACTTTTATAAACTTTAAAGTACCTTATTTTTTTTTTAATTATACTTTTTTATACTTTATCTATACATTATAGTAATTCATTTATAACTAATATATATAAATACAGTGTGAAAATACTTTTAAGTAATGCCTACTAATAAATAGTTGTCTATAAATTACACTGTTTAATGTATAACTAATATAAATAAATACAGGATAAAAAAAGTGTTTGTAATGCCTTGTAAGAAATAGTTGTCTATAAATTACACTGTTTAATGTATAACTATTATAAATAAAGACAGGGTGAAAATACGTGTTGGCAATGCCTAGTAAGTAATAGTTATGCAAAATATTATTATACTGTGTTAAGCTTTGTTTACATAATGGTGTGAGGCGAGTAGCTTCCCCAGCAAACAGGGAACCTATCGCAACATGCAGTAGCTAGTCGGACACAACGCCCGCTCCCAGAGCCTTGCACAGCCAATCAGAAAATGATTTACTCTCATGTCAAATAACCCGTCGTGCCATTGAATGTCCGTGTACTGTCTGATCTGTGGCAGTGCGGTGCGCAGTCGCTTCTGCGCAGCCCAAATCCACGACGTTATCTCCTCCTGTTTACCATCAGCTTTCCATTACACAACTTCTCAAATGGCTATTAGTTCCTAAAACTCGGTGAGGTCTTCATTCCGAATTATTTTTCAGTTGTATACAAATAAAATATATATAATAATTTTACGAACACAGTTTTCCAGCAAGCCTTTAAAAAGTAAAATATTTTGCATATAAATACCTTATATTTTAAGCTAAACTCTTACTCACCCTCTCACAGAAAAGCTGATAACTAATTAGGGAAGTAACTCTCTTTATAAATGCCTTATTAAAACTGTAATGTATATATTGGTAAACAAATACTAATACACAACAGTCGATCGATAGGTGTTAACAACTTGTCTCCAAATAATGAAAAATAAGGTTTTTACTTATGGCGGGAGTATACAGCTCTGGCAAAAATATTAACATTAAAAATTATGTATTGACAAAATAACAGTGTCCTTTGTTTGCAATTCGACTTCAGAAACACGAAGGAGTGTTATTATGCAAGGACACTAGGAAACGAAAGGAAAGTTTTTCAGAAAAAAAATTAAAGTTAAAAATATCTTTTTAAGGCAGTTGCATACAATTTTAGCAAAGCTCATGAATTGCATTTGTAAATTGTTTATTTGATCTACCCAGCTCCGTTTACGTAGGCACCGAGCATCTTCAGGGTATTGTACTGCATTAAAAATACTATGGCAGAAATGGTTCATTGTCTTTAAATGGTCTTGAATGAACGTTACGAATGGTTCTTCATGTCCTGCAACGTTGTTGGATATGAATATGATGAATAACAGATGACTGGTAACGTTAGGAAACTTCCAAATAATACCTTTAACGTGCGAAATTGGGAAAATCGGAGCGTCTGTTGCAAAACAAGGCTCAGGAAAGCACTCGTATTCAGAGTTAAATACCAGATTGCAAACGGAACTGCCGAGAGTGCAGAATTATCACTTCTGCTGAAATAAAATTTAGATAGCAAAATGCACACGTGAGTAATAGAGTAGTGGAAAGTAAATTAAAGGTTTTTTAGACGAGCTTTACGCCTTTAGAGTTCACATTAAAATCCCTGCCATATCCTTTGTCCAGACAAGCATGTTAACGACATCTACCAATGCTTAGTTAAGTTAATTATCAAAGATTCATGTTCAGGCAGTCAACATATCTTTTTGAGTGTGAAAAATTATTCAATGAGAATTTTTTCGACACAGATAGGCGTCGTTGCCTTATTTTTAAATTGAGGCCTCATGTATTCACTACCATTTCAAAAATTATTTCGCCATTTTTATAGCATATTGCACCCTTTTCCATTGTAATATGAAAAAATGGTGTGAACAAATGTGACAATGGAGAAAAATTATTTCTAGTAAAACGAGAGAAACGAGCTACAAAAATTGTAAATATATATATAGCCTATCTTTTTTTTTTTTTTTTTTTTTTTTTTTTTTAAATATAAAATCGGACACAATAACTTGTACAGCAATAACTCCAGAAATTTTTTCGTTTATTGGGATCTCATGAAGATTCTTTGGTGGGAATTTGTTATGGTGATAAGCCGTATTTCAATTTTAACTTTTGAGATAAAAATTTGAAGTCAAAATAGCAAGACCCCTTACTGCAGGTGTGCCAAATGTCGGATCTCAACTATATTTTTACAAGCCACTCCTGAGACACAAATTTAACACGTCTGCACAAACAAAACCTTGAGTTGATATACCTTTTTGAAATGTGTGCTATCTAATATTTTAAGTTAAAATGCCCAAAATTACACCAAATAGATGAATTTTATTTTATATATGATCGGGTGACACCTGGCAGCCTAACTACCAGGATCGCCAGCATGATGGACGCCCTAGTCGACTGAGTTATCGGGACAGATGTTGTGACTAGAATTTAAATGAGGTATATATAATATCAAATATACGTAGAAAAATATTTTTGAAGAAATATAAGTTTTTGTTGTGTGCAATAATAATAGTTTTAGTCACTTTTCTTAAAATATTTTTTCTTATAAAAAATTATGCGGATGTACTAAAAAATAAAATTTATAAATTTTAAAGGCATTAATTTTTGCTAGGTATTTATTACATTTTTAATTTATTCTTTAAAATATTTAATTTTATTCAGTGAAGTTTCTTGTTCAATGTGCTGGCCACCCATCTTCTCCCCACCACAAAGCCCCACCCAACACAGCCCTCCTGGACCTGGTCACCCCATCTCCTCTTGCCACCTAGAACACTTAAATAAGGTTGGCCTATATTTAACATCAAAACCCTAGATTATTTTAATTTAAATAAATTAAATTTTTTTCCATTCCAAATTTTTTATAGATTTAGTGAATTCAAATAGGCCAGAAGCAGGGACACACAACTAGTCGGAAGACAATATATTACATTAACATTAACATAGGTTATATTTAAATTGGAAGGAAAAATGTGGCACAATAATCGTTTTATTCAAAATATCTACTTGCCGTATTTGATCATTAGTAATTATGTAGGTTTTCATAGGAAAATAATCGCAAAGAGAGTCTCCGCAGATCGTAGTTTCAATATTAATTTATGGATCCCGATACACTTGCCAGACATGGGCCGCTAGTCGAAGCAACCAATGCAGCGTGATGTGGGGCTGTGCATGCTTTATCTATTAGGCCGGCTGCCCCACTTATCTACAGCATCTGCCAACCGCGGTCTTCGCTAAGAGGTTACACCGTGAGAGGCCTCGCAGCGCGCAGGGCAAACATGTGACCAATATCCATATGGCGTTGGGCAGTTGGAATTGGAGAAAAAAAGAGAGAAAAAAAGGGGGGGGGGGCGAATTGGTTTCCTATCCAGAAAAAAAATTACATGATACTACTTTAAAAAAAAACTTAGCAGCTAATACAATGGGTATTGGAAAACTACTCCGTCAGCTCCTTTGCTTTCCCGGTCTTGCTCCAACATATACAAGAGAGAAGTGTAAAGAAACAAATACAATCACACATCACATGTGCACAGAACCATGCACAGTATCAGTCCACACAGGAAAAAAAACACTGAATCTCCCCTTCCTAGAACTTATCATCCAATAAAACCGTCTCATCTTTGAACCGAACTATTTTCTTTGTATATCTATCCGCTACCAGTTTGAACAATTTTAACATACATCATTTCGCTGCCAAACAGTATAAATCAATTGATTGCCCCCCTCTATTATTATGATTCATCGTCCAATAAAATCGACCCATCTATTCGCCGAAATATTTTCTTTATATATCAATCCACTGACATTTCGTATTATTTTATTATGTATCAAGCTGCTGCCAGTATCTGAAATATTATTTAATGCTTCATACTTGCCAACTAATAGAATCGTTCCATTTATGTGATGAATTATTTTCACTCACATCAATTCACTGTCCGATAGTATTAATTGGACGAATCTGCCTGAACTTCCACCATTTTGGTACCTGCAATCACTAGCTACGTGAGTCACATTGGACGTCTACAGACCTCCTTTTCAACTTTATTAGTCTCCTGGTAAATGCCATTTTGTGACTTGTATATATGTCAAATGCTGGTCCTTGTTTTAATATTAACACAACAAACTCAATGACCTAAACTGTACCAACTGTATATAAATACCTGCGACCAAATTTTTTGAATATGTAAGAGGCGGGAACAAGAATTCATGTTGTGTATGATGTACATAGATACATAGACATCATCCATAACAATCCTTTTTAAACACATTGAAACACAACTCATGTAGGTAGGCTTCCTAATATGTAAACACATCTCTGAATGAAATACCGTTTCGAAACTATGGTTTTCATGTGTAGTGCGTATACAAATACAGTAAATTCACGTATAATAATTCCTTTTCAAAGAGTATGTAAAGCAGTTACATTCACGTTCTATTCGCGGTTTTGAATCAAGCTTTAAGAAAACTCGTATTTGGATGTTTTCTATATGTGTCGTGTATCATGGGTAACTTATTATTTTGACTATGTTAAACTGTTACTTATATTTTATAGGTAAATAATGTAAATAAATATGTTAGAAAGAAATGTTATTAAATTTATCGCGCACGAATGTGGTTCGTTATCCCTTTGACGTAATATTGTACACTTAGCTAAGCTTTGTTTGCATGATAGTATATTGTTAGCAGAGCTACAGAGTTGACTATAGGCAGCACCCTTAATGTTGTAGCAAGCAACAGCTATCGTAAAGCAACATTCAATATTTGTGCATGATGCAAGGCAAGGGTTTTTACGCTACGTGTTAAATAATATATAACATTTACTGTTACACCCCAAGCCATAAAATTTATCTCTAAACTCCCGCGTTGTGAACTTTGTTAGATTGTTAATGTATAATCAATATAGTTATAAGATTAAATGTATTTTGTGGCCTACAAACCCCCTCTGAATAAATAATTTGCGTTATCTTTAGACGGCAGATGTGTTTGTAAAAACCATCCCACTGCTTGACTAGAGACGTAATGTTTGCGTTACTGCAGAACAAAGTTTTTTTTTATAGTTTGTGTGCAGATTACTATGAAATAATAATTGTTAACACACTGCCTTCATAAGATGTGTTTCAGGGATACAGTACGGTAGTAGGGAAACTCTATACATAGATTATTCGTGCGATAATAATAATAATCACAACTATTATCCCATTGTAAATTATTGAGAATGGCAGAAAGAACACTACTGGGTCTCATGGGAAAACGATAAACTCCTGGTAACTAACAGGAGCTGCAAATTACTCAAACAGAATACCGAAAAATAATTTTGACCAACGCATTTTCATAAATTGAGTGCATCATTTGAATAATATTGCATTAATTGGCATTTTTCCGCGGTGGATAGACGTGGTGGAATTCACCGAACCACGCGCATCATTTTATTTAAATGATACATCTGATCAGTCTCGTACATAGCTCTTGACGAGGTTGTTGCCAAGTGGCCAGGTTCACCCCCCCCCCCCCCCCCTTTTTGTCGTCGACAAAAACCCATCCTACTGGGAATGATTCCCGGCGGAGCCATTGTGGATTTTTTTGTGGTTGTTGGTGGGTTTTCACGGGTGTGTCCCATCTCATTTAATGAACTAATTTCATGTTCGCATTTTAAGTACGTAAATTCTTACATTGTTCTGCTTCGCTAGCAAAATGACATGCTAAATATGATATGCATTTACTGAATAAAGATTATGTCTGTTTATTGGTCAATCAACATCGAGCAGCCGTCGCACATTCCGTTGTACCAGAGATTTTTAATACCTCGGAGGCAGACTTCAATAACTGCGTACAGGGACATGATTCGCAGCGATGGGTCATTCTTGATTTTTGTCTTTGATTGGTGAGTTTTCTAGGGGGTCTCCCTCTTCATTTCATTAACTAATTACAGATTTTCTTAAGTATGTAACTTTTTTCATTGCTATGTTTCGCATACAATATCGCTTTTGTCATGCTAAATGTGATGTGCATTCACTGAAAAAATAATAATATGTTTTTGCAAGTTATTCAACATCGAGCTGCCATCGCGCATTCCGTTGTACAGCCCAGCCGAGACACCCAGCTTTTGTGAGCGCAGAACAGCTCCGCCCTTCTTGGGGTAAAATAAAACAATATTATTTCATGGAATTAAATAATATTCTTGAAAATCACCTCATACACTGCAATGAGCAACTGTTTTAAAAGGAAGTCGTATTGTTTTAGCGACAAAGGCTTTTACGACGCCAATACAAAGTTAAATAGTATATGTTGGTCTAGGAAGTTCGTGAATTATTATGTGCAGCAATAACATTCTGTAATTTTTACGAGGCATGCCATTTAAGTTTCTTTTGATATGTCATGTGCATTTTTTAATTATAGGTCGTAGCCTCACAAATTACATTAAAAGAATTTACTGGGTAAATATTTAATGTACGTATTGTATTAAAATTGTAGTATGTACGAGAGCAAGTGGTGAAATTGATTTTCTATACAAGCAGAGTTCCTTATATAGTCCAGTAAAAATAGGCATCAATATATATATATATATATATATTTGAAATAACAAAACGGGACCACTGGGAAATTGTTAAGGACACGTTTCTAAACCTCCATACGAAAATCCCTAAAAATCCAGTTGCGGGGTGTCCGCCATTTTGGAAAATACTGTCGCAATTGGGAATTTTAACAGGTATTTATAAAAAAAAAAAATCACAGCATCTAAGCAATTTAACTTTTCGTGGTGTTTTTTTTCTCGAATAACTTGTTATAAAGTTCTCTTTCCATTAGTGTCACAAAACTTGCGATTTACTTTCAAAGTTTTCGTTTTTTTGTGCCTTAAAAATTAATTGCAATGGTTTTTTTTTTTTATAAACCGGATACTGGAAATCGTGATTTACAGCTAAACGGTGGGTCGTATAGGAAAATAATTCAAACAAAAGTGGTAGAGCATAAAAAAACATATCAAAATCAATTATTACATATAATATATATTATTGGCCCAGCAGAGCAGCGTGTTCCTAGGCCACGGTGCAGCAGTTCACAAGGACAGTAAATCGCTTACAACATACTGCATGAGAATGGTGGAAAATTCACAACCCGCTTTTTAGGGATTCTCGTATGGAGATTTAGAAAGGTGTCCACGATGTTTTATTGGTGGTTTTGTTGTGCTCTTTTATTACTTAAAATATGAAACAAACATTTTCTTTTAAAGCTGTTTTAGTGTGTTTCATTCCACATCTAAACATTAAAACATCTTAAATGTTTTTAGAAACAGCACAACGTTATAAACCTAATGGTGTATGTAGTTACTTTTGAACAAGAATTATTTGAAGAAATTGATCATCATTTAAGTTTGTCAAATGTTTGATTTTACTTACTTATATCACATATATTTTCAGTTTGGTTGTCAACATTGTTAAGATGTGTAATTGAATTCACTTTGTTTATCAATGTCCTCTACTTCGGAATCAAATTCACAATTATTGTCCATGACTGGTCTATTACTACAACCATATCCAGAACACTGACCACACATGCTTGAACATTCAAGTCCACTTCGTTTGCACTCACAGTTATTGTCACATGAAATATTGCAGTTGCACATTACAAGTTTCATTAGGTTGTCTCAAGCAGCTTTTTGTAGCTTTGGGACTGGAAGGATCATATCATTATGAAGAATCCAGCCCCATTTTGTTGGTGATAAATCCACATGTCTCCATTGCTGCACTTGTAAATAAACACGCAGGGAGTGCTGGCGTGCTGCTGAAGATGTGGGTGGTAGTGTTGTTAAGTTGAAGCTACCACCGACTTGCTGTTTGGCCACTGTCTTGATGTACAGGTGATGTCTTGCTATATCTAGGCTAGATTGGCTCTTAGCACCGTACATTGCCAGAAAGCATGTCTCTCCTGCAGCTGCAACTGAATCACTGGATTATGAAGAACGCTTAAAGACGTACATTTGACTACGTAATGACTCATTAGTAGAAAGCAGTTTGTATGCATTATTTTTCCTTTTATTGAATGGAGTAGAGGTGGAGTCGCATCCATGAATGCATGAGGGAATGACATGTATTTCTTCATGTCTCCCAAACTGTCCTGCATATTCTAACTGCTGTATATGTGATCTGGTCTTATTTTCGTACCAGGCAATAAAATATGCGTGTCAGATGTTGCATGAGTGATCAACAAGACCAGTAGGTCAGTATCTTACCCCACAAGCACAGATGGACTTGACAATGCTAACTCAGTAGCTTTCGAAACAATAAGTGCGTCTGTATCTCCAGCTGCCTGGTGAACATGAAATCCAGCTTTTTGAAGATAATCTTTCATGAGTTTGATGAATCCAGCTTTAAAAATTTTGTTTGTCAGAAAGTCTTGTGAAGTAGATACATGAATATTGTCTTCAACATTTACCTTTACTGAAGTTACATTTTTTCCTCTGTTCAGGTGCTCAACATCTTTTCTACTAGGGCCTGCTTGATATCCATTAAATACAATGTAGCAACATCCATAGTGGTCCTTGACATATTTAACATATTGCTGGCAAATCTACCTGAATGTTGCAGGACGAAGCCAAACAACTTTATGAAGTAAATGGCCACCATCGATGGTATATACTGCAGTAACTGGAAGTGACTTCTGACTTGGCGGCAATTAATCTAGGATATGTACAAGAGACGAATTAGCACCTTTACGAATTGACACATTATCAAACAACGATTGTGGACGAGCAGCCAGCTTATATGCTAAGTAAGATACCAACTCTGCATCACTTCTTGCAAGGCACAGCATTCTGTAAAAATGTTGGTTTGGATTGATCAAAATTTCTAAGTTGTGTACTCTAACAGCATTACTTGCATTGTCTAAACACTTCACCTTATCAGAACGTCGATAGTGTCCTTAAGAAAAATGTCTGCCAACAATATTCCTTAGATTGATAGCCCAACTTACCAAGCTTGATCACAATTTATAAACTTGTCACCAATTACCCCAGTCGAAAGCGACAACAGGTCAGCCAAGAGTATTTGGAAGGGCTTGTGATCATGAAGCCGGTTTATGATTAAATTAATGTCAGCATTATCTACTCCACCAAATTCTTCTACATAATCCACAACTCTTGATGCAATAGGAACTGCATCAATACATGTTGCACGAGTGGCTGGAGAGACACAGCGGCCATGAGTAAGTCCTCTAGAACTCTTCATAGGACGCATTAGTACCTGTTCGATGGTCATATCTGACCATATGCCAGACCAGAATTTGTTCGATCGGCGAATAGTAAAAAATCCTTGTACAGCAAACTTCTGAAATTCATCTGGATCCTTTTATCTTCCAGCTGAAGCATTTCTTGAAGATATACATGACCAGATTTCGCATAGTTGAGTGACCAGCTGAATGAAAGTTTGGTAGCATTTGTTGTATAGCAAAATGATATAGCTCCCTGTTACCACAACGCTCAGTTCGGATAAACAAACACATCATGTTGACCATGTTCTTATACTGAAACCATAGTTTTGAAGTGCATCCACTGTTAGTTTTTGCATTTTTTTTGTCCATTAGAAGTTTTGTTATATCCGAAAGAGGCTGGGAGTTAACAACAGTATAGCAGTTTGCAGTGCTGTTCAACATTGAAGTGTAGCACTGTCGCAAACGTTCAAGGAATGAGACATCTACAGCAGTCTCTTCAAGGATTAGAGTAGCTAGAGCTTGAAAGGTTAATAAATGAGCCCTAAATGCTCTTGAGTAAGTTCGTCCACTTAGCATGTGCACAATACTATTCTTGGCATATACTGTCTGCCATAGGTTTTCTATTCCACTTCTGCTCATTATTTTACCCACTGAACCCATATATGAGAGCAGAAGATGGAATCCACCGAGGCTTACAATAACGTATTTCAGTGGGCTCTCTGGAGCTGCTGCGGAAACAATTTCAGTAGCTTTTGCAAAAAGTGGATGGTCATATGTCACCATCACTTTCGACTGAACACGTTTAATCCTTTCTTCTGCAGCTTGTAGTAGTGAGGGGTATATCGTGGAAGGATTTCCTGGATCCATATTAATAAAGGTCAATGGCATTATAGCTGTAGTCTCAAACTCTTCATTTACACGTACTCGGCCCATAAAACCTGCCCAACTACAACGAGGCCAAATATCTAGCCATGTTCCTGACATCCATAAATTATCAAGTTGCTGTTCAGTTTCAACACTCTTTGGTTTCAATAGAATTCCCATAACGTCTTGCACGACGATATTACTTTAACCAAGTTTGGTAGGCTTTTTTTAAAATGACATTTTACTTAATCCTAATGCACTTGTGCTATCTACTGAAATTATGCTTTTTCTAGGAACAGGCTTTTCTGTTTAGACAGCTGCTGCAGGTGTTACACACATAATTCCACCCATTGCGTGAAAAGTTTGATGGCCATCCAGAGTCTGCACATTGTGATCTGCATTAGCATATACAAACTGCATGTATGCATGTTCATCTACAGTGGCCTGTGCATGAGTAGTGACAGATAAGTCATACCTAACCACTTCACGGTAAGACGAGCAAATACCTAGGTTTGACAGCCAATCAATCAGGTTTTTTTAATCTAAATCTTCGGTGTAGCTGGACGCCCAGGCAAATTTGCAAAGGTGAAATAAATGGTCTACTCCGTAGTGCAGCAATTATACTGATGCTGAAGACATATCAGTTTCCTTTCTATTTTGATTTTATTTTTTGTTCGTTTCCTTTTTTTGGAGTCAAGATCGTTTCTGTAAACAGTTTTAATAATTCTCTTACAAGCTTAGTATTTCCTGTCTTGATTTATTTGACAGTCGGAAAGAAGTCACACTCGAAAGGTCGGGAAAGAATTTCCTGTTTTAACATATTAGCTGCAGCTGTTTTCTTCCTTTTTGTCGGTTCTTCTTTCAGTGTGCCATTTATCTGTGATGATTTAATTCATTACACCAGAAAAACAAACAACGTCCTTTTTCCTGGCAATTGTTTATATTTATATTTTCGCCATAATACTCAGTAAGCTTCCGTTTAAAATGTTTCTCACTTTAGGGTTGTGAATTTTGACTTATTTCAGCTATCTTCTCAACAAGCTCACTGATTATGAATTGACATTCTTCGTTATCTTCAATAAATTTACATAAACCTTGGAATACATCTTTCCGTAGTGTCTCTGGTATCGCCCACTATTTAGTACAGTTCCGGGCTTTGATGATCTACCTGGAAGCGCTGATAGCAATGCCGATGATAGCGACCTTCTTCAGCGACATCAGGATCTATTACCCCAGCTAGCCTTATAATCACCTCCTGGGCCCACTCACAATCTCCTCTCTGCTCTGCTATCTGATGGATATATGCAACAGCATGCAGTGTTGATGCTAAACTCCATTACTCTTTACCAGGATTACGTAGTTTTGAGGTATCAACACAACTGAGACTGCAAAACAGACATTGTCTTTTAAAGCTCAAAACTTGTATATTTGTGCGAGATAGCTTCAGTGTTATGGAAACCTGTAGAGCAGTTCTTTTCCTGGTGTAACTTTTCCTGAATCCCCCAGAACCTGCAAGCTCGTGGTCCAGCCCATCATTTCTTAATCTGCTTATTTCTATTACAGTGTTCAGGCCTTTTTTTTGTAAGTTGAACAGTTTCACCTTGTGGATGATGACAACACTCCTCCATCTGTATTGCTTATTTATTCACTGCAACAAATTAGGAACAGAATGACATTTTAACAAAAATATTCGATATTATTTTACAAATTGATTTTTTATAGTAAAAATTAATAATATTTCTAAGTAGAAATTGAATATATGTTTCTCCTTGAAAGCTAAAATAAAGATATGTAGAACATACTTAAGTGCTACAGACTTTCAGAATAACTGCATATGTACAAAACTAATTAGTCCAAATAGCAGGGTTTCCAATTAGAAGTTTTCTAATATTTTGTCATGGATGTTATGATGGATACTAAACAATACACTAACGAATGTGCATTTTAATTTCAAATGTTAGGTTAAAACTGGTATGCATAATGCTGTGTGTTATTTATTCCCCACACGAGTTGATGCACCGCGTTCTTCGAACACACCCCTCTGTTGGGCCAATGATAAGCATACGTTACATGTAATAGTCGATTTTGATATGATTTTTATGCTGTACAACATTTATTTGAAACATTTTTCTATACGACCTACCGTTTACCTGCAAATCACGAAGATTTCCAATATTCTGTAAAAAAAAAAAAAAAAAAAAAAAAAAAAAAAAAAAAAAAAAAAAAAAATCATTTTTTAAAGCACAAAAACGCGAAAACCTTGCTAGTAAATCGCAATTTTTGTGGCACTGCTGGAAAAATAACTTTATAGCGAGTATTTCGAAAGAAAAAAACACCATGAAAAGTTAAATTATTTTGTTGCTGTGATTTTTTTAGTAAATACCTGTACAATGTCCAAATAGTGTTATTATTTGTCAAAATGGCGGTAAACACGCTACCGGATTTTTAGGTATTTTCTTATAGAGAGTCAAAAAGGAGTTCTCAGCATTTTCCCAGTGGTCCCGTTTGTTATTTAAAATGTCCGGGTTTGTCGTAAATTTGGTTTAATTTGACCGGGCTAATAATGTACACTGTAAATAGTGTGTAGTTAAAAATCATTGACGCCATGCCACACTCGTGTGTTACAGATTTTGCTGAGCCATGACAGACAACAGGGCATCGTACGCTCTTCCTTCTGTTTCTACGGTATGTTCAGCATCACCTACACTTTTGTGTACGGGATCTAAAGCGTTTGGTCTTCGCCAGAATTGGCTTCAGCTCAAGTGTGCCCACATAATCCCCTGAACCAGAGTAAACATGTGTGTGTTTGATGTGGGGTAACTATAAGTCACAAGGACGACATGAAAAAACACATTAGAACATGCATAGGCAGTGTAAAATGAGCGGCTTCAACATAATGTAAATTCTGTAGTGCGACCTTCACACAGTTAGATACAGCCCGAAGACACGAGGTAAACTGTCAGTTTAACCCAAATAAATAGTCAAGGACATGCGAATCATGTGGTGGTAGATATTTCAGGAGTGCACACACACCGGCAAATTAAGAATACAAATGTAATGGTCCTTCTCCACCCACCCCTATTTATCCCCTTCCAAGCAACAGCAACTTGAACAGCTGATAGTCACTGTTCTTACATCAAGGCCTCGAATCGTTACTGGTTACAGGAGCAGTAATGAATATCGATTCGTCGAGGCAGAAACAGCTTTCAGGGACAATTTAAAAACTTACAATGCAGAAAATATTATTTCTGAGGTATATATGCACGTACCTGGGACAGATGCGCGAATATAATATCTGGCAGCTAGAACAAGATTTAGTAAAAAATGGGGCCATAAAGATTAATTTATTTTGAGAATGTCTTTATGGGAAGCCGGATCCCCACGAGGAAGAGACTGACAATAGGGCTTTAAAAGCGAAGAATGTGCTAATCTATAATGCGGGGAATACTGAAAATGCCATGGCAGTCAGCATTATAAAGTTATGCCAAGAAGAAGATGACCACAAGGGGAAAGGTAGTGGTTGAACTTCCTCTGCTGTAAGACAGCTACAGCTTCGCATTAACAAGCTGGAACAGCTATGTTCCTCGTCTTGCATCGATTTGCCTGCTGCCATCAAAAAAAGCATGCAGTAATAAACCTACCGAATCATGAGGATCATATGTATTTCAAATGGAGCCTGCTTGCCAGAAATGTTCAAGATAAAGAGCCCCAACGAGTCGACCATCGCTACGAAACACTAGAAACAAAATTTGACTTTACAGGCTTTGAGTGCCCCACCCCACTGCGTCATATTAAAGTATCTGAGAAGAACAACCCCAGTGTGTCACTTAACGTGTACTTGCTCACAGACGAGGAGACGGTCGTGCCTGTATGAGTTGTGAAAGAAGAAAAAGAAAATAATTACTTTGATCTGCTTCTGTTAACTACCGGATATGGAAACTCGAAGTACAGCTACATCAAGAACTTCTCGAGTCTTGTGCGATCCCAGTTGTGGACCCACAATGAGAAAATCAATGTTTGCAAACGATGTTTTACAATTTTACCTTGACCTGCCGAGAAAAGTGGGACTCTCGGGGAAACAGTGTTTAGAAGAACACATGAAAAATTGTGGGCCACATGCTGGCGCATGAATAAAGATTCCGCAGCACGAAAAAAGTGACCGAAGATTTGTGGTGAAATTTAAAAATCACAAAAATAACGACAAGCTCCCGATCGCTGTTTATGTGGACTATGAAGCGATGCTTAAGCCGGTGCAAACATGTCAGCCAGACACCTATAAGTCGCACTCATATAATAAAAAAAAAAAGAGGCGTACAGTTATTGCTATTATGTATATGTGGACCATAGTGTGATTCCAGCTAGCAAGACTGTCAGTCTGCCTACAAATCCTCAAATGTACACGGCGAAAATGCAAAAAAGAAATTCATGGACGATATAGTCTAAATTGGCAAAAAAAAGTCAAAGAAATTTGTTAAGTAAGCGAGCCATGAAGCCTCTGGACTATCTACTGCTCTTGCGCTATTTCTTAACCGACGAATGCTGCCATTGCTCTGTGCCATTTACCATCATAAATACACGCGTAATGGACCACTTATACTGCACCGGCAATTACGTAGGATTATAATTATTATGTATGTTCACGGCCAAGGTCACAAGGCACAGGAGCCAGGCGCCGGCTGGCCGCCATGTTGTGACATCGCCGTCCGCCATGTTTTAATCCAGTGCCCATTGACCATTGACCTTTGACATCTGACCCATGAACTTGACCTTTACCCCTAAAACCGAAAAATTCCAAAAAAATTAATTACATATATATTAATAAAACTATAAAATATCTATTAAAGATTTACAAAAGAAATTTATTTTAAACTTGTTGAAAGCATCAGAAAAGATATAAAAAAATTTATTAAAAGTGGTTGAATATTGTTATTAAATAATTCAAAAATTTATTTCAAAATATTTATGGAGCTGGTCAGCCGAACATCGGGCTTACTATCTCGCGGCTCTACTGAGAGACACTGCGATGCGGCATCCAAAGACCAAGAGAAACCACTGCAGGAGCTACGGAAAATCATCATGCGGCTTCCTACTTATATATGGAAAGGTACCCCGAAGAATCGCGCTACAACAACGCAGCCGGATATTTTTATCGATGCTACTGTCGATACAGAGGTAAGGCAAATGGAACATTTAGCTGCACCCCACAGGAAAATTTGGCTGCTCCTCACACCATGCAGGACGCAGTAGTGGTAAAGTAAAACGTCATTGGTGGAGAGGAGATTGAATGGCATTTCTGGTCACATGGTAGTCCACAGTAGTATGACCTTTGACCCCTGACCCATGACCTTAGACCCTTGACCTTGAAATCTGGTACCAAAAACCCAAAAAAAAAAATAATAAAAAAATATTATTATTGAAGGTTATTAAATTTTTTTTTTTAATTAAAAAAATATATATATTTTTAAAGACTGTTAACACATTCGTTAAAAATTTATAAATAATTTAAAAAAAACTAATAAAAATTGATTTTCTTGTTTGTCGTTTGTATATACTTTACTAGAGGCCGCCATATTGTTTCTTTTTCTGTCCTTTGTTTATATAACACTGGAGATCACCATATTGGATTTTTTCGTCTGTCAATTGTTTATAAGTTACTGGTTGCCACCATATTGGTTTTTTCGATCTCCATTTGTTTACTCGTTCCTGTAGGCCTTCATATTAGATGTTTCGTCTTCTTGTCAGCTTTAAGTCGTTCCCCACCAACCCCCCTTACCATGTTAACCCAAAAAAAAACCAAGCAAAATAACTATATTTTGCATTTATGTAGTTATTTATTTAAAAAAAAATGGCAGATCAACAGTCACACGTTCGTGTGTCCCACGTCCTTGTGCTCAATAATCCCCATTTCCCCACTACTAGTATATATGTAAGAACAACGTAAGTGACACTTTAGAAAAAAGTGCCAGAGAAAATCCCATACAAATACACGGTGCAAGCTGTTAGACGCATTTTGGACGAAAGTTAGAGATTTTATAGTGAGATAAATTGTCTAACGTTCGAATACCGACCCGAGTTTTGGGTCAATTTTAACGAACTTTGTACGTTATTTCCTGTCTGTTTATGTACGCATTCGTAGGTAATATAAAGATTTATGCAATACCTATAATTTTGCCATTTCGTGGGACCTTGGGTTCAAGACCCAAATTATAAAATATGTTAATTTTCTATCGGACTTAGAAAAATACGGTACTTTTTCGCAGTGTTCATGTGTGCCTGATATAAATATTTAAGAAATCACCATAGGCGAGGTAAAATGTAGGGCTCTGAGTTCGAAACATGAAAATGTAGAAAAAGTTTAATTTTTATCGGAGTTAGAAAAATTTTCCCAGTGTTCTCAGAGTGCTCCCTTGGCAAGAAAATGAATTGTGAATTCAGAGGGCTGCCTTTTCACTTTGACGACCATGGGGCTGGGACCTGCATCAGCACTAACTGGTTGTCGCCAGTGACGATTTTGTGATAGAGTTTCCACCTATGTTCAAAATGCATGTTGGCATGAGAAGGCGAGAAAGGAATAAATACACTCCTTTTATACATTTTAGTTTCAGTATAATTCCAGACTTGGAACAGTCCGGACATGAAAATGTAAATGATGCATTTGCTTTGTCGCTTCTGTAGTAAATCATTTACATCTCTGTGCAATGTGCGTTGACATGATAGAAAAACTACCTGCAGAATGAAAACTTCAAAAATGTCATTTCAGTACGATTTCAGCCAGAGACAGTTTACACGGAATGATATTTTGAAGATACGTTATAAAATTGGAAGCAATGATTATCTATAACTACAATCAGAACCGCAATAAGAACCGCAATCTCTACAATCAGCACCGCACTCACCGCAAGATAATAGTGGTAACATACATATTATCATGCAAGATGTTATTTTAACTATACACATTCCTGCTAAGGATGAAGCTATCTGCTCCGAATCGCTACATGGAAGCCTATTCCCGAATACAGTGAAGTGCATCATTGCGGGACCATCGGGTTGCAGCAAGACGTTCATCCTACTGAGCCTGCTAGGAGAAGAGAATGGCCTTCGCTTTGAGAACGTGCACGTTTATTCAAAATCGCTCCAGCAATCGAAATACCAGCTATTGGCATGAGTACTGCAGGCTGTGGATGGTATGAAATATTTCCCAAGCAGTGATAATGAAGCCTTCGTACCTCCAAGCGAAGCACTGTGAAACTTGATATTTGTCTTCGATGGTGTTGCCTGCGAGAAACAAACTTGCAGTCAAGAATAATTTAGCATGGGCCGGCATGCGAACGTGGACTGCGTGTACCTCGGCCAGACTTATTTCGCGCATACCCAAACAGATGCTTCACAGTAATGTAAATATGTTGGTGCTATTTCGCATGGACGATACAAATTTACGTCACGTTTACGATGATCATGTTAATACATGCTTCTATCAGATTTTAAAGATATGTGTGCCTTGTGCTGGAAAGAGGAATGTGGATTTTTGACGGTCGTTAAGGACTGTCTACTACTAAAGGGGGAAGGTACAACCGTGGGTTCGATCAGTTCATCGCTGTCTGTCGAAAGGGTTCATCTACTGGTGCAAGATGTTAGTGTGAAGTAAAAAATAATAATAATAAACGGTCATCAGCTCTAAATACTGATTAACATAGAACTCCTGCTACACAGAAAAGTAAACTTGATATTGGGGATGCAGCAGGAAGTGAATTTGATCATAAAGACAGCATTGATAATGACTATGACGACAGTGATAGTGTTCAAGACGATGATTATTCCCTCGATTGTGCTGCGCATTTCCCCAACGAGTTTCCTTCGACAAGTGATGTGAAGAAGGCAGAATAAATGGAGTATACTGATGATATGTTTAACGAGGATCCCAAAAAACTTGTAGATAGACTTAAATATTTGCTTGATTGGCAGCAACGTGCGGATTACTCGACCATGACAGAGGTGGTTCCGGTCATAAGAGCACTTAACTATCGGGGTTATATAAGATTATGTGATGAACTGCTTTCTTCTGAAAATGTATTTACAAAATAACAATAAATAATTATTATAAATTTATTAGTTTTTCTTAATTTTTGTGTCGTATCCTCCCGTTGGTCTTTAAGTTTTTAATAACAACAATTAAGTATTAAAATATTTAATAAATTAAGCATGTAGTCAGTCATGTATCAAGCACCATTTATTCGAAAAAGATATTTTTTTAATAAAAAGATAGAAAATTGCAATAGCTATCACCTACCAAGATGGTAGTCACCTACCAATACGGTGGCTTCCAGTAAAGTATAAACAAATAACAAACGAAAAACAAATACGGTGGCTTCCAGTAACATATAAACAAAGATGACCGCCTCCAGTAGCATGTAAACTAATGACAAACGAAAAATAAATATGGCGGCCACCAGTAACAACGATAACTGCCTCCAGAAGCAAATAAACAAATGATGGAAGAAAAACCAATATAGCGGCCTCCAGTCACATAAAAACAAATGTGGCTGCCACCATTAGCATATAAACAAATGACGAACGAGAAAATCAAGATGGTGGAATGAGTATACGTGAGGGGAGTGGAGGTGAGGGTGTCAGTCGTCAGCTGGGAGTCGAACTAAAGTGAGTTATGGTGGTGATGGTGTGACTTTCGGAAATGTAAGATTTAAAAAATTTAATAATTTTTAATATTTTTAAAAATCATTTTAAATAATACATTTTTGGTCTTTTTAAAAAATTTTTTTGTTAATTGTTTAATTATTTCTATTTTCAAGTTTAGAAGTCAAAGGTCATAAGTCATGCTCTTCTGACCCTTGGGTCACTGAACCCTGTCACCTGTCCGACCCTGGGTCACTGATCCCTGTCAGCATTTCTGGAAAAAATGGTTCATTTTTTAGGAACTTTTTAATAATTTTTAAATAATTGATAATAATATTTAATAATTTTTAGTAATACATTTTTCGGAACTTTTTTTAGAATAGTTGGAATATTTTGATGAGGTTTTGGAATGTATTAGGTTTTTAGTCTTTTTGATGTAAAAGGTTCTCGGGGTCAAGGCCAAGGTCAAAGATCACATGGCAAGGGGTTGAAAGATCAATTACATCCAAGATGGCGGCCGGGTGACATAACAAAGTGGCGGCTCCCCAGAATCCTAATCCTATCCCTGATCTCCTTGTCCGTCAATTGTCATATCACTACTACTTACCCCAATCCCAAAATTATCTGAGCATTTAAGAACAAAGGGCAAAAGCCGACATAATAGGTTTTCTCAAGTAGGTCAGGAGTATCATTAGTCTGTACAAAGTTTAAAAACACGAAGTATGGAAAGTGTTTCATTTATAGAATTCGCCTTTCTTTTCTTTTATTATTTAAAAAAACAATCACACTTATCTTGAAAACGTACATTTTTCATTAAATATTTTGCGAAAAACATAAATAGGATATATTTGTATATCTTTACACACACTCATAGAAAAGCTATAATCTAAAAAACATTTTCTATTATAATGCAAAAATTTCATAATACTTTCCACTTATTGACCTGCGGGTGAATATAGAAGAGAACTCTACCAATATGTAAAATTTATGGGTAAAAATCCAAGCCAATATTGAATCTCATTAAAAATATCATAAAAAGGCAAAATTAATGACTCAACAATATTTGAGTTCTGTCTACCGAGCAATAGCCATTCTAAACTAACTCCTTTATAGTGACCAGGAAAATTTCCAACATGGATATTTATATACTTGCTTTTGTCATGACAAATTATTCTCTGGGTAACAGGCCAACCCAAGGCCAATATCCAAAATTCACTTGGATCAAAAAATTATTTTCTCTTGGCTTAATTTTTATGGATATAACTTGAAAATATATTTAAACTTGCATTATGTTTCACAATTAAGATCATACATATTATTAGCCATTTCGCCATTCTTTATAAAATTATAAAGCATTGCAACAGAGAAACATTAAAATGGCTTGAAAAAAATCCTAGGCTGTGTTTGATGTGCCTGCCACACAATTACATACTTTGCATAAATATTAATTTTCTACCTTCGTCCACTACCCAAAGCAACTGTTCTCAAGTAGAGAGCCTTAAATTTCGAGGAGAAAGTTACAGATTTTCTACTTCGGCATTTTTACACCCAGACGACTGTCTATACAACATATTTGAAAAATTAAAGTTGTCTTTCCAAATTCTCATCAGAATATTATTTGCAAGCAGATTTGAACCTAGAAATTTTAAGCCCAGTAGGGCATCTAACCTTGCATCAAAGTGATGTCATGGCGTACTGCTAGAATAGCCTATCATGATATAGAAATATAAAGTTTAATTTACATAACTTCTGATGTTGGATACTCCCTCTAGACCGATTGTCTGACCACGAACGAGCAGAAGCACAAAATATGTATACAATCACATTTCAATTAACTACTAGAGGGGTGAACATATCCAATACACAATGAAAATACATATTTTGACTCTTAAAATACAGGAACTAATGGGATTATATTTGTCCATATACGGAACAGCCATCCTTATAATTTGGTAGTGGGGCAAATCAGATTACAATACGCCCTAGAGGGATATTAATAATAAATGGCGAATCAGAGTTCTTATCTGCAAACATGTCCAAATAAGGACGACACTACGTCACACAATTGGCTGTTTGAACAGCGTGCCGAAATTCTGAACAGGTAATGACACACCCCTGTCTGGCAGGGAGGGGCACTCCCAGCCCTCTGCTTCCCCGTGGAAGCAGGAACGCGAATTACAGGGCGCCATATTGCCACTTGTAGCGCCAAATTCAGGAGGTACGAAATTCTTCTTAAGTGAATGCCAAGAAATGTTTATTTCCTGCAGCATGGTCCAAAAAACACCAGCGTACATCACGAAGGTAGACAGTATTGTAGATTATGAGTAAAATAAGAGTATTCATCAATATTGTCGAAAAATTTTCATTTTCAGTCAAAGTTACGTGCGTTTAACAGACTTCGTACGTTGTCTAGTTGAATGCAGGCAGGCCAGAGACAACAAAATGTTGGATAGGATGGATGTGTTCCACTGCTAGTGTTGTGAGTGTTGACTGAACACAGAATTTGACGGTTTGGTTTCTTTCAATTAGTATACAAATTTTGATTTCTGTTCTACTATCTAGGATGGCCTGCTCTTGTCTAGCATCATTTAATACACAGCGTACAGAACCTAAAGCTTGTGTAAAATATGACTGTGCTGGTTGCTAAGTGCTTATAACTACTTTCCTTTGCATTTTTATATATTTGTTGCATATTTGTGTGTAATGGTGTTGTCCTCTTATCGTTCACCATATTTCACATTGGTTATGTTTCCACCTAACATATCATACAATGTTCGATGCTCATGCAACATACTCTGGTTGGTATTTTATTTAATAATTATTTTTGAATCTGTTTGAATTAATGCATTGTATCTCTAATAGTTTGGGAATTACAGGCAACTATGCCTATAGGTGTTCTTAGGTGGTACTTGTCCTGCTGTCCTTTTTGATGTGGGGGGGGGGGTTGCTTAAGTTATGAATTTGGTGACTATATCTTAAATGGTTCGGAAATTACAACCAACTATACTTATAAGTGCTCTTAGGGCATACTTAACACTCGTGCAGTGAGACTGCACAGGTATTGCACAGGCCGAATGGCAGAGCATGAGACTCGTCCCTCGCCAGGATGTCGGGTTAAAGGATACCAGAAAACATATGAGAAATCCCGCGAGAATGCCAGCCTGTCCTCACATCTGCAGCCAGGTGGCAATGATTGACATGTGAGATATTAGCATAGGCGAATCCAAAAGTAATATGAGAATACCAGCTAGTATGCCAGTTCGTCCTATTATTCCCTACCCCCCGCTCCATCATATTCACATATGACGTTATTAGCATAGGCGAGTCCGGCTCGTGGTGACAAGCTTATTGTCTATTGAGTGCATAGGCCTCAGCGAGTATTCTTCACCTAACCATGCAATGTAGGTCAAGTGTATAGGCCGATGCATGTATATACTATAATTTCATCTCCTAACGTTTGTCTTGCAATGGTGGTCGTGTGCTAAAGGCATCGAACTGCTAACCCAAAGGTAACCAGAACGATCCTACAAGCCTCCTGAATTTTTTTAGTTCCCAAGCAAACAACTACTAATAAATCTCTGTGTTACCCTGGTGGCCACCACTTGAACTACACTCCCCGATGCTGGCATGCTACTGCAGGCAATGGGTGAACCAGGTAACACAACATGGCCATGAAAATACCATCGCTCCTAGCTGCGACCTGTCTAACTTTAAAAACTCTGGTGGCGAGTGCGGCCGACTGGCTGCAGGTGTGGGAATTAAAGTTGGCTCCTTGGAGCGGTCGACTGGAGACAGTCATTACAAAAGGCAGCTTCTAACGTACGACATCGACAGTGATGGAAGATGCGAAAAACACGATGGAGAGCGCGACAGAAAGAGAAAAAATAATGGATACTGGAAGGATAATGAGAAAACATTCTGAGAGTTAGCATGTGGGAGATGTGAGTGAGAAGTTAAAGTATATTGGATAGATTATGTGAAAACCCTTCCAAGGCGGAGAATAGACAAGAAGTAGGAAGGGATGTCAGAAAATGAGAATAATAATATAAAATCTGCTGGGGATTGGCGCTGTGGACAGCGAAGCACTTAAAATGGAATGCAAGAGCATGATGTAGCGATGTCCGAGCTGGACAACCACAAACTCATGCCGAATGCAAGAGATTGAAGTGCGCACTTTTGTTAGGAAGGAATATTAAAGCAATCGGGAGCACCTGGAGAAAATGAAACACAACCAGAATGCAAGAACATGCTTTTGGGTCATTATGTAGGAAAGAATGCCAGAGCATGAAGTGAACACTTTCGGTAGGAAAGGGTCGAAGACTGGTGTCCTGATGCGGATTGGGGAGGGATCGCCCCTCCACGTGGAATGCGATAGCATGATGTGAACTCATTTGGTAGGAAGGCATGCGAAATCGTAAAGTGCGCACTATAAGTAGGATGAAAAAATTATAGTAGCAGCCGGGAGCATCCGGAGAAAACCACATGCAACCAGAATGCTAGAGCAGGAAGGATGGACGTTGGAAAACACATGGAATTCTAGAGCGTGAAGTGTGTACTTTCAGTTGAAAGGACAAAAATAATAGCGGTCGGGAGCAGCAGGAGAAAACCACACATAAACAGAATGTCAGGGTAACCCCTTAAACCCTCAACAACTCATTCCCAAAAAGAGGCAATAGCCACAGTGTAGAGCCATACGGAAGAAATTGTGCAAATTTCAATCACATTTAGCAAAACAAATTTCTTGCGGAAATTTGGCTGGGTTTGAGGGAAAGTCGGGAAATTTTGAGGGAATTTCAGGCGATTTTGGACGTTTTTGAGCGAAAAAAAGGAAAATTTCAAGGGAAAAAACGTCCGTCTGTCGTCATCCAAGAGGGCGGTCGGTCGTCCCCTCGTCATCCAGCAGCCATTTGCAGTAGAACCTACCATTTATAGCTACTGATAGTCCGGCTCGCCAGTCTCTCTCTCTCTACTGCACTGATGTTCCCAAACCTCAGACTTCACTCCCGCTGTTCACTTTCGTCATCACTTTTCGCTCGGCTGGCTGTCTTTGCTGTCTTCACACACCTGTCGCTCATGGTCGCACAATCCTCCAAACTCTCAAAGGCCCGCTGCGGCTAAGTAATCTCGTTGGCTCGGTATAGAAGGTTCTCCGCACCTAGGGTCTTGCTGTGAGTGGCCACGCCAATGACCAGAACATTCTTTCGTTGATAAACCCAGAAATAGAATCCTCTGAGAGTAAGGAGAGGCACGAGTCGCGACAGGATTATCGCGAAGACGGCGGCACGTGCGTTTCATGCCTCTGAAAATATCTACGTGCTCTCGAATTATAGCGTGGCCTTCACACACTCCCTCGCTCATGCGATCGGTACGGGGCATAAATCAACGAACGCGTAACATTACGTATAATGGCACACTAACATTGTTTATCGGAAACGCATTTATTTCTCGTAATTGCTTGGCTAAATTTAAAAAAGCAATATCAAATTCACCGGAAACAGTTAGCTATGACACTCAACCATAGAAATTGTTGTTTAGAAATAACTAGTTATTTTCCATTGATTCTCGACGGAGCCATTTTCACCGATTTGTGTTGTTGGTATTGGCTGCGAACCAGTGATTTTTCACTGTTACATGTTCAAAGTGTACTGTGGGTTCTACTCTCTTTAACATTTCAAGTAAGGCATCTTTCGCCTGTTATTTCTTTGATCTAACGGGGCAATCTTTTATTTTTGTTTTATTTGCTAAATTTATTGTTGATTTCGAAATTCCTCAATTAATTTTAGAACCAGTTCATTTGATCACGTCACCGTAATTTGTTGGAACCAACAAGACACCTTCTAAATGTGCACTACTGGAAATATATTTATAAAGAGAGATTGCATAGTAATAAATGCCGCGTAGCTGCTGTTCGCCCGCTCTGGGCTTCAAGTGGACTGACGACGGATCTGAATACGACAAAAAACACAGTCTCACCTTCGGCCTAGCGGAAGCGAGTTCAGTCTATCTTCCGAACGGCAAAGTTATCCATTTATTTCCGTCATATAAATCGGACCGTTCAATAGAACTAAGTGTGTGTAGGGGGCCTCCATGAAAATGTACAGTTGTTGAGTTGAGAGATTCGGGAGGTCCTCATCAACGATGTCTTGAGAACCGATGAGGGTAAAACGAGGTGGGAATCAAGCAGCAAGAGAATGCAAGGGCGGAGGAAACGGGAGATCCTTGAGAAAACCCGCCAACCAACGATATCTTCCGACACAATTCCCACATTCAAAAATCTGGAAGAGATCCGGCCGGGGATTGAATCCGCTCAGCCACCGCGTCCCCTGTATGTAGGGGCCTCAGTGACGATATAGAAGGAAACTTAATGCGCACAACTGTACCAGTACTGAGATATGTGCCTGGTCAGTTAGCTTCCTGCGCTGACTGAGTGTACTGTGTCTCGATACTTTTCAGCCGGACCGCTCAGGGAGACTGTACTCCAATATATGTCAGACGCTGTTTTATTGTATTGGAAAGGGCTTATTAACGTCCCTCGGAGTTATGACTGAAGGCTTATCATGGGACGGCTTACAAACTAACTTATGACCCATGCCTTTCCTGGGATTCGAACCCAGGACCTGCCGCACCGCAGACCGGCGGCGCACCAACCTACTGCACCACAGGAGGTTAGTTGTCAGACGCTGTTGATTGGGTGCCCGTGACATAGGAACTACAGCGCTCATCGATACAGTTTTACATCATTACAATTTCTCCATATTTTATGATCTTGAATAGCAAACTTTAATAAAATGTTATTCATACAGTAAAGTTTTATCTAAAATGATGCTTTCAATTACATTCATTAATAATTCCTGATAACTTCTAGTAGCACCCAACAAAAAACAGTCTTCTTCGTAAAATTAATTGTGACTACGCTAAAGAAAAATATTTGTTAGTGACTACAAAAAGTGTTTGGTTGATGCTTTCAAAGGAACAATAATGTTGTTGGTAAAAATTTGATTGTGGTGCCCAATAACATGTAGATTGACTAGTACGAAACTTATTTAGTGCTCACTAACACATTCGTTTATTGAATTGAAAACACCTTTATCGGCTGCTACGAAATACTGCGCAGCAACAACATTTATGTTTTCCACAGTAAAACATTTTGCTGCTACTACAAAAACTACATCCGTTAAATTCATCGCATGCGCTCTGGCATATTCGAAGTGGCCACGTCTGACCACGACACCATATTTGTCCGTGTTCGGTTCTTTGCGTCAGCTTACTAACTAATTCATGAAGGATATTCTTAAATACTTATAAAGGAATTATATTATTCCTTTATTCCAAGTACGCAAATGTTACACGTAAATTATTCCAAAAAATTAGATTTCCATGAGGTGAAGTGTGTAAACCTGGTCGTGTGTGCCACTTAATAGCTATCTATTTATTATATACAGGAGGAGTCCTTTAAAAGAGGCCCCGTGGGACATGTGTATAATGGAGGGAGGGAATGAGGTAATACAGTCCAGTGTGGCAGCAAAATACCTAGAGTAGGTGCTGGAAGTGGCCGCCATTGACCTCGAGGCAGGTGTGCAGACGACAGCAAAAGTTGTGAAAGGCACGGGCGAGGACATGCTGTGGGATGGCATCGACAGCTGTGATAATGTTGGTCAGGAGTTCTTAGTGTGTGCGGGTTGTTGCTGTATACCTGTCGCTTTAGACCGCCCCAGAAGAAGGAATCACAGACTGATAAATCTGGAGAACGGGATGGCATAGGTTATTTTGTTCCGCGGCTGATGACACGATCAGGCTGGAACACCGACTTAATGCGCTCGATCGTTGCACGTGCAGTATGCGCCGTGGCTCCATCCTGCTGAAAGTAAGCATTTTTGCGCTCATCCTCCGTCAGTTGTTCCGCAAAAAAATTGAAAATATGTTCGATGTAACGAGCCGAGTTCGCAGTCCCATGAAAGAACACGGGGATGATGCTGCGTGATGACACGGCACACTACACACAGAGTTTCTGAGGATGCAGTGTAGCTTCCTTCAACACGTGTGGATTGCCACCTAACCAATGGCGCATGTTCTGGGAGTTTATATACCGTGACAGATGGAACCATGCTTCATTGGAAAAGAATATTTATCCATCCTGCAACACCTCCGGAGCAATATTGGGCAGAAACCACTCACAGAACTGCACTTGAGCTGCCTTGTCTACATCCAGCAACTGATGCACCACAGTAAATTTGTATGCGTGCAGGTGCAGGTCCTGCTTCAGGATCCGCATAGTGGTTGAATGGGACACCTGCAACTGTTGCAACAAATGCTGAGACTATTTATGTGGACTGCGTGTCATTATCTGTGCTGGGTCGGCCACTTTTGCCTCACTGCGGACAGTCTTTTGACGCACATTTTGTTTATTCAGCACGCATTGGTTGCACGCCATTTTGCAACCAGTTTCTGCATGACTGATTTGGCAGGAGGCTTCGCTGCAACCCCACCCACCGCAAACTCCGTCTGAAAAATTATGCACACTGCTTCCAAGAACCGTGGCGTGCATATGTCTCCACCACAAAAATACGCTGCTGAACCGTCAACACCATGCCGATGCACCGAAACACACTCACAACGTTCCTCGTCGTTGCCCTTCACTCAACCGACCGTAGCGCGCGGGAGCTGCGCGCAGCTTCCCTCAAGGTCACTTGGCGGACACTTCCAGCACCTTACTATATATGTTGTTGTCACACTGGTCTATATTTCCTCATTCCCTCGCTCTGTTACACACATGTCCCACGGGACCTCTTTTAAAGGACTCGCCCTGTAGATGCTGATGACAACACCTAAACCTCAAATAAGGTAGCACAAGGGTAACACGCTGAGCTCGCATTTGAGAGATCTGAGGTTCGAGTCCCAGTCATGAAGACTTTCAATTTAGTGTTTAGTTGTTGTTAGACAACATCTACCTACAAAAGCCCACAACCCGCACAACACCTCTGTGAACCTCGCTAACCATTATTGCTGTTATCATCGTAACATTTCCGCTGCGACTAACGAACACATTATTGCCTACAAACACACTGAATTTATTGGTGACCGTAGACAACATTGTAGATTCCACTCAATTCCTGGAATGAGAAAATAATTGTATTGGCATCACAAAATATTTTTTCATGTCTATAGTGGCAAAACATGTTATGGTTGCCATGAAAAACATTTTTGGTCACCACAAAACTTTTTTTTTTTCTTCAGAGAATTAACTTAATTTTGTGAGTTGCTGTTGACATATAACCGTAAGACAATGTGTAACAACAGAATAATGACCGTTCGAATATAGCAGTACAGTCTATTACAAAATAACTAAAAGCCATGTAAGCAATTAAATGCAAGTAAAGTCCTGCACATGACTTCCTTTCCTGGTCGTACGTTATCCTTCTATCGTACGTGACTTTTACATTGTCATAGGTCTGATATTTTGTTTCGACAGTCAATGGATTTTAACTGTGAGAATTTTAGCAATATAAATATGCCATTCTCAATTGTATATAAATAAAATTTAATACATTATTTTGGCATCTACAAAATTCAAACACTGCACATTTAATACGTCATTAAGACATGGAACTACTTCCTCTAAAACGCTGCCAAATTAAGTAAGAGCACGCGTATCAACATTTCTATCAAAATAACTACAGTCACAGACGGGCATTTTTTTTTCAGATATTAATTTATGAATTTCTTAATTAACAGTAAAATAATTACATATAATTTTAAATAATTATATATAATTTTAAAAAATTTTAACTGAAGCATTTCTGAATTGTTAACTTTTACCATCCACTTAATCAGTTAACAATAACAATTAAAATGTTGTGTTTAATAGTGTAGACCCTAATGACATTTTGTGTCACCACCCTAACGTATCAGAAGCACTGCATTTGAGCTTACTTGTTTTGACAATAGTATCATAGCGCAACATACTGGTGTAATGCGAATCTACGGATGCTTTGTCACTGCTAAATTGCAATATCATAAATGTCCATTATTACCGCATAGTGTTCCACTGTAAATTTATCTTCCGAAACAGAGTTCCAAAGCTCTATTGTTATAAAAGTAAATATAATTGGCCATATATGTGTCATTATGCTAACGGCAGTAATATTTTTTGGTGAAAACAGGGTTTGCTCTCAGTCCCAAAAAGGTTTCCAATTAAATGTAAATTTTAAAGTCCATAAAAATAGTTAAACTTCCTAAATATTTATTAATTATTACATAATATACAGGTGAATTATATTGATAGTAAAGAAGTAAATTTAAACGGAAAAATTAACATTGCGATAGGCATGATTTCCAAGTAACTTAATATACCAAATGAATTAAACATGGTTTATTAAGATATAATAACTGTTATTTTTTGTCATTCAGATGAAGCATTGGGACGTTTGCAACATTGCAAGTATTCGGGGTTATGTTTACCATTAGCCATCAATATTTTGATTAAAGTAATTATAGAGTACTTTCTTTTAAAGTCACTTCAATAAATATAATTACCAAATTAGGCTTTATTGTATGAGTTAACAGTAAATCTTCGGCGATTTAAATAGTTTATTCGACATAGAGATCATATGTAAGCGTTATTTGTATTTAGAGAGTATTCAATTTATTTTCATTTTTTTCTCTAAAAAAATAGTCGCATTAAATGCTTATTAAGAAAAATTACTAAATAAAATTATCGCGGTTGTCTCTCGTCTCGCCATTGCTGACTGGCGGAGAGACTTGTCGTGGTCAGACAACAGCCAATCGGAAGGCAGTAGACAACTTAAGCAAGGCAGATTTTAAATAGAAACGATCGCCCAGCTGTTTTGAAAATGTGATCATCTTCTCGCATGTGTGTGGAATAATGAATATGTCTTTTGTATCGTAGTCCAGATGTTTGATAATAAGTTTTCGTCGTAGCTGAGTTTGTGGAACAATACAGATAGTTTTTCAGGGCGACAGCGCAGGATATTGCAGCTGGTGCATGCAGTCCTTATGTAGCGCACAGTGAAGTGGACGTGGTTCCTTACTTTATAATATTCATGTGTGAACGGTGATGCACAGTAATAGAATCTTGTCCCGTGTGAGTAGTGTGACTTTTCTGTAGGGGTAAACGGTATCATTTGCTTCGAGGTGATGTAAGAATATTTTACGTTTGTGCCAATATCCATTATGGTGTCCAAAAATTTCTTTTCCGCATCTTCCCCCGTGTATATAATGGGCTCCTGTCTCTTCATAGATGTTAGTGTCGCTGGAATTACACTTTTTTTTGACTTGCACATATATAAAAAACTGTAGGCCTCCTGCTTCTGATAGTCATATATGTAAGCATGGCTGGGGTTTGGTTTACCGGTATGAATCGGTTTGAGTATTGCCTCAAAATCCGCATATATATGGCAATTTATTCTTGTAGTGGTAATTCTTGAAATTGAAAACGGGTGGCCTACCATTCTTCCCTGACTATGTCATTTCAGCAAGCAGTGGAGCATTTTCCTTGCAGTAATTTTTGTGTTCATCCAGACATTGCTGTCCAGTCAGCTCAGATACTCGAGGCAGGTCATGGTAGAATGTGGAGCAGCACTTACATGTACGGATTTTACCACAGCGGGTTGTCAGCTGTGATATAACCAGCCGGGAAAAAATATTTAATGCAGCACTGATGAGCGTTCTACAATTTGGCGGCGAGGAGAAGAAGTTCCTTATGCTGATACTTTTCATCTTTGGCTAATCGTATGGGATAAATATTCTGGTTGTCACCTATAACATAAATGTTCACAGACACTGACACATTGTTTCTCTCGAAAACTGTTATATGCTGTTCTTGTGTAGGGAGCCCGAGGCCTGAAAATTCAAATTTGGTTCCGAGAGCTTTGTAGCGGTGGTAGATTTGCTGACAGTTTTTCCCTTCTACAAAACCAGCTAGAACGGGTCATTTGTAGCACACGTTGTCGTTTGTGTTTTGTGGGTTAGTCACAGATTTCTTGTTCTTGATAGATTCTGGCAAGTCAATGTAAGACGAGACTCGAAGGGGGTCCAGCTTGTTTATGCGGAGCTGCAGGTAATTGACTGACGACAGTGTCCACCAAGAACCACGCTCTTTGTATGCGTCATCCTCTTCACATATTTTTTCTAAGCTGTTTCCTACCGCCTTCTCAATATCGCTAGCCTCGTATACTGCTACATTTTTTGGTTTTGAAAGGCCCTTGTCTGTACCTTCGACGAACGGTTCTGGTTTCGAATAGTTATACCCTAGCACGCATTAAATTTAATTGGATCCTTCTCTGGTACTTCGTCGGTAAGTTCGTCAATTATATTTTTCTTCATGTGAGCCAACAAATTACAAATATCTTTCTTCGACCTACTTATGTTTTCAGCTACGTTTGTCTTTAAATTGCGTCGGAAAGCTGTTTTAGCTTCTACGAAACCATTGCCATTAACTGTCGAAGACCCAGCAACGATTCTTGGTCGTGATGGTCGCTGGTATGAAGGTGGATTAACATCTTGAAACCTTGTTTTTGCCAGATGTACACTCGTACATTGTGGTGATGGAGATTGTACGTACACGAGTGATTTTTGGTAGGTGAAGGTCCTACAGCTTTGCAGTTTTTCGCATGTCTCTGCAAGTTATCGCGCCTAGCAATTGACAGTCCGCAATACGTGCACTTTTGTACCACCGGATCTGTATTCAATGCACAGCCATACTTCTCGTGCCTTCGTGCATATGTTTGAACACGAAGGTTTTATCGCAGAAGCGACATGAGTGAAGATGTAATGGTTTAGTAGATGGCATCGATGTAATTGGAGATGCTGACGAGGGTAACACGAACGAGATCGATGGTAATATATGCAGCTCATCTGGGGCCGCTGATCGTACAGCCAAAGACGAAGTTGGGACGTTGCATGCAGGCACACCGTTAAATGCATGCTTCATGTTGATTTCTACAGGGAAAATAAACCAACACTTTTAATTCATCTGATAATCGAAAGGTGTATGGGACGTGCATCATACAATACGGAATTTAGGTATAATTATGAGCACGAAGAAAATATGTAGGTATAAGGAATCTGTACCATTCAAAATGGAATATACTTAGGTATATTTACGAGCAAGAATGATAATACCCTACTGAATTTTATGGAAGAGCTGGTCATAAAGAAATTGCTTACCTGACAGCCTACTAAGAAGGTCAGGAGAAAGAAGACGATCCGTCACCTGTAGGATTAGAAGAAGATCTGAGACAATGTGCGAATCTGTCTGCCTTATATACCTCTAGAGCCTGAAATGTCACACGAGCAACAGACAATCATGAACGAGCAATGCCACGTGACCGCCATGTGGCACACTTAAAATAAATTCAACTAATGAGCAGTGACACGTGACTTCTATGTGACACACACTTAAAAAGTTTTATACGTATACATACTGTTACCAACAACAGCAAAAACCCATTCACCTGTAAGGTGAACTTTAGGGACAATAAATCCTTGTGGTGTGTTGTGGTTATAATTTAATTATTTGTATTCAGACACTCAGAAAAAACCAAAAGAGAGACTTACGATACCTACACACGCACATATACACATACACGCACCTACACACACATGCGCACCTACACACATACATCTATACAAAAAGGCCCAAAATACTGTAGGGACAATACACCCTTTTGGTTTGTTGTGGTTGTAATTCAATTGTTTGTTTCAGATGCTTAGAAAAACTAAGAGACATATTCTGAAACATGCTTAAAGTAATCAAGAAGCTTTTTTTTTTTCCTAATTCCGCCACATTCTCCTCCCCCTCCTTCTCATCCAGTATTCTTGGGTTATCATGGATGGTATGTTGGGTGATATGTTTTTCCAGTATATCTGTCTTGTGATTGTTGGTGTACGTCAAATGGTGTGGACAGTATGTTTGCATGTAATGCTAAGGCATGCTTGAGTTGCTTGAGTTGAATTGTTTGCTATGGATGATCAGTGTATTTTGACTGGTGTCAGTCGGCATGTGGGATGGTATGAGAAGAAGTTGATAGTGTCACTGGTATGGGCTGTATGTTTGCTTTCTATGGTCTGTGTGGACGAATAGTTGAGTTTGCTAGAGTTATAGTGAGTGGTATAGTTGGTAGGTACAAGTGGTGTTGGTTGGTAGAAAATGTAGAATGGAAGTTATGTTATTAGATGGTTTCAGCTGCATAGTTGATCGAGTTATGATGTACACTACCTACCAAAAATTAATTGGGCACCTGTCCACAATATTTACTCGGTGGTTGTCACCCCGTTAGAATCTCGTAGGGCTATCTCTTGCGGCTATAACAGCAGCCACCCTGTCTGGCATGCCCTCTACGAGTGTTTGCAGGACACCCACAGGGATTCGTCGCCATTCCTCTTGCAACCATTGCATGAGTTGAGCAATGGGTTTTGGCCGCGCCTGACGAGCCCTGACTCGGCGATCCTAATCACCCCAAAGATTTTCTATAGGGCTGAGGTCGGGGCTTTGGGCGGATCAGTTCAATCGGCGAACATTGTTGTCGGCGAACCACTGCATAGTAGCCCTTGAAACATGGCACCTGTATTGTCATCCTGAAAGTAACACGGTTCCATTCCGTAAAAACGCCACAATGTTGGCAGCATTTCATTATCCATGAATGTTACAATAGGCCTCTGTGATCACGCTACCACGGACAAACACCAGCGGTCCTAAGCCGAAGGTCGTGAAACACATCAACTGACGTACTGAATTACCTATCTTCACGGGTGCCCAATCACTTTGTGGTAGACAGTGTTAATTGTGCTTGGTGAATTGAGGCAGTGCATTTTAATTGAGTTTTATTTTGTTATAGGAGATGGAATGTTGGATGGCCTGGTATTACTTGGGTTATAACATTGATGGTATGGGTGATCATTATATATTTGACTGGTGTGGACCAGTAGAGCAAGAAGAATGATGGCTGATAGAGTAAAACAGCATGCCTGAGTTACAGTGGGTGAAACATGGAATGTTAAAGTGTACGCTTGCGAGTATATTTTATGCAGCTGATTTGACACTGGCAGTCGTAAAAATTTGTCGAGAAAAAAAAAATATATGGCCATGGGATCTGGTTAGATGCTTGCTAGAATGGACTGTCTTGAGCTATGAATAAGCAGTTTTTATTAATTATGTGCTGCTGTAAAGATACTATATGAATAGTGTGGAAAATTTTAACGATTCTGTTTGTAGTCTGAAGTACGGAAATATATAAATAAAAAAAGTCTTCAATTTCTGGCTAATGTTGTATCCTGCCTGATATATAGAGCATTTTATGGTGCTTTGTTTATTCATCTGTACATACATTCAAACAAAATCTCAAAAGCATACCTAAAACTAAAAAAAAAACAGACGAGGCAGTGAATAATGAGACTTCAAGAGAGGGTCTGGAAAGGTAGTTGAGGGAACTTTTTATATGCCTACTCTATGTACCGTTTCGCCACAATATAATTTTTTTAAAACAAAAAAAATTAAAATCGTATAAAAATATAGATTTACGATTTGACATGCTCTATGCCTATAAAACCAATATGGCTAAAAGACACAAATATATATACTTGAAAACTATTAGTAGATGTAACTGCCGTGCACCTTCGGGTACGTTCGGTAAACCCGAGTCGAAGGCTTCAGAGCATCACCCTGAGTCGAGCCGAAGATTGCCGAGATAATCCGACACGGGCCAAAGCCATCCAGCCGACCAGCAGCACAAGCCGCTGCGGCTTCCATTAAAAATACATTATGGTTGAATAAACATAAGTACTTTACTGATAATGCTTGTGAACTTAAAAAAATTCATGAATTCAAGTGAATGTTTTAATTAATGCTCTATTGGAAGATTATAACAAATATATTTACTAATTGGGAATTGCAATTTTAAGTGTTAATAGCATATTGCAGCAATTGTAGAAAATTAAGTCTGCAATACAATGATATTACAGGATCTATATACCTAATTTGTTTTCATTATTATGGTACATAATTTTAAATTTAAATTATTTTGTTTAAATCTTCTGATTAGTTCAATTTTACATTTCAATTTTATTTAGCTGTAAATTCAATGTTAGGCTAGGTTAACCTTCCATTTATAGGAAACATTATATAAATTCTCTTTGGAGTTATGTTCATTTATCTGGGAGAGGAATCTGTGGTTCACGAAAAGAAGCCAGACACGTTGCGCTTATGCGTAACTGAAACGATTATATAGTCTTCATAAAGTTAGATAAATCATCATGCAGTACCAGGAGATGTTGGGAAAATTGTCAATGGAAATGGATTATTCAAGAGATACCATGAGACTTATGAAACTGTAAGTTTGGAGTAGGTTGAAGTTATGAACATTTTCGGTGAAAATGATTTAATGTACTGGCATTGACGCCTTTGAGAACGTCCATTTTATAGTTACCATCCTGTAGCAACTGTAAGATGCCCATGTCCAATTATCTCAATAATCATTTGAACTGTCTCGCAAAAATCGTGTTTTATTTATGCAAAAACCTGAACCATCGCCCTGTATCCCAGTGGCCAGAAAAGGATCGAAATGCTTACCACTGAAGCAGTCGGCATATTATGAAAATGAAACTTTGAGACAATTTCTACCAAACATTAAGTAGTGAAGAGTGAGATACAAATAACCGAACTGGTTACAAGTTTTAATTAATTTAATATTATCGATCTAGCTTTCCCTTATTCACCTCAAATCAAATTTTGTAAGGAAGGGGGTAGACAGTATGAAAATGTTTAATTTATTTACACTAAATCAAATGAGCAGCATTAAAATATAATTTTATTCATTATTATTTAATGACTTCATTTCATCATAAATTTAATTCAATTAATGATTACTTTTACTGTTTCTTTTATTTCTAGCAAAATATTGATTATTTGAAAAAAAAGTTTGAAATTTTGTGTAATAATATATTGAAAGTGTTATGATATCTTTATTGTCCTATGTGTCACATTATACAATGTCTGCTCTTGGCGAACACATACATTTTTAAAGACATGTATTTACACTTCCAGTAATTTATTTAACGAACAGTCACTGTGAAGTAAAACATTTTTGTTAAATGTGAAACGCATATTCCAGCGATGGTAGAAAAATAACACAAAGAGTGATTTCGGTTTGCAACAAATTTATAAAATTTGTTCCATACCGAGGGAGTGTTATGTAACATTGCAGATTTTCGGGATTATGTTTACAGCTAATCATAGACATTTTCATTATATATAAATATAGACTACTTACTTATGTTGTCAGTTCATTAAATATAATTTACAAATTATGCTTCATTATATTAGTTAATAGTTTAAGAGTTTGCTATTTTAATAATTTATTTGACATAAGGAACATGTTTAAGTGTTATTTGTTTGTTTCTAGACAGTATTCAGTTTATTATTTTCATTTATTCTCTACAGGGTAGTTGGCATTAAAAGTTTATTAAACAAAAATACTAAATCAGATTATCCTGGTCTCTCATTTCGCCATTGCCGATTGGCGTAGAGATGTGTCATGGCCAAACGACAGCCAGTCGAAGGAAAGGAGACAACATAAGTAAGGCAGATGTAAAACAGAACTATTTTTTTCAACACAATAAGTCTCACCACCTCCAAGTATGGACGTGTGGAATTTAAAATGCTATAAGAAATAGATAAAATAATACATACGTTTATCTATCTTGAATAATTACTGCAAGATGTTTGTAAATATGAATAAATAATAGTCGAAGAATAATGATATTAAGTAATCGGGTTTGAGAAGAATATATATGTTATTGTATATTTTTTTAAAGAAAAAGTTTTAATTTGCACCCGATAACAAGAATCGAGGGATAATTTTATAATTTATGTAATGTATTGGAGAAGCGTACGAGGTAAATATAAAGTTGAGAACCTAAGAATTTGAACTGCTGATTCTACTGAAATGTTATTACGTATTAACGGCAGAGTTGTGAAATGTCTGAAATGTAACACGCTCTGAGACAACGTTCGAAAATGTTTCCGTAAACTTTCCTTATTTTTACTGTAAAAAATTTAGACTGCCAGAAAAATTTTCCTACGCGCATATAAAAAGGTTATAAATATTAAAATATATATAATAACACCTACTTCTACACCTTGGCGTTTTCATTTATGATGGTAGGTGTCAAAGTATTTAATTAGACGATATGATATGACTTTAAACACTCTATAACTTAACTACTTAGTACATTTGAAGTTAAGTGACGAACATGTAAATAATTTACAAACGTATACTTCTAAGCAACCCTATTACTTTTTTTCCAAAAAGTCAATCTGCGTGTTTTATTAATCCTTTCATGTTTGAAGTATCAGAGTGAACAACAATACTTTTGTATTATAAGTGTGTGGAACGTCAAAGTAATCTAAAATGTACAAAAAATTGCACTAAAAATACTTGCTAACAGTACCAACAAAATTAACCTTTAGTTATTTCAGTTCTTATACCGCTAGTAGGCAGTAGCAGTTCTTACTATTCAGAGTAAAAACTTTTTCACAAGCGGCATTAGATACAGAAAAACTTTAGTGTGAATCATTGCAGCGAATATATCTACATGTAAGAATTTCCTTACTTTCATTAATGTGCAGATGGTGCAACCATACTCTTTCCCCATGCTCCTCTTTTGGGCTCAGATTCATATCTTTTGCATAAATACTTCGTTTTCGCCTTATAATTTCGGATTCATAGTAATCACTGTCAATATACGGTTATAGAAAATTTACATTTTACGACTTGTTTAGTATTTTCGTGCACAATTTCAAATATGTGTTATCTGCTTAATGTAAAAATTAAGGTAAATATTTATATTTTATCCATAAGTTCCTGACATTTTGGAAGTAGGATGTAATTAACAGTAAAAACTGGATACAAAAGTATTAAACAATAAGAAAATTGTAAATGTTCTATAACCAAACAATTTCAATATTACATCTGATTCTACAATTATGACATTTAAACGAAGTATTCCTGCATAATAGGTGAAGTCGACTAAGCAGAGTGTAGTAGGGACGTGCCGATTTCACCCCACTTTTGATTAGTCCGATTATCGATTTGATATCAAATTGACTGATCATATTAATTCTTAATCCGATCACAATCCGTACTTTATTCGTTCAAAAATGTTCGTAAATCAGCTAATACTAATTCCATAAAATGTGATCAAATGACATTGATTAAAGTTTTTCCAACAAATATGTTTGATCAAATTTCTTTTATGTGATTTTTTGTGTGTAGTTTGGAGCAAAGGATTGCGAAGGCACTTTATTTCCTTTGTTTTTTTTTTTTTAGTTGGGGATCAGCATGGTACATCCTCACTCTCGGAGCTCTGACGTTGTACTGAGGTGGGTCTGTGTTGGGGAAGTGGTATATATCTATTGTGTAATATAAGTTTCTGGAGAGCGGCATGGTAGGTGTTTACCCTTGGAGTTCTGACACTGTACTGACGTGCGCCTGTGTTTTGGGAAGTGTATTGTGTAATATGTTAATTTTTAGATTATTTCATCTGACAGGCGACTTAGGCATCTGTCAGATGACAGAGGTTATGGTGTATTTAATTAAATTATTATTAAATATGTATTGAATTAAATGAAAAGAGATATGAATGCGATTTCCTGTATGCAAGAAATATAATTTAAAGAAAGGACTCATGGAATCGCAAATATAAATTACAGACGGAACCCAGCAATCTTGGGTTTATTTTTTTTAAATATAGGAATAAAGTAATGAGTTATGGCTATCAATATATAAATTACTGTAGGAATAAATTAAATGGTACAAGCAGCTCTCCTATTACACATCTGTTCTGCTGTGAGTTTAGTGAAGCAATGCCTTATAAGCTGTGTGTGGGGAGCACGACTATAGATGTCTGTTTCGAGTGCTGGTTGCCAGGCGACTGAGGTTATAGCTACTCTGAAAGATATGTGAATACACAACTACCTGACAAATGGATAAAACTTATGTTTACGGTGCATGGACTATATGAAACAAAATAAATGAAAACACATATCAATATATAAATTACACTACTTGAATGAAGCGACACAATAAAAACACATAGAATTAAATAAATGAAACCGTACAAGCAGCTCTCCCAAAACACCTCCATCCAGCTGTGGGGTTGGTGAAGTAATGCCTTATAAGCTGTATATAGGGAGCACGACAAGAGACGTCTGTTTCGAGTGCTGGTTGGCAGGCGACTGAGCTGAAATTATGCGAAAAACTCGGAAATGAACGAAAAGAGAGGTGAACATGATTTGCGCCCAAATACAAAACGACTGTTTCAAATCAATTAAACCACCGATGATACACACGAGATAAATTATGAAACATCACACACGACAAAAGTATAATAAATGGACCAGAGAATGAATATATTTCAAACACCAGAATGAACTATCGCAACTTCCTGGTGTTAACTCACTAAAGGAATTACAGAACCTATTTCCACATCAAAATTAAAACTGGCTTACCGCCCGCAGCAATTCTGTTCACTTAAATATGGAATTACATTTACACAACAAATTGCTATAAAATAATTAAATTTGTACTAAAAATTTATATCCCACATAATGATAGAATGGACAAACAAAGATTTCACACACAAACAAGTACTGAAAAAACTTACCTTATTTTTACTACTACTTTCACTTTCCTGGGTTAAATAAATAAATAATTCACTCACATTATTTCACAAATTTTACTAGCATGAGAATTAATTATCTTTTTCAAAACACAATTTCCACCAAAGCATAGGGAGACTTGGATCACGTGAAGAAGGATTTAATCCCTTCACACTTTATAGAAATGTATGATATTATTCAAAAAATCATAAATCTATGGATGTATTCAGTCCACACACTTGGTTTGAAGGAAAACTATACAATTAAAAAAAAATTACTGACACACTATATCGATCTGGTCTTACAACACAAAAATTTCCCCAATAGTAAAAAGAAAAATTATTATATTAAGAAGCATATATAATTTCACATGTAATGACAGGTGAAGTCTGGAACAGATATTATCCTATAAAACTTTTAACGAGAGCTGAAGCCCACTGGCCGAACTTCGCTGGTCAGGTCTGCAGATCACCTATCCCTCGATTGTGACATGGAAGGCCAGCAGACTTTGCCCTGCCTGGTGAATTGGAAAGAGCACTGAGCAGAGAGCAGATATCCAAGTTTACAGAGAGAGGGTTGTTATAAACCTAAGATGTCGCTGGATGGTTGGAAGGACCTGTGCCCTGTCCAACATTATTAGCCCCCTACCCCGACCCCTTCTTCAAATCCCTACCCCAAAACGTGCCTTTGTCCAAATTAAGGGCTCCCTTCCTAGATGCCTCCCCCCAGGGCGTGAATTTTGGACTCACCTGAAGCATTGACCTGTTTGCAAAACTCTATCCTCGAATTTGAACTTGCCCTGCCTGCCTCCTTCCCCTATGCTCACAAAGCTTGGACTTTCGCCTGGCCATTGTCCCATCCAGAAGACTGTTTGTCGTGCTCTCCAGGCTAGATGCTGGCTTGCTTGTGTTGCTGGCATCAAAGAAAAATTTTTCTCAAGTCCTGCTGATAAAATTATTTCCTCAACACTACAAATTACATTCAAAATGTTTTTAATACACTAAGTTCAATTAAAATATAAGCTGGTTTTAAGGGAAATTTTTCAAGGTTAACCCATTAACTTGCAAGACATTTTAAGTTTATCCAATTTTCCAGCAAACTTCAAATACATTTTTAAATTTCACAGAAAGCCAGAATACTACGAACATTTTCACATAAGAGATATTTTGAATCACTCAATTTTAATAGGCTTACAGACTTCTTTATATAATTTAAGTATTCAAAGAACACCTTCTGCCAACACATGTCATTCCATTTATGTGGTTCATAAGTAAAAGTTTTTACCTTTTGAAAAATTACGTTAAAACCAAATGTCTTTAAATTCAGGGGAATGTAAAACAACACATTTAGAACATTCAATATGTTAAATATTTGCATGCAGCAGAGAAACGAACACACATTTTACGTGAAGAGTTCTCTAAAAACTTCCATGCAAGATTTTTTTGGTTACATTATCTATTGTAAATGTATATATTTGAATAAATATAAACTTATTCTTATTTAAAACATATTACTTTTCGACATAATAATAATAAAATAACATGAATCCAGCTTGAAATGACATTTATCGAAGTTGGAATATGTCAAATTCCAATATATTTCAATGTATTTTCTGAAAGGTCCAAAATTAAGTAAATTTAAAGGAAAATGTTGGCCATTTTGAATTCATATACTATATAAGAAGGAATTAATTTTTTTTTTCTCAGTGATAAGTCGTCAGCTGCCAAGGTTACTTCTTGTACGTGCATGTGCATTGCATTAGCAGTCCACAGTACCAAGAGTAAGGCATCTGAAATAGATCTGAGAACGATGCCAGGTGCCCACAGCGCCTACAACAATGACAGGTGTCCATAGCAGCTACAATAACGCCAAGCGTCCACCACAAGGCCAGGCATCCACAGCGAGAACGACACCAGATGAGCCACTACAATGTGAGGCGTCCACAACAGCATCGAGAATTGGACCGAAAAAAATCTACAGGTACATGCATCAAGGTCAGTGCTGTGACAATTATGATGAGGAATGTGTTGAATAATTCAATGCGATTCTAGCATATGGAAAGGCAAAACATTTATTGAATTTAGACTGTTGTTAATGGTGGGTGTTGCCAAAATAGTATATCATTACTTTTGCAGGACACAAAATAAAGCTAGCATATCCATTCATTCTTGAACATTTACGTGCTGATGAATATATTGTGTTGTATCTTCCATATGAAGAGTGCCCATACGGTATGCCCACTTTCGTTAATGATTAGAACTTGCAACATATGCAGAAGGATTGTATGTCGTGAAGGTTGGAACAGCTAATAGAAGATTATATCTCAGATATAGTAATGGACAATTCCAGGGTTGATGAAGGGGATTCTGAGGTGACCACTGAGATCTTACAAATGAAATGAGAGGAGATTTTTTGTATATACTGTATAACTTGAGAGTATAAGTAAGAAATAATGTAACAATGATGTGCTAAAAAAAGGTTTCGAAAATTACCAAGACAACTCCTTTATAAATAAAGAACTTGGCATTTCATATGCAACCGATTCTAATGATTCAAAAGTATTAAGCTTTAAAACCTCCCAAATCTTGGTATACTTTAAAACCTGTAGTTAAAACTATGTTTCGGAAACAAACTTACGAGATACACTACCTAAAATGGGACTATGGTATTATAGCTTACAAAGAGCATTTCAAACACGTGAATGCTGCACTCCTCGATAATTATCCATTGTACATACTTGGAAAGAGTCAGAAGAACATTTTATAAAGTTTAACTAATGTATAAGTCATAAATTTCAAAAGATATCATGACTGTTCGAGTATTAATTCAACAGTAAAATGTTATAACACTAATGACTGTGAGAAAAAATGCTTTGTTCACAATACAAAAGTAACTCTTTAAGAGAGTTTTTATATCAATATCCTACCTACATGTAGAGATAATAATGTCGACAAATGGTTTGTTACATATCCTATAAAAGCTGTTTATACCTGCATAAGACAATGAAAATGGAGAAATTCAGCCCAGAGATAATGTACAAGAGTGTTACTAAAGTACAAGAGAGTGTGTTTCAAGTCTCTAAACAAAACGTACTTCCAATTTAAGATGTCTAATGCTAGTGCTACTCCAGGTTACAGGCAAGTATGGTTTCGAATTGAAGAAGAATATAGTCCACTACAGATTCATGTGTGTAATGGAGAAGAACATTGGCATTTCTTGTTTAATCAGTCATAATTATACTTTAAAAGTTTTCGAACTTTGTTTTGGTCGAAGATTTGCCCTTTGTATAATTTATGTCCTGACAGTAAGCTACCTTGTAGTGAGGGTCAACTAGCATTTGAAGCTAAAAGTGCGCACATCAGGAAATGTATATCAATCAAGATAATCAAATATATCATGTAGAAGGAATGTAGTTGTTGTTCTATTCCTACAGTATGGCGCAAACAATGTAACAACAAGGAACATTTATGAATATATAGGAAACCAAGAATTAACTACTCCCTGTGGCATGTGAAATTGTAAAGTTTGCCTAAACAAGAACACTTAAATGACATCAACCACGACTATCTAAAGGACACCATTTAGTTTTAAAGTGTCAGTCATGGCTAGCCTCTTCAACCCTACATACATATACAAGATTCTGCAAATAGGTTACAGAAGAGTTTTCTTTAAACCATAAGGCAGTATTTTGCAAGTGCAATTATGCAACAATATAGAACATTGGTGCTACCTTTATGGTAATAGTTTTGGAACTCATTTTGGTGAAGGCACAGCATGCAACAATTGAGCTGTGAGATAGCTCTGCCCCAATAGTGAACTGCCATCTACATTAGAAGATTTGATGAAAGCCAGCCATACCAAGGAGTTTGAAGATAACCATGAAAACAGAGTAATCGCCTATCAATCCACCAGACCTCATCTGGGAATCACCATCCATTGGAATGAGATCTGCAATGTAGACATTCACAACTTTATTTTTAACAAGGAAGTAAAGTTTTTCAATCAATGTGCAACATATATGCATGTGAAGTGGCTAATTCAGAATAATGTTCTCACCAATTTGCAAGTATGTGTTTATTGAAAAGGGTTTGTATTCTGTAAATTATAGTGTAGTATGTTCACATCCTGTTGTTAAGGAAATGTGTATCAGACATTCACTCTAAGTGTACATACTGATCTGAGTCTTTGACACCATGTAATAAGCCATGTTGTTTTGATTCTAGTTTAACTAACTGCAAAAGTTCGAAATGTCTTGTAAACCAGTGCAGACCACACAGAGTAGCTCGAAAGTATAACCTTAATGGTGAGCAGAATGCAACAACATTTTGCAATATTGCATCCATTTTATTTATAATACAGATAATGTTTTGCGCTATCAGTATTTCGAAGGATGTGAATGATGTTCATACTTTATATCAGTATTGCAAAAAGTTTGGTTATATGTCTTGTACTAGGTGAGTTTCATCAAAATATAACGTTCATCAAGTGATAAAACTAGCAAAAATAAATGTTAGTCCAAAATCTCTGTTTAATTTTTAATGTTACATAATGATTTTTTCAATATACATACATTGTTCCTTACTAATTGTTCTCTGTCATGTGTAGGATAGTAGATGGGTAACATGCATTTTTACCCTGGAAACCATTACAATTGTTTTAAACTAGGAGAGTCGAATATTGCGCACACACTATGGTGTAATGGACTTCTCCATGAGTTTACAGAAACTTGTGATAGTGTAATCCATTTTAAAGTGATTTCTTTTCCACTAGGAAATGAACAAAGCCATGAATTGATTCAATGCAGCAATAGTCCGAAATTTACTGTGTTTTATATCACTGCAACAACACCTCTTCCATCTAGTGTTGCAGATTTGCACTTACATTATGTAGAAACCTACCCAGACTTAGTTGAAAGTATCGTTTTTCATTCCCCCAAATGTAATTGACAGCTGTGTTCAAACAGACAGGTTAGAGCTAGAGTGTAAGAAATTCTCCCTCCTTGAAAGTAGAGTTCAAGAAGGAGATCTGGATCAAATATTAAGAAAATGCATGAAAACATTGTTTACAGAAGTTGTTAACAGCTTATAAATAATCTTTAAAATGTTTGTGATTTATTTTGAATAACCCTGCAGTAAAATTTAAAAAAATGTCCTTGAATTTATGTAATGCCCTATAGTCACTAGTTCTATGATTTGGAAGTTATGTTTGGATAATTTTAATATAGTGTACAAATTTTTGTAACATCCTGTGCTTGCTTCTCTGATTATGAATATATTTGAAACAATTGTCTAATATGTGCTATATTTTATAACAACCTGTACTTGCTAGTGTTAAAATGTTCAACATAAATTTTTGGAGCAACCTATTCTTGCTTGTTTGAAGGTGTGTATGTATTTTTGAAACATTTTATTAATATTTGCCATGTTTTGGAACAACTTGTGTCAGAATGATTTGATAACTTGTGAAACAAACGGTACTTGTAGATATTTTAAAAATAATTGGTCCATAAAATATGCTGTAAAATGAATTATTACTTTTATTTATAAAATCCCTATACAACTGTGAAATTAATTGTTTCCTTAAGAGAGGAAAAATGCATAATATTGATTCATAAAATATTGAAATGAGTTAAAATATGTTTGTTTTCTAACAAACGAGTGTTGTAATGAAAAAGTTATAGGGAAATATATGGTAACAAACATACCTATTTGTTTACCAAAATACTGGTTAAAACAAATCAATATATTTGAAGTTATCTCCTGGCAAAGTTCTCTGTTGGAAAACGTACTATTATTTTATAACACACCATAAATACACAAAATAGAGTTTCTTGTTTTTTCCCAGCCTCCATAGAGCAATCGGATTATGCTAAGAGGCTGTGGGTTTGAATCCCGGGTAAGGCATGATTAATTATAATCTAATCTCTGGGTTCGAATCCCAGCTAAGGTATGTATGATTGTAATAGAGTTTCTGATTATGAGTCCCGGCTAGGACATGTGTGATTGTAATCTAGGACTTGTATGATTGCAATAAAGTTTCTGGGTTAGAATCCCGGCTAGGACTTGTATGATTGTAATCTGGTTTGTAAGTCAGTAATTGTTAACTACATTACAACATACATAAAATTCCACCAAGAAATGATGAACATATTATGTAATTAAAATTAAATTAAATGTTAGTGAAAACAGAAATTCGATCGTGTATCTAAAAGGTTGCAAATGTTGTTGAATCATCATATAACATTCTGGTTGCAAACACCTCAAAATAAAATAATAAGCTCGTATGTGACACTATAATATCATGTACCAAATTGTTAAATAAGAACTCAATACTAATAATATTCGCTTAAAACCAAATAAATACACATATTCCACATGAAATTCCAATATATACGCATGCTAAAATTTCGGAAAACGAGTTAAATCGTGAAATATTCCTGTTTTTTTGCGTTAAATTTGATGAAAATTTCCTTAAAAGTGTTTCAATTATGTTATTTTTTTGTTTGATATAGATTTGAATTGAGTACCATCATATGATTTTTTATACAGGAGGGGGCCTATAAATTGGGGGTCCTTCCTGGAGCTCATAATTTGCTGTAATGACTTCACGGGGTGAACATCGCCCCTCCAGTGTGCGAGTATATCGTCCAGCTTGTGAACCGGTCCTACCATCCGTGCACCTAGTGGAGCTGCTGTCGTGGTTGACTCATCTGTGTTCGGTAATCTGGTCGCCCGCCCATCACTTGCTTGCTTGCCTCTGCTGGCATCTTCCGTGACGGTGTTGTGCGGTCAAGGAACCTGCGGAGCCGAGCTTCCCGCTCTCCTTACCTGCCGTACACCTGTCGGAGCAACCACCCCGTAGCTCGCCTGGGATTACGTCTGGCCATTCCCGGCACTCGCTTGCCTGAACAGGGTTGCGCTCAGCCTTCCTGACCTGGGTTCAATCCTCCTATGAAGCCTGCCAGCTTCGCTACTAGACTTTACATAAGTAAATAAGATTATGAAAATTTTAGGGCTTTTTAAATGGTTTTTTCTGAATTCAAAATTTGTATCACAATTTCTAATCAAGTATAACTTTTTTCTGTAATCATTAATAACTTTTACAATTTTACCGGTATTTTCATTAACTCTTAACAAATTTTACCAGTATAACTTTCTTCATAAATCATTAAACATTTTTTAACTCGAATCAAATTCATTAAATTTTCTTTGCAAATCATTAAAAAATTCAACTTGAATGAGAATTATTCAACTTTCTTTGTAAATCATTAAACTGTTTACAATTTTAATTAAATTCATTCAACATTCTTAGCAAATAGTTACAACTCTTTACAATTTTAATGAAATTCATTAAACTTTCTTAGAAAATTGTTTCAAGTTTTTACAATTTTAATGAATTTCAATAAACTTTCTTCGCAAAATATTACAACTCTTTACAACTTTAATAAAATTTATTGATTTTTACTACATTTTTTACTAAAAATTGTTTTATATTTTCAGTACTTGTTTATTTTGTTGGTTTTAAGTAGTTGTTTGAAGATATTCAAGGGTGGGTTTTGGTTATGACTAATGTGTAAATTATGGAACAAGAAAAATAAAACAGGGAACTGAGCTGGATGCACTTAGTGTACCTGGAGGGCGCATACTCCTGCCCTATTTTTTGCTCAGAATGTTGTTGTTTGGATAAGGACGACTCAAATGGTGAATATATGGACCTTGAGTAACTGTAACAAATATAATGTTTTGATGTGTGTGACAGGGTGATTTGGGCATATAAATTAATTCTGTTGGTTTAAGTTGTTTTAAAATATTCAAGGGTGGGTTGTTGTGGATTTGATGTGTGAGTTATGGAACAACTAAAAAAATCGGAGAACCAAGCCATTTACACCTTGCATAAGTGGAGGGTGCATAGCCTTAGCTCCTAAGCTTGTTCAGAATGTAGTTGTATGGAGAAGGATGTGTGATTAGGCGGATGATTGGACCTTGAGTAAGTCCATGAATGTAGTGTTTTTATGTGTGTGTTGGGGTGGTTTTGGCATAAAATTTAAATTTGTTAGTTTTAAGTAGTTTTAAGATATTCAAGGGTGGGTTGTTGTGTGTTTAATGTGTGAGTTATGGAACAGTTAAACAAATTGGAGAACTGCACCTAGTGTATCTGGAGGGTGCATAGTCCTGCCCTATTATTTGCTCAGAATGTTGTTGTTTGGAGAAGTATGACTTAAATGATGAATAAATGGACCTTGAGTAACTCTAATGAATGTAATGTTTTGATGTGTGTGATGGGGTGGTTTGGGCAAATAATTTAATTTTGTTAGTTTTGCATAACATGTATGTTATTTGCATATTTATTTGTAAAAGTTTAAAATGTTAGGAATTTCTAAATTATTTAAAATTTATATTAAATTTAATGAATTTAATTTATGTCAGTATATAAATGTATAGTTACAATTAATTGCTATTATTATTATAGACTGAAAAACAGCATTCCCCTTGCAAAAAACTTTTAGAAGAAAATCCTTGTTAAATTTTTATAGTTAAAAATATTTTTTAAAAGTTTTAACAGTAAAGAATGCCAACTTTTAATCTTGTAAGGTAATTTTACATCACTTTCGAAAATGTTTTCTGTGTGAATGAAAAAAAGTTTTTCTCTTAAACAAATGGTGTTCAAACAGTCTGCTCACTTGTACGAAATGCTAAAACTGTGCATTAGGAAAGATAGACTAGGCAAGACAGGTCACAAAGCAATGTATTTGAGAATGATAACTGTTGGCCAAGGTGATGCACATCGCGGACTGGAGTCGCCAGTGTGGTGGGGGTGGAGGGGAAATGACGAGTCCCCCCCCCCCCCTTGCTGAAACTGCACAGACGACTGCAGCACATGCACGGTGGAGCATAGCAGGGAAGGGTAGCGGGCAGGGAAGTGGAACGACTCTATATGCTAGCGCCCACTGCGGCCAGCGGAGATGTTCTCAAGCGCATTCCAATCTCATGTCTCGCTCCATCACATCTCCAGGCACGGCCCATCCTGCATGTTCTCAACATCTTAACTGCTCCCCATTGGGTCGCACTGCTTCCCCAATGTCCTCAACTCGTGTAACCTGACATTTGCTACCTGTCTCACCCTTGTCCCCAATATATTTTGTAAACACATAGCTCGCTCTGTTGAAAAATGTGGCAGCTCAAATACTTTCCAAACAAACACAACTTAACTATCTCATAAAATTAATTTTTTATTGTATCAAACAAATTTAAATAAAATGTTCTCCTTTTGTTTAGAATGTTACTAACATACACATTATATTTACAGATACATCGTGGTAAGTGAGTAAAGTGGGTTTTTTCTTTTTTCAGAACAATGGTGCAGTTTACATTTATTTATTGTGGTGATGAAATTATTTTACCAGGGAAACAAAAGAACATTTTTTAGGAAGGAGTCAAAATGAGTGAACATAAGCAACAAAGTATTGATAGTTTTTTGGAAGATCTTTACATAAGCGATTGAGATTCCGAATCACAGACGGAAAGACAGCTTAGTACAGGCTGTGAAGACTAAGTTTCTTCCTCTAATCAGAAATTATTCGTTCTTTTGCTAGATCACTTATATTTGAGCGATTCGAGCTCTGACTTGCTCATCGATAGGCTGTTAACAACAAAAGGTCGAACCATGTCTGCTTTTCCCAAACAAGAACAAAAGGTTGATCTCTGGCTATCAGACACAGAAAATTCATGTGATTCGGATAGTGCTTTGTCCATCTCACAGCCGACTTTCTAGTCAATTAGAGAGATTTTGTCTAGGGAGCCAGGAAATAATTCATTTTCCAAGTCTCAAGGCTCAGTGGAGCCTTTTCCAGATCTGAAATATGAGCTATTGGCTATGGCATTTGCGGGTAAGTAGAGTGATGCATGGATAGGAAACAGTAGGGTTAAAACTGATGAGGATTTTTTAATTTTTTCGGAAGGTGTAAGGTCTGTTTGTTAAATTTAGTATTGGCAACACCCCAGCCAATTAGGATATCAGTTACCATAGTGGACAAGTACTTGAAAACCCTCACGATGGAGGAAGGCACTACAGAAACTTTCTATTTTCAGAGTAATTCCCTCTCTGTCCTGCACTCATACAATGTGGGTATAATCTATGATGATGACATAGTCCCTTATCTTACTAAGAGTTTTGAGGAGTTTAGTGCATGTGGCCCAGGTAGACGTTTGTAACTGATGACATACATGGATGTCCAAGTCTCTCAATACAGGTCGTTCACCATCGGTGCTGCACACACTATACTACCCAAGTTTATTGCTGTTAGGCAGGCTTGTGGCTATGTATACTGCCCAGAGGGAATGTGTTTCCAGTATGCTGTAATAGCATATTTGTTTCCTGCATCATGACATGCTGAGAGAATTACTTCATATCCAAAACCTCACGAGGTTTTAAATACAAAAGGTCTGTCGACACCTGTAGTCATACAGGATATTCGTAACTTTGAGAAGAGCAATTCTATTTATATCAATCTCTACTGTGAGGTAGACAAAGATAGCAATGTAATTGATGAATCTTGTGGAAAGTGTGGGGTTGTCATACTGATGCATATTTCTCCTGTACTACATGACAAACATGAAAATATTTTGGCAGTTGGTGATAGTGGAAATGCTGCAAATTTCCATTTTGTATGTATTAGAAATTTTTCACGGCTGGTTGGCAGTCAGCTGGGAAATAATAAAAACAAAAAAACATGTTTGTGATCATTGTCTCCACTACTTTGTAAGTGAGGAGAAACTCGCGAGTCATACTATTCTTTACCAGCAACAAAAAACTGTTCCCAGTACTTCCCCCACTGGGAACAACAAGTACTTGGGATTTAAAGATTACAGCAAACAGCAGCTATTGCGTTTTGCCGCCTATTGTGACATTTAAAGTTGCCTGAAACCCATGTCCACTTGCTTGCCTAATGATGAAACAAGTAATACTACTACTACCATCAACCAACATATTCCATGTGCTTGTAGCATATTGTTCATTTGTTCATAACATCCAATTTAATATAACTATTTTGAGTTTGTGGGTGATGATTGTATGTCCAATTAGTTGAACTTACAAAGTAAGTTGCAGGAATTTATAACATGATTATTCCAATGAAGCCAAAAACCTATGCTGATGAAGCTAGGAAGGTGGCTCAAACATGTTGTTAGATCTGTAAGGAAAAGCTCAGTACAGTTGATTTTATGATTGAACATGACCATCTCAGGGGTGAAATCAGAGGTCATGCACATAACAAATGCAACTTGAATTTCAGACTGCCCAAGAGAAAACTTGTCACTGTTTTTCATAACCTGTCGAATTATGATGCACACTTTCTCATAAAGTCATTGGCTGAATGTCACAAAACACCACCCAACAGAACCATGGTAATTGAAATTCCTAAATTTCAGTGGTTTGAAATGGCTTTAGAGAAATACAAATGTATCACCATACAAATTCTCAATGGGATTGATTTCAATGGAAAGGCACAATATTTCAAATTATATTTTAGTTATGAATTCCATTTCATGAGCACCTCTATGGAAACTTTGGCAGGTAATTTACAACCTGCGCAATTGAGTATCACCTTCTCGATGTTACCAGACAACACCCCATTTGAATTGGCAAAATAAAGTGATATTTTCCTTATAACTTTGTTAAGTCACCAGACAGTCTGATGTGCATGTCACTCGCACCAAATGGCGCATTTCATAATGAGATGAAAGGTAAACGAATTAGCAATGAGGATTACGCTCATGCCCAAGTCGCATAGGATGCATTCAACTGCATCAACTTGTTGCAGTATGCCAATCAATACTGATGTATGGACACTTGTTTGCTGGCAGATGTTCTTCAGAATTTCAGGACTGTATGTTTGGGTCACTACGGTCTTGACCCCACCATGCACATTAGAGCTCCATTTTTTCATGGTATGCTTTATTATCATTGACATGTGCACAGCAAGAGTTGTTGACTGACCCAGACATGTATCTTTTTGTAGAACATGGGGTTAAGGGTGGCATTACCTAGGTTTCCAGAAGGCATGTGGAAGCGAATAATTTTCACATGGGTGAGGATTACAACCCCATTGTGGCATCGAACTAAATATGTTATTTCGATGTGAACAGGCTGTACAGTCACATGACGTGATCCAAGTTTCCGATTGGCAATTTTTAATGGATTAAGGCTGACGTGTTTTCAACATTGGTTTTGCAAACCCGGTGAATGATGGTGACACTTGTTTTTTCGCAGAAGTGGATCTGTCATTTCCAAAGGAGTGTCATGATGCACTATCTGATCTGCCTTTGGCCCCAGAAAATGGGATACATCCAAATGGCTTGTATGAAAAATTTCTTTTGACACTCGCGCCATGGAAGAAATATGTTATACACGGGAAAACATTGAAGCACTATTTGATGTGCGGGGCCAAATTTCACTCTGTTCATCATGTTCTGCGCTTTGAGCAAAAGGCATGGATGGAGCCATACATCGTATTTAATACTGAGAAGTGTGCTAAGGCTGCGAACTAATTCGAGAAATAGTTTTCCAAATTGATAAATCATTCCGTTTATGGAAAAACTTTGCAGAATGTAGCCGGGAAAGGTATATAAGAGTCATTTCAAGGTATGACACAATCCATGGGGCTGTAGAGCCGATAGGGCATCCTACCTTCCAGCAAAGGCAGATTTTCAATTAAAATCAGGTCCTTATCGAGATTTCAAAGAGTTCTGTTGCGTTCAACAAACCTCTGTACAAAGGTGTGGCCATTCTTGATCTTTCTAAATTAACCCTCTATGAATTTCATATCAGTACATGTGTACCAAATTTCCTCTGCCAGCCATGCACCTCCTCTATTATGATACTGATTCCTTGGTGTATTCTTTTGCTTGTGATTACATCTATAAAGTAAGTACCACAGATTTAAAAGTGCGGTTTGATACATCTAACTATGTGCACGATAACCCGCAAGGATTCTCCCACAAGAACAAAGACCATATTGGAGTGATGAAAAATGAATGTTCTGGTCGAATCATCACACACTTTGTGGGTTTACATCCCAAGTTTTACATATACATTGCTCATACACTACAATGCACGTGTAAAACTTGGGACGTAAACCCACAAAGTTTGTGATGGTGCGACCAGAAAATTAATCTTTCATCACTCCAAAATGGCCTTTGTTTTTGTGGGAGAATCCTTGTGGGTGGTGTAAAACCTAAGTTGTTGCTATCACTCAGGCACGAGGATTATCGAGATTGCCTCGAAAATTGCACAAGGGTTTTGGGGACCCAATATTAGTTCCATTCACGTGCTCATGAAGTCTACACCGAATGTGTAACCAATGCAGTGTTGTCAGGTTTGGACGATAAGTGCTACATTCAGGCTTATGGCGTATAGACCTTACCTTGGGGGCAATACAAAATCGCTAAAATATTTTTTTTTTAATTTTCCCACATCAATTGATTCAACACCACAATAACTATATCATCCTGCCACATACGACACCATCAGTGCCAGCTTCACACTGCCAATGACGACCATCTGCCACCACCACATGTAGCAGCACCTACTGTTCCACAGCCACCATCACAACTGTCTACATCTGTTTACAGCAATCTATAGCTATCAACAACCTCTGCAGATGTCTTCAACTACTTGAAACACCTGTTGCATAAACATCAATGCTCCAGTATGTTTGCCTAACTGCAAGGCACAATGTATGCTACCATCAGTATCAACTCTCCTCATACTGCTGTCTTCGATCCAAATTCCCTTGCCACGACTCAAGCAAGAAATAAATTACATCATGGTCATATACTACTATACACAGTGTGACATATTCACAGTGTGACATAACATTGTTTCCAATTTGGAAGCTGAGTGTGCGTGTTTTTCAGCTGTCATTGGCATGACAAAATATCCTGGATGTGATACCGGCATCATTAAAAGAACACCTTCAGCATGCATCTTAACAAACACACTACCATAGTTTCGTTACTGCATATAGTTTACAGATGTTCACCAAAACGTTTAAATTGTAGTTTAGAAGAAGAATCTTAAAAACGGTTTTTAATATCATTCTCCTGTTTTTTGTAAAATATCAGAATTTCTTTCAAATGTGAAATCTTAATGTCTGTTGTAAATATTAACTTGTTTTTGCTCATAAAAAGGTTTCACAATGTTTGTAAAATATGATTTCTCTTGAAATATTTTTTGTTTATATATATATATATTTTTTCAGGATGATGATGTTTGAAAATGCTTGTAAAATATTAATTCTCTTAAAATCATTGTTGTAAATATTAACTTGTTTTTGCACATAAAGTGTTTGAAAATGTTTGTAAAATATTAATCTCTTGAAATGGTTGTTGTACATGTATAGTTTTAAAAGATGATTTTTGAAAGAAAAATGAAAAATCTTCCTATGTTAAAAAAGGAGTAATGTGTCTTGTTATTTAATAGATTTTAATTCCTCATGTCACTATTTTGTGAATGATTGCTTGGGTCTGAAAATGAAGTAGAACACTAAAATTCCTATATTGCAGGTATGAAATTGGAATGTTTATTACATTTTCTTTATTTTACTGCATAGAAGATTAAAACAAGTTTGTAAATATTAAAGAATTGGGTCAGGGGCAGTGATGGTAAGCTGTTCAGGTTTGGAGTAGTGTTAAAGATGGGGTAAGATTTTTTTTCAGTGCTTGTTTGCATGTGAAATATTTGTTTGTTCGTGCTATCATTGCATGGATTATAACTATTTAGTTAAAATTTGATAATTTTATATCAATTCCTTTGCGTAAATGTGCTTTCATCTTTAAGTCAACAGGATTGTTGTGGGCAGTAAGCCGGTTTTAATTTTGACATAGAAATAGGTTCTATGATTCCTATAGTAAGTTAATAGAAGGAAGTTGTGATAGTTCATTCTGCTGTTTGAATTTTTATTCATTTTCTGGTCTATTCCTTATACTTTTGTCATGTGCGACATTTCATAATTTATCTCGTGTTTAACATCGGCGGTTTAATTTATTTGAAAACAGTCATTTTGTGTTTGGGCGTAAATCGTATTCACCTTTCTTTTCGTTCATTTCCACGTTTTTCGCAAAGTTTCATCTCAATTGTCTGCCAACGAGCGCTCGAAACAGATGTCTCTAGTTGTGCTCTCGACACACAGCTTATAAGACATTGCTTCACCAACCTCACAGCCAGACGGACATGTTTTGGGAGAGGTGCTTGTGCTGTTTCATTTATTTAATTCAATTTGTTTTTATTGTGTCATTTAATTCAGGTAGTGTAATTTATATATTGCTGAGTGCTTTCATTAATTTTGCTTCATCTATTGTATGCATCGTAACCATAATTTTATCAATTTATTATATAGTTGTGTATTCACATCTCTTTCCCAGTAGCTTAAACTCAGTCGTATGCCAATCAGTGCTCGAAACAGATATCTTTAGTCGTACTCCCGACACACAGCTTATAAGGCATTGCTTCACTAACCTCACAGCCGACCGGATGTGTTTTGGGAGAGCTGCTTGTACGAATTCATTTCGTTCTATGTGAAATATATATATATATATATATATATATATATATATATTAATATATATATATATATATATATATATACGAAACTATAACTCTTTACTTGATTTCTTTATTTTTAAATAAAATCCGGATATATATATATAACTCTTTACTTGATTTCTTTATTTTTTTTAAAGAAAACCGGTACAGCTGAGGTCCATTTGAAATTTTTATTTGTGATTCGATGATTCCTTCCAGTAAATTATATTACTAGCACACAGGAAATCGTATTCACGTCCGTTTTTGTTTCATTTTTACATATTTAATAATATTTTCATGTAATACGCCATAACCTCTGTCATCTGCCAGACGCTGATGGTGCTGCACGTCTCTCAGTCGCCTGTCAGACGAAATAATATAAAAATTAATATGTTACACAACACCTATATATATATATATATATATATATATATATATATATATATATATATATATATATATATATATACACCCCTTCCCCAACACAGGCACAACTCAGTACAACACCAGAGCTGCTAGAGTAAACACCTACCATGTTGGTCTCCAAAACGTTAGGCTACACAATACATATATACTCCTTTCTCAACACAGTCCCATCTCAGTACAACGCCAGAGCTCCGAGTGTCAGGACGTACCAATCCGTTCCCCAACCCCCCCAAAAAAATACAACCAATTGCCTTAGTACACCTTTACATCAAACTATACACAAAAAAACACATCAAAGAAATTTAATCAAACAAGTTTGATGGGAAAACTTTGATCAAATTTATTTGGTTACATTTTATCAGATCAATATTAGCGGATTAACGCACATTTTTGATCGGATTAAGATGGGAACCAGATCGGATTAAGCATTAATCAGATCAATCAATTTGATATCAACTCGATAATCCGATTAATCAGAAGTGGGGTGAAATCGTCACGCCCCTACTACTGCAGAGCCTTAATCATAATAATTTTTTTTACTTACACGGGAAATTTCGCAAAGTTGGCCACACTGGTTCCGGGACCAGATGAAGTAATTCGATAGCTGTAAACAACCGCAGAACCGCCCTTTGGACAGCCCTGTGTCGGGCCTCCAAGATAAACAAGCAACTAAAACAATCGCCCTGAAAGTTTTAACCACGCATCGGAAATCCCTTTGCGGAGTTGAAGCGCTTCGGCGTTCACAGCGCGGTAAATTGGAGCAGCGTTGCGGCACAGTATTTTAGGCAAATTATTTTTTTTCCTCCCCCGTTCCCTGGAATGTGAATCGTGTGCACCTGAGCAGAGAAGGACCTGTCGAAAACAAACGGCTGGCCAAGGCTGCATGCCTCCCTGCTTGTTACATAGGAGAAAGAACTCCGACCAGTGGCGTAGTTACGGGAGAAGTTCACGAGTCACATGTTCCTTCGCAGGAGTTCAAGTTTCGTTTATAATTATAGAAACTATGTCTGATTTATATCGTTACCAAAATTTACGAGCTTATTACTTAATTTCAATGTACGTACACTATCACATAGTAAAAAGCTCGTAAATTTTCGTCAGGATGAAAATCAGACATAGTTTTAATAATAACAAACGAAACTTTGACTCCTGCGAGGATACATGTCACCCGTGAGCTTTCCTTGAAAATTAGCTATTGGCTGCAGTTGAGTCGTTGACAAGTTCCGGAGAAACACTTTAAATAAAATGGCGTAGCGAATGCCCAGTACTTAGTGGTATTTCGTTGGAAAGAATGGGTGGTCTCTTTGGGGGGGGGGGGGGTGGAGGCATCAACACAAACCATATCGTTATCGTGTTCAGGGGGAAAAAAGTGTTTATACCTCTGATGGCAGCCCAGATAGTACAAATGTTTTGAGAATACGAAACATAAACAATCCGTTCTCGATAGTTCTTTGTACCGGATTCATATATTGAAGATTATCATTGGATCGCTATTATAGAATTATAATTACGGTTTTGTAATATTGTGATTGTCCAAATTACTATTTAACCAAAATTTTTACGACTTAGTGGTCAGCTGAAAATTATGTAAGCAATTCTGTAATAAGAGGTTAAGTTGTGATATTTTACATTACGGCAATTCAAATTAATGCCAATTGCGTAGTCAATCTAGTTTTTTGCTTCCTTATCTATTATTGACATCTGTGGTTTATATATCTCAATTATTACTTTGATACCACGGAATTGCGAGTTTGATTCCTGGCGAAACATTGAATGTGTATCCAGTTTTTAGATCTAAGTTAAACATTTTTGTCTGTATAAATTTTCTGTTGTGTTTATACCCTTGTTAAAATTTTTAAACCTGTTCACAGAATTTTGCAAAACTCTGCACACTTGCAGGACTTGGTAAGGAAACCGTACTTTTATAGTTTCCTATCGTGGCGCAAGCTTATTTTAAAAAATGCCGTTTTTCAAATTACTGGGTGCTATGCTAATATCCCAGGAACTAATCAGTCCGTTTGAGCTTGAGAATTTGTGCGCCAGCAGTACGAATTGCCGTTGTGGAAATCACATATTACTATTTTTCGTGAATTGTTTTGAAAAACAATGTCACGTGAGGAAAATCTTGTACAGCACAACAAAATAAACTATTATTTCAGACATACTTAATTATAGATATTTGGTGCAAGTCGCGGGAAACGCAGATAAAAGTTGTGTAACGTGGCCGTAATTTTTGCTTCGGAGAAAGGTTATGTTGAGAAAATCAATAGATACTAACTCAATAATTTTTGGTTTATTTCTAATTTTAGAGATTTTGTCAACCAATCGAGCTACTGAATCAACTATGTCGTAATGATAGTTGTTCTAAGAAACTGTAATAGTCTTCAGTGAAAATCGTGATACGTCAATGACATACGTTGAAAGTAATTTCCGGCAGTTTTGGAGCAGAGCTGGGCTAACAAAATTAACTTTTACTTTTTCTTTTAAATATGTCCATAAATAAAACTAAGTAGAAACCGATTAATTTGGGGGGGGGGGGGCAAGATTTCAGCACTGATAACAACGTAGAACAGTACGTTGTAGTCGTTATTTAAATATAGAAATAATTAGTGATTTTGAATTTCCTATCTAAATGTTAGGCTAGTTCGTTTCTCCCGAGACACGAATTCTAAAGTCCATATGAGTTTACAACTGAAATGAGCCTAGTGCGGAAGTTCTCTTTGTCTTCGGTGACGAGTGGCTGTACGTTTTGTCGTCGTCTGAGAAGTTGGCTATAGTGTTCGTCTGATATCATAATTCATGTAACTACATTTAAGTACTCGTACTTCATATCTAAGGAAACACATCACAGATTTTCACAAATATTGTTTAATTCTGTGGTGAGCTAATTTTAAGGGTATAAAGAAGCCTTTAATTTTGTATGTCAGGTTATTAAAACATGTCTACCGAACCATTTGGGTCATTAATACATGCTGCTAGCATTAAAGTCTATAATCCGTAACTTCTTTTGTCCGCCAATTTGTGCTCCAACGGCATGATAAAACGAATCTTTTATATTATCTCAGTAACAACGCAAATTCTTTCCAATAAACCTATCCCACAAACAATACTGCCGCAGTCTGTCAGAGATTAGGAAATTTAAATTGATAAGGCGCCTATACTAAAATAGTCAGGTAGTTATGAAGGTAGTATCTGTCGTGCCTACTTAATAATTTAACTTATGAATTATGAATTATGAATAACTTATGAACTATTTAATTTAAGTTTCCAATTCTGGAAAACGTCGCCATCTCAATAGCTCCTGAAACGAGTTCCTTCATGTTTCTATGCCATTAGAACTACGGAAAGCAACCTTAAATCAAGTTTAATAGAAGAATAAGTAGTTTTTCTTGATATGTTTTTTATTGATATATGAAATGTTATAAAATAATTAGCGTATTAAAAATAAAGTTAGAATGTTGTAAGTAGGTCTATCTGTTGTTTGTACGAAATTAACTAATTAATAATTTCAATCTTCTTCCATTCTGGAATATTGCACCTTCTAAAATGTGCAGTTATAAAACATATTTGAAGGAATTACCACGAGATTTCCAACCAATATAATGAAATGGTTCTCCTGCTGAATCGATTTTAAAACGCAGGTTCCTACTGTATATACCGTTTAAGGAACATTTGTTTGGATATAATTAGGCCAATTAGTTATATACAGAGCGTTTTATTTTTAATAAGCAACCACTTCTAGCCCACACGCGTAGAGTAGTTGTGCTAACAAGCTAAGTTAATTATAACGGCCTCAGCTGTGACTCTCGTTAATTCACTAGTAAGATACTGCATTACGCTTCAATATTTAACAAGCTACTTAATTTGCGAAAATTAATAGTAACCTCAGTTATGAAGCCAAATTTCTGTTTATCTGGAATGCATATCTGTACAATTAGTGAATAACTAAGCAAGTCAAGTTTTTTCTGAAAAATGGGATATGTCGTCTATGAAAGTCATTTCTGCTATTGTATTTTGAGTATTATTAAGTCAGTATCATAGTCAAAATTGTATATGTTGTGCATGTTGAAATTATATGGTATTTAGGAAAAGGAGCAACAAAGAAATTGAGTCAACTTATTTCGTTTGCCACCAAACGTTGTCGCTTGTGAATACGCAGGTATCTTAAGTTCTTTGGTTATAGTCTATGTTCATGAGTGTGGATTGTTGTGAATACAGACGTATCTCAGTTACGTACGAGTGTTATAACTAAGCATATCAGTTACATCAGTTAGCTATTTATTTGTTCGCACATAAACTATGGCTAATATGAGTGCTCACTATTGCTGTTTCTGTACATGTTAGTACATCTCACTGTGACAATGTAGTGGGTCAGAATTTACGTAAAATATTATCAGATGCCTATGGTAATAGTGTTCGTTTATTGCCTAGTCTAGTATATTTATTGATAGTGTATAGGATGTTTTCACAAATAAATTATTGAAAATATTTAGCCACGCAAATCGTATTACTGAATTAATAAAATCTGCAGAATTTGCTATATTAACACATTGTCATGTCTGCTTATCGTTATACCATCAATACACATTTGACAGGTGTCTTGGATGCCGATGACAGCACGGCTGGCAGAGATTTAATACCTTCCGAGTATGAGAACAGTGATAATGAACATGCAGGTATTGTTTTCAACTTAATATCATTGCAAGTAAGACGTCAGAGAAACAATGAATGAAGCATGGAAACACATTTCGTCGTCCCTAACTATGAACTGTCGAAATATGACAGGAAGGTAATACGCATCCTCAAGTTTACGGTACCTTAGATGTACAGATTGTTCCAATATGCAACATTGCCCTATATACATAACACTGTTCTCCAAATGTTTCCATGACCTGAATCTTGCTTTCAAAAAACCGAACCCAGATACTTGCCTCAAATGTGATTTTGTGAATGATAAAATCAGAATTGTGAATGGTGAAAACGAACTTTTTCTGAGCAATGAACATGACAACTATCAGCTATATGCAGAAGATGCATATACTCCCGAGCAAAGGGCTAAAGCTCTGGTTAAACAGAATAATTCTCATCGTGTGGTTGCGTCGTTAGATTTGCAACATTGCCTGCCAGTTCCTTATGACTACATCAGTGTCTTTTTGTAAGAGGTAATTGTGGACATTTAACTCGACGTTCCACGATCTTGCTTCTGATGAAGTTACTTTCTATGCTTGGGACGAAACTGCACCTGGAAGAGATAAAAAAGAGATTGCTTCATGCCTTTTCTAAGTAAGACCTGACTCGCTTGGTAATTCACATCTAATTACATTTTACTCAGACACTTGCAGTGGCTAAAACAATCATAGCTATGTTGATTTTATATTATGCAATGAAATCATGCAGATCTCCGAGAAATTAATCACAACTTTCTTGTAAGTGGCGATACACACATGGAGAGCCATGTCACTCTTTTGTTACCGGAAGGCAGAAAAAGCAGACACTGATTAAGACCACACATCCAAATTGGTGTATGTAATTAATTAGGTCGCGTAAACACAGGAATCCATCCAAAGTTTTGGGACTGAAACGAAAGGCCTCTTTAACTTTGGCAGTTTGGGTCAAGGCCAATAACCATTCCTAACTAAAAATATAAACGAATATGGCAATAAGTTCCTTTGGCAGCCAATACAGTGGTTGTAATACTCTATGTATACAGGTCTCATAAAGTACAATGCAGCAGTAAAGTATTAATATCCATTCTATGTGTCTAATAGGAGATGTGGGAAAAAACACAATTTTAGCAGATTTGACTCTCTTCCATATCGAATCACTGGCTTTTGGAAAAGAATGAAGAACGATCTTACGAATAGTTCCCCCTTCATGTATTTTTTTCATAATTTTACAGCAATTTGAACATACTAGTGCGTACTAGCAGATATGTAATGCGTATATTAGCTCAGCGGACTAAATTAGATAACATTGAAGCACATTAAAGCCAAAATCTAGTAAATTTCTCATTTCCCGGAGAATCTTACAAATTGCAGCTCAAAATCAAGTCAATTTAAGGCCAAAATCAAACAAATTTCATTATGTTTCAACCCCCGTGAGCAAGTTTTTCTTAAGCCAGTTCTGCAAACTAAATCATTATATTTTTATAAAAATTAAGCACCATTTTTTTCTTATTCGTAATAAATTTTTATGAATAAAAATTGCTTCTCAACAAGTTCAACAATTCGTTGGAATTCACTAAACTAAAAAATCTCGAACAAAATAAATGGTATGCTGTTACAGATTTTCAAATTTATGAATCTAATTTTCGTAAAATTTTATTTTACTCTAAATGGCAAGTATAAAATTACATTACCAGATTGCTATGGAAAAATATTTGATAAAAATAGTTTGAAACTAATAAATGTGAAGGAAATTTTTTTGGAATATAGAGGCTTAGAATGAATGAAAAATGGAAAATTTATGCATGATACAGAGTTCTCTTAAGAATTTCATCAAATTTTGTGAATTTATTTTTTTTTGGCTGAATGATTTGGCTTCCAGGTGTGTATTAAATTTGTATTAAATTTTGATTAAAATGTGGGGTAACAATTTTGTGACTGCAGATTTGGATTAAATTGAAATAAAAAAGTTAGCTGCTCCGGCTCTCTCATTTAAGATCTACCGATCATATCCTGAATTTAGCTTAAATATGACTGGAGAAAGACCCTGCTCAGCAAGTTAAAAAAAAATTGCTTCATTTAGATTGTAAATTTGGATTAAATTAGCTTGATTTTGGTTTTCATTTGCATGGTGTTGAGAATAGAATTGAAGAGATAAATGATGTCCCCAGAAGATTTGAAATAGTAGCTTGAAAATGAGAAATTTATAAGATTTTTAGTAGAAATATTGCTCTGCGCTTGGATCCGCATTACATATCTACTCATAATAATCACCCAGATCTTTAGTAAGTTGTCCCAGATGCAGTGTGACGTAAATAAAAAGTATGCCATTCTAACTCCATAGTTGTCAGTGTTAACATGAACATAATAATGAATGTATACTGATAATATCAACTTAAATGCAGACTTTCTAAATTGTGTTTATACATTATGTAAAAGATTACATTGTTATTTGTCAGATAAAGGAAGTGAAATAAGTTTACATTTGTAACTTTGAATAAATAAATAGGTTGCAACTAGGTTCTTTACGAGTGATAAAGATTATATTTAGACACATAACATTCCATAGACTTTATGTTCAATATGTTAACTATTATGCTCTACCTATTACAACATTGCGATGTATTATTCTGATTCACAAGATGGTAAGGAATAATAAAACTCTTTTCGTGTAATACCTGCGTGTACTGCCTTACTTATTCACAACGGGTGCAGATACCTAGTCAAAGGCTATGGAAAAGCGTCACAGTTCGCAAATTCCGAAAGATAAAATCAAGAACAGCATTTGACCTGCGTTATATATTTTAATGGGTTATGTTTATGGGGAAGACATTCGAATGCTAACAGCTATCATATATAGCAAAAGTTGATACGATTTATGGTTTTTTATTTGAAATTGCCAACTTTTGCAAAATATTAAATGCATCAACCATAAAAAATAGTAAACCTGCAACTTATTATCATTAAATGAAGAAAATGTTACAACATAGATCTCTATGATACAAAATTTACATATTTATAAAAAACTATTTCTATATAACACGAATTTTTAAGAAAATTTAATTCTTGTTAAATTAAGAGGGGGATGTTGTTATTTCGTTATTGTTGAGCTTAACTTAGTAAAATGTTATAAATTTCAAAACAGTTTAGTTATGCACCTGTATTGATTTTGCTGTTTCTTTATGTTATTATTCGAAATAATCGACGATTATTTATTCGAAAACTACACATTGTATCAGCTATTACTTTACGTGTGGTTTTGTTAATTCGAACACTTATTCAATAAAACTAACCCCATCTTACTGTTAAGTCGTTCGAATCCAATTCTTTATTTAAAATTTCGAAAATGTATGCTCAGCCTGGCCTTTGTATAGCTGTTGAATTTGAGAGTGCTTAATCCTTCAAATTTCATATTTTAAGAAAAGCCGAGAATTATACTGACACAAATGCCATTGTAATAAAATTAATTAACGACGTTTTTCTGAAGTGAGTAAATTATAAATAAAATGTATGCATGTCTAATAGAAACACTTTAGTCAGTTAGCTTCTGTAATTATACGTTGGCATGGCTATATTAAAAAAAAAAGAGCTCATTACATTTAGGGTTATTTTAACATTGCATTTCGAATTTTTATGTCTAAGATGTTTAAAATTGTCCGCTTTGCGCCTGAATTTGAATACATTATACACACCCCCCGTCCACTTAAACAACAGTAAAATATATAAACAGGGTGGTTAAATTCTTTATAATACCACTATACTGTTGCCGCTTCCAAATTTTTGCTTCGAATATTAGTCGCACATTATTTTGTAATATCATGTTTCTAAGTTGACTCAATAATTAAATAAGTATTCAAATATGCTTATCACGATCACAGTACCCGTCACATTGCGACATTAGATTTTTTTTGTACAATTACATACATATTCGTGGAATAACGATTAAGTGGTCTGAGAATATTTGCAAGGAACTGAACTTTTTTCCGTGCATTGATTTGTTCGTGAAAATTGCTTTGAAAGCAGACAAATGGGCGGTCTTTACAACTATACCTTCAAGTAAAAACGACCGTGAAAACAGTTAACGTATTTAACACCACCTAAACTTTTATCATTATTAATGTGCCATAAAAAGTTATGCAACAGGATGAAATTCTGCTTTAAAAGATGATAGCGTTATATTTCACGTAATTGCCGTGGCGACTCTGAATTAACTGCCTTGGTGCTTACAGATGTGAAAATCGCATTTAAAGCATTTGCAAGGTCATTTTGCAAGTTTTCTTACACACAAACACACCTAGAATGAGACAAGTTCCTTAAATGGCGAAAAGAGTTCAGAACTACTTTTTGTGCCAACCTCTTAGCCACTCTCTTTTTATGTCGTTACATCCTTCGTGGTAAGTTTCAAAGCTGTTTACGCCACTACTATTACGTTTAGTTTATGTTTCAAGCAGCAGGGTTCTGTGACTCATTAAACTTCGAAAAGTTAGGTTGCTGACAAAGAAATATGAGGATACATTGTCTTCAGTTTTTAACGAGTTCTGTATTCGGTTAACTCATTAACTGCGTGCTCGTATTATCGAAATGTACCATATCAATTGGTACATTGTAATTCTTTGTAATATCCATACTTAGAAAGTTTTTGACGTTGAGAAAATTCCCACTTTTATTTTTATACGTTATTATTTAAACCGTGTTAAGCAATGGGAGTCAAAACTAGCTGTAAATTGTACGTATTAGCAAACGAGAGTATAAGTTTAGGTAAATATAAATTTAACAATTGGTATTTTTAAAATTTAATTCACTTTAAAACTGGATGCAAACATTGATGTTTTAACTTATAACGTGAGCAAAGACAGAAAAAAAATTTATGACAATAGTTCTGTCTGGAAAGAAATTTTCGATCCATTCGGAAAAAAATTCACCAAATCATAGGCTTTAGCAGACAGATTTTTAGGTCTCTTAAATAAAATACTGAACGTCTACGTATAAACCTTGCCCCAAGTCTTCATTATTTGAAAAATGACGACCAAAGAACGACTATTCTGCGATAACTTGGAAACAGAACACAAAAAAAAAATGAACTCTGAAAGAAATCGTGTCTAGCATATACATATTATTTTACGGACCAGTACTAAGCTATATCCTTTAAGGTTTATAGTTAGACATACGCATATCAATGCAGCTAAGCCTAGGACATTTAGAATTAACGCGGTAAAGAGAAAAGGACAGAACGTACTGTGTGCTGTAACAGATTGTTTATAAAACTCCTGCTATGAGGAAGGGCGACGAAAGCGGCTCGCATTTACATGTTTAGTTATTGGTTATATTTATAAACATTATAAATGTTATAGAGAATGTTTTATGGTACGAGGCTTACTTTTTTCAAACGAAATAATAATATGTCTTAATAGTGATTTCAGTTCGTTCTTAGTAAATCTAGGCATTTTACATCGTTTTTGAAACATATTATTAAAATTAATATTAGAACCTAGAATATTATTTTGATTTCAAGTAACGAATCAATAATATTTACCCGATTACTGTTAAAGGATGATTTTTTCCTCTTTAAATGTAAGGAAAATTCCCCAAAATCGGAAGCAGAATTAGTTTTGGGTAATCTCTTTGAAATCAAATTAATTAATTAATTTTAATAATTGGTAGAACGATTTAAATTGGCAAACCAACTAATGATTTATGAAATATGCACCACCGAAGAACATCAAGATAACAACTGCTGTCTGATGATTTCTTCCTGTTTAGGGCCAGTTTGCCCTTTTGAGGACTTGTTTCGCTATAAAATTTCCTACTTGTTATTTTTCCCGTGTATGTATCGTATGTCCTCCATTGTATTTGAAAGTGCAAGATTAAAAAATATTGTGTGTGGAATTTTGGCTCCCGTCAGTTGTTAGTGAGTTTAAAATAAAAGTTTGCTAGAATGACCGATCGAGAAAGCAGCGTGCCTTCAGTTTCTGCTATATAGATCGAGGTGTTCATTGGATTTATAAGCGTCTTTGATTTTTACTCCAGATAGTATCATCGACTAATGACGAAAAGTCATGTTTACATCTGTTAATTGCTAAATCGACTAACAGCCGGAAACTAGTATCTATAACTGTTACCTTAGATTTACGTTACGAAATGTTCATTTTAATTTATAACACTGCGTAAAAAATATTGCCACGCTTCGAATTTTATACACTCAAGAAATGATTTGCTATCTTTAAAACATGTCAAGTTAGCTTCAAAATTTAGCTAACTTATCTAAATTCATAAGTTTTTTCTCTATATGCTATATTACACTATGATGTCTGAGTTTTCGGTTTAAAACGGAGTTCTTGAGTATTACGTATGACTCATCCACCTGTTAATACGTCACAGTCTGTAAAATGTACATAATTTTTCTTTGCAAAATAACTTACGCACTCGTAAAACAGCAGACTACCGAAATATTATAAAGCAAGGAGTATCATGAAGAGGTGGAAGGGGGGAGGGGGTACACACTGTTGCAATTTCGACAATCAGTTAACAAATTTATTACAAACTAGCGATCCGGCCCGGCTTCGCCCGGGTACAGTTGAATTTTTTCTACCTGCTGCGGTGCACGGGGCCGCGCGCTCGCCTCGTACACCTTCCCCGCTTGCACCACTTGTCAACACATCACAACACCCCGCGTACTCACCCCCTACCACCGACCTCTAATAGGTCCGTGCGCGCGTGTCTCGATCTTAGAAATTAGTTTTTTTACAAAACTTTTATTAACTTTTAAATAATTGGCGATAATTTTATAATGTAAAGGACATTTCTTATCTACATTAAATATTATTAATTTTAAATAAATTCATTTCGATAAAGACTAAGTTCTTTATAGTTTAAAAATACAGTGATTTTACGTTTGTTTTTATTGCGTAATTGAAATTGTAAATACTCTTATTACTCCTTATCTATTAAGGTAGATATATACTACCACTGACATTTGGTAGACCATTTAATTTTACATAATTCTTTTATATTTTGTTATAGCTCTAAAAGTTTAGACAGCGTATTCCATGAGAGCGCACTGGCGTCAAACTTTTTCCCCGACTTGATTCACTAACACAGTTAATTCTCAGCTCCTATAAGTGCTAGGGTAATTTTTATACACATAAAACTTCCTCTGTAAATTCATATCATAACAGTAAAACCGCATCCAAATCCGTTCAGTGGTTTTCGATATTAGCGCAGTTATGCAGGCAGACTCACACCAGGGACTTCCTCTTCTACTATGTATTGATGTAAATACAAGTGTTTTATTTTGGGTGTAAGTTAGCGTTACATATCTCCTTTAAAGGCCTAAATAAAAAAATCGTAAACAATAAAATCTTTAAGAAAAATATTAGTTTTTTCTTCTAAGCAATTCTTAACAAAATGTCAGATTTGTGGGGCTAGTAGTTAACACACAAGGAACATACTGTTGCACTTTAAAAAAAAAATGAAAAAGTTGAAAAAGAAATGTTAAAATCATAAGGGTTTCATGTAATGAATGTAACAGATTTAAAAAGAATTAGATGAATAACAGGTTTTAGATTATTTTAAAGCTTTGAAGTAAATGAAATTTAAAACATATGCTCGCATAGCACTGTTTACTGTGATAACACTATACTGTAAAAAAATCTCAAATGAATTTTCAAAAAGTCATTGATATATTTAAGATAGGCGAAATGTAAACATTTAAATGCGAACCATTGAATTCAATGACTTCACCAACCTCGTAGTTGTTGCACTCTAAAAGGCGTTCTTCTTGGCACAATGAAACTGTGCCCAAAGAATACGCTTCTTAAACTGAGTTCATTCCTCTCCTGGCTTCTGTTCCGACCAAGTTGTATGGCATTCTAAAACAGTTCTCGCCTTCATCTTATGGAGATACGACTCTTCTAGGCTTCTTAATATCCCTGCCCAGCACGTCAGATTTCTGAGTTTTGTTGAGAGTAAACTAATTTTTGCAGTTTCTAGTTTCCTTCTTTTTCTAACTTCTCTTTAAACCTCCTCCTTATGAAGAACTTATGTGACAGTAGTTGACATCATGGGAGGGACAGCGGTGGTGTAGTGGTGAGACTTATCGCCTCCCTCCTAGGCGAACAGGGTTCGGATTCCTGGCGGAGTGGCTCCTGGATTTTCGTAGATGAAAATCGTGCCGGACGATGCTGCTGGTAGGCGGGTTTTCTCGAAGATCTTAAGTTTCCCCCGCCCTTGCATTCTGGCGCTTCTCCATACTAACCTGGCTTCACCCTCTATGGCTCTTAAGATCTCGCAGTCAAGTGAAACAGTGCAATTATTAGAAAAGTAAACATGTTACAAAGATGATAATGCATGCACTTAGAAGCATTAAAAAAAGAACAGAAAGAGGAAGAAGTAATTTAAGTTCTTTCAAATGTTTGTCTTAGACTCTTCACTCGACGTTAAGACATGGAGCTTATTTCTCTCCAACTTTACTGTGCGCATGCCTCCCACCGCGCAGGTTAAAATATAAGCAATTAGGAGTAGCGACTTTTACTATGGTTGCTCACTTTAAAGTGATCATTTTATCATGAACAGACTTTAGTAACATCGCTACCAGGTGCATACTTTTGAGATTAAAAGCGAAAGTGTAATTTTCGGCTGTGTTAAGACTAATTTTTCCCCCAGCTTTTAATAGGCTCTTTTTAAGCATATCTGATTCTTCTGATAGTACCCACCCCCCCCCCCCGGTTCCGCTACCACCAAAAATCTAGAATTTACAATAATATAAATAGTCGTCATCCATGCAAAAAAAATTAGTTTTGAGTGCCGAAATTAGATTTTTACGCGATACTTCGTTTTATAAATAAACTTTTACGAGTAGGGCCAACCCCCCCCCCCCCCCCGAGACCTATCACCACCCAGGGACCCGGGCCCCTGAGCATTGCATCGCCTTGCCACCTCTCTTGACGGGCCTGATCGTCATACAAAGTTTGGTTAAATTTTGTAAAATTTTGTAATATGTATGTCAAACTTATTGAAATAATTTACATTGTATTCATTAAAAAATTGTGGCTCACTTAAATTATGTACGTTTGTATGTCTTTCCCTAATACTACTTGCGTGGAAAGTTGGGTTGGCATTAGTTGATGGGTTCCGAGATACGACATAAATGTTACATTTTGTCACCTGGCGCTATCTTTCATGAAAACGGCCAAAAGAATATCTCTGTTAGTGTGTTTGATGCTTCCAATAGATACTCCCAGTTTACATTGCCTACTTTAGTAATTGTTGTCTGCCAAATTTGGTAGGAATCGGTTGATTGTTTATGACAAAACGACTTATTAGTCTGGTATTTTCTCAAAAAGTGAACAACAGAGACTGGGTAGACGAATTTTGTGTTTGTAATAGATACTACCAGCATACAACTTTACTGTGAAAATTGTTACACCGATTTCATAGATATAGCATAGTAATCTAAAATGTTTATGTTGAGGACATTTTAAAAATAAATGACTGACAAACTAAAACGTGTCAAGTTACGTGGCCTACCATAGTATGACTTGAGTACCAGATTTCATAGGACTCAGTTGATATTTTTTCTCAGATATTACGTAACACCTTTATTTAACATGTGCTGTGCTACAAATTAGCGGGCAAAGAGAATCTGTGTTGACACATTCGATGGTTGTAATATAAACGTTCAGCATAAAATGTTTGGTCGAAATTGGTTGAACGGTGTGATAGGTATAGCAAATTAACCCTATATATTTATATAGTAATGATTTAGAAAGTCAATGACAAACCAGTTTTTATTAAATATAATGACATAGCATATATTGGTACTACTCAAACGTCAAAGTTTGCCAAAAATCAGTTGCATTGTTCCCGAGATTTAAAAGTTTTATTTTCTATATTTCACTGTCTTCTAAAATGGCGGACCAATAATCGGTATTATCGCAAACCAAATTCAATGCTAACATCATTCACTGTCAAGATACGAAAATTTGTTTAAGTGGTTTAAATGGTTCCCGACTTATAACATAGTGACCAATATTTGAAAATTGCCGCGATGTTGAAAATGAGTACCCAAATTTATCGAAAACTATAAAAGTCGGATGTTCTTACTAAATACTACATGTGGGCCGAATTTGGTGAAATTATGTTTGCGGTTTTGCGGTTAGACTTTTTTAGGGGGACATATATTCCACAGAGACATTCAAGTGATTCCATAAGCCTATCTTTCCTTCGGAAAGAAGGCTAAAAATTAACGAAAATTGTGGGTTTTACCCTCATCAAATTACTTCACTTAAACTGTCGCTGGGGCAGTTTAAGTAAAGTCGTTTCATGAGGGTACCTTGAATTGAGACTTTTCACTATTTTATCCCCCTGGACAGTATCTTAATTTTTTAACAATCCACACGAGAGCCTTCGAGGAGACAATACGCCTCAATATGGTAGAAGCAATAATATTATGTATATAACAAGAATGCGTAGGTCATATAACCAGTGTTGTTTGAAGTAGTCAGTAGGGAGATGGCTGTTCACGTTCAGATAAGTGCTAAAGAAAATTATTTTTGCAAGCCCACCTCTTGACAGTAATGTTGATAGATGGGGATGAGTTTTGGAATAGTGCAGCTTTCATCGAAAATGGAAAAACGAGGGCAATATTCCACTTAAGTCCTGTGTCACATATAGATCATATTTGTGTTTACGTTAACAGAAACATATTGAAAGCCCTACTTAGTTCATACTTTCAGCCCAGTTTGTGGCTTTCCACCGTACATAACGGACTTCGATAAAGTGGAAATATTAACATTTTAGAAATATCAATACGCTGCTGTACATGTTATTTCTCTCTCCGAAATTTACGAAAAAAGAGGTAATGGATTTCTGTTGCCACTAACTTTTAGTGACACGTTAAAACATGGGACAACTTTTCCTAATTTGCATGACCAATCAAAGCTCACTATGAACCCGCGCAGTTACGGGTAGCAATTATTTCCCAAAATTGATTTCTAAGTAGCTCGGTCAATAGTGGAATTTTTCTAGTTCATCCCAAGTGACTCTAGTCGTGATGGGTTCAAGTGCAATGATTTTATTTTTTTTTGTGGTAAGTCATGTCTGTAGAAGTATTCCTGCAGCTGTATTCTGTAACTCGTTAGCTGTGATATAAAGATCGGTAAGATTTGTTGATGAGAAATATCGATTATGTAACTGATGAGCGATTCTATAATATCTGTTTTCATACAAATGTCGGTACAATATCGAAAATCTTCGTTAACTAAGCTGTTGGGAACCAAGAAATTTCGTTATCGAAACGAGGGGTACGAGACCCATCGGTAACCTTCCGATTCGATTAGTATTGCTGAAGTCCCTAAATAAGCAGTAGTATGTTGGACAATTGTCCTACACGCTAAACAATACCTAGGGTTAATCGAGCCAGATAAGTGAAAACCAGTGAAATAAGGTTCATTCAATACTCTTAAAGACCCACCATATACGAACAGTTCTGCCTTCCGATCAGCCTGAACAGTCCTGGCCTGAAAGGCAAAACTGGCGTGTCTGTGACGGCCTGCAGGTAAGTCGTCTGGACTGTTGGCCTATGGGAATTCCCACAGTTCCGCCGGCCGGCCAGCGAGCTCACAGGCAGAACTTACGTGTGTTGACTTGCCGGCAGGCCGATCCCGCTATGTGCCATCGCTGTTTGCTGTACACCCGTGTAAATATAGGTAGTCGGTACCTTTAGGATTAATATAATTTATTTTGTTTCGCAAAGTGGTCCAAAGATTTTGTTTCTGAGTTCATCGACGCATTTCGTGGCCTTCCGTGCCTGTGGAAAGTAATGTGTAAATCGTACCACAGTCGCGAAATAAAGAATACTGCGTACGCACCCTTTATCGAAAAAGTGAAAACAATTGATCCCGATGCAACTAGGGACACTTAAAAAAAAAGAAAACACAATTTGCGAAGTAGCTTCCGCAAAGAACACAAGAACGTGCAACAGTTTAAGAAGTCTGGAATGAGCACATAGTATATATACATGCCCAAATTATGGTTTTACCAGGATCTACTATTTCTAGTGGACCAAGAAGAGGCATTGCAAGGATTCTCAAATCTCGACGAAGAAAGTGACTCAGAGGTAACATGCCAATAACAAATTAAAGCATTTTGCTGACTTCAGTTTATTATGTAACTTAGTTAGGAGCCTTAGGCATATACATACGTGTAATATATAAAATTATATTTGCCACACGAAGTAATAAACATGATATTACTGTTAGCTCATGTAAATATTCCTAGTATAAGCACATAAATATAATATGAAAACGATACAATTCAAAGAACACAACGAAATATGCCAAGGTACTCATCTAGGGATTACACAATTGAATGACAGGATTTGTATAGTAAAAATGCCACAAAGAAAGTTGGTATAGTTGTGTTGTTTTAATTAATAGCTAATTTACAGTAATTATAACATTACATACATCATAGGGTAAACACTATATTCTAGTACAGGGACTACTGTTCTGTAGTTATAAACAAATTTGTAAAATGTGCATATGGGCACCAAACAATAATTGAATTTTCTAACGAAACCAGTTTTTCACTACATTATTGTGTATTCGTTGTACTGCTACTCGTTTCTTCACTTTGGAAATATACATAAAGAAATGCCTCTACCCAATAAACCTTTGTTGCCAAGGAAACTTGACCTTCATTGTTGAAGTGCTCCACAAACGACTCTCTAACGAATTCTGCACTATTAGTTGGATGACATGCGGTTTTACTGAGACTCATAGATTCGTTGCAGTGAGGTCCAGGCGTAACATTACCACTTTCAAACTCCTCCTCATCAAAACATTCCAATGGGGTGTACTGATGTGGTACCTTTGAACGCACGAAATTGTGAAGGGCGCAACACGCCATAACAAGTGGTGTACTTTAGTTAAATCAATTAACGAGATAGGTTTTTGTAAAACACCAAATCTTTCAACAATTTGACCGAAAACACCATAGTTTATCTTACGAGCTGGAGTGGCTACCTTATGGCACCACATACCGCATATTTTTCTAGCGATAATACCGTCCTTTGGAAAATTCAGGCTCCCGTATTGTAGTATTTTTGACAAATCTGAGGCCTCAAAGACATCGCCATCAGACACCCGCCCGTTTATTCCGTAGCTGAAGTACGGTAATTCATAATTCGCAATTGCTATACCTAACAGAACTTGGCTGTGAAAGTTTTTGTAATTATAAATGTACGATCTAGAGCCTGGAGGCAGTATGGTGGCTACCTGCTTCCCATTCACGACTCCGATGCAATTCGGAAAATTCCAGAGATGATCAAAGTCCCCCGTAACGTTTTTCCTTTCCTTCTCCCTTGTTGAACACTGAAATAAGACAAAAATGTGATATCGAGGGACTTTTTAGCACGTGCAGACAAATATTTAGGGAGGGGAGGGAAGACACTAATTACCAGTGTTCTGACGTTTCTTCAAGTTATGTAAATGAAATTATTATCTCTCTTTTTTCGTATATTGCTGTATTGTCTTACCGATATGTAAAACACTGTACGTGCGCATGTGGTTTTTTCAGGTTTTACTTGAAACGCTACAGGAAACCGACGATAATACAGAATCTACAACACAACGTTCTCATTCAAACATTCAGCAATAAACACTGTCACGGAGTCCAAGTCCAAGCGGTAGTGCAAAATCATTTAGGCGCAAAAAAATACTATCCCCCAGTGACTAAATATTACCAACTGTAAGTGAACGTCTTACGCAGGTAAGAAAATAAGATCAATTTGATATTTTCAGCAAAAATGTTGCTGCCAAGTTAAGAACTTTACTAAACAAAGAACAGACACTGTATGCAGACAAAAATTATTAATGAAGCACTATTCGAAACTGAAATGGGAAATCTGACTCACAATTCAGCGATCACGTATTTGCGTGATTCAACAGGAGACGACCGCAGCGAACTACCTTAAAACTTCATTTTTGCGCCATCCCAACAGTATTTTGCATTGTGAATGTCGTATATTTTACACATCACCCGTCGTTTTATTCATGATTGTGGGTGAACGTAAATGACTCATTCAAGGTGATTCTTCGCCAGTTACGGCCAAAATATGAAAGAGACTAAACATATTCTGTGTTTACAACCGTAGGCGTAACAAGTTGTAGTATATTTAGTGGAAGTAAATTCAGTACTCATGCGCAGGGAATATCACGATACATGACAACAAACACTCTAGTCAAGGCATATTGACAATATTATTTGCAAAGTCTTCCTTTTTGTACGTCTTTGTCTTGAAAGGTTGTGTGCTAATGTATGTCAAACACATAGCGACTAAACATTAATTGTTTAACCTATTTGCAAGTAGTTTAACATTTGAGATGAATTATGATACGTGTTTATGTTTTTAATATACATCTACTCACGTACAAATGTATTTCAGTTTATTTTCTTACCTTGCAATAATTCCTGTGTGCTTTGACGATCGCTTCGCAGGTGTTAGGTATTATCTTCCCCAACGTTTGTGGAGCTATGTGACACGAGCATTTCAAATCTTCAAGTGTTCTCCCAGTTGCTAAATAGCGGAGTGTCGCCATTAATCTTTCATGTGGTGTTATAGCTTTTCTCATACAAGTATGTTTTTTTTTACGAAAGGAGTAGCCATGCTTAAAAGTTCTAGGTAAGTTGGTTAGTCCATGCGCAGGTACTGTGTACAGTCTTTTGGGTAACACCTCAGTTCCGTATGCAAGCTAACGTGTGTGAAATGATTCTTTCTTTGGAACCATTTTTGTCTATATCGTGCCTTTACATTTTCTTCTTTTCTGCAGTGCACATGCATATGCTACAAGTTCATCGACTGTAGACATGGATTTACTGAGCAACTAAACACTTCCAGTACTCGCACGAAACAGAACAATGTAATGACTTCCCTCGGCCTACCGGCCGGCCAAACTGCGTGTGAGTGGGAAGTACTTGTGACAGACCAATCTGCGACAGTTCTGCCTGTCAGGCCAATCGGGAGGCAGAACGGTACGTGTATGGTGGGCCTTAAGTCGACGATAACTGTTGAGTGTGGTTCGTGTAACGTTGTAAAATGGCTGTTATTCACGGACAGCTTTAACCTCGTAGTCTGAAAACACTCGCTTTACATTTTAAAGCTCAAAAGCTGTTCAATTTTGTGATTAAACCTAGTTATTACATCATGTGAAGCAGCTTTATGTGCACAGAATGCTAATTTATCTCCCAAACACGAAATAATTTGATGTGGCGGTACTCTTACGCTTACATGGGGTATTTACACTATTAAAAAAGCTATATACTTGCGTTGATGCAGTAGGATAGTAGTTAGTGTTGTAGCGCCTCTTGGGGTTGCTCAGGAAAGTTTTCAGGAACATGGGTTCAATTCCACCCACCTCCCAAAATTCTTTTTTGAGTTTTTTATTTTACTAACATTTTAACATAATATTCTGATAGATTTTATAATATATTTTCATAACACAGTATTAAGACTGTGAATAAAACCCCAATTGATTTTCTAAACTTTTGCAATATGGGTCAGCCAGTTTAAACATATATAATTATACTTAAGTTTGCAAACTATTTTCGGCTGTTTTCATTATATAGACAGAAATCATAGGTGCGCTAAGTGCATTACTTACAGTGGTTTTGTTTAAGACATGGGTTCTATCTGAGTGATAACTGTAATCGCTGCAAAGAAAAATCCGTGTAGTCTCCCCAATAGCTGTCATTTCGTGCCGAACTTAACTACGTCATTTTAATACTCAGTTGGGAAATTAGTCAAATACTTTATGTTCATATTTTAATATATATAAGAATATTATTTTATACAGCTTAACTATTTGGAGAGGTCGGGGTTTGAACGCGAAAGAAAAGGACCTCGCAGCGCGAGGATTTTGAACCACGCCTCGAACTACTACACTATTTTCTCGTAGTTGCTGTTTTATTGATGTGACGTTGTCGAGTACAAATTAGACTTACTTGCTGAGAAATTCCCAGAGCGACAAGCGAACTGAAGATCTTCCGTGGAGTGGCTGGGACGCGAACCTACGACCCCTCGACTACAAGTCGGCCACCCTACCCTTGAGATATGGGGACATGACCATTATCACGACAACTTGCAAGAACAGGCAGTTATTTCTGTATACTGTATACGGAGCAGTGGAACAGCTTTCCTTTTTTACTTCCCTTACAATTACGTGTATTCCGGTTAAAAAGGTTTGGATTTGCCATGGTGACTGAGAAAATTCTAATGCGTATAGCAGAAAATTGCAGTATTTTAGACGCTATACTACTGCATTTTCTTTTCTTTTTGATCATAAATACGTCTACAAATATATTCTCGTAAATGTAACATTTACTTTATGACTTTATTTTTAGCTATCTATCTTTCAGTGCTCTCTTGCTCAAGTCCCGTCAACAATAATTGGCCGGTTAACAGTGTTAAACGTCATTTTGCTGGAACGATCGGTATCAGAAAATGTAACAAGAATTTTCGTTTCGCCGGTATCTGCTGATGTTACAGAATCGCAACCGCGATACGCAATTATCGTTACATCATACGGCGTTCGTTATTAGAGTTTTGTCGAAATGTCGTTTGTTTCGAGGGTAACAAGTTACAGAATACAGCTGCTGGGCCGCTATAAACGGGTGATGCTTAGTATTCATGGAAGCATGAACCTTCTATTTGTTCAGTGCTCGTGAGCTGACAGCAATAAGTGATGTCTTTATTACGTCTGGAACTCTGAATAAAGTACACTGATTGAACTTGTTTAGTTTTGTGTTCTTCAGTGTTGGTTTTTTTCCCCCCCTAGGTAGTTTTCAATTCCGACACGAAGAAAATAGCGAATCGACATCTTTATAAATGCATTCTGAAATTATCATTTTTTAATTTTATTTCCTGATTGCGCTTTGTTCTACTTCCTCTCACTGGACATTTACAGACCGCATCGACACATTCATTTCGGTTATGGCTATACGTAAGGAAATCAATGTATGCAAAGCTGCACAGCTGCACAGAACACTTCTTCCCAACAAACACCGCTCAGTGTGGAAAATATTCGAATGACTTTACCAGTGACTAGAATAAACTAGTTTGCTGTGTCATCTGTATCTCTGGGCGTCCACGAGTGGCTCGATCTACCACAGTTAATGAGGAGGTCGTCATGCGTACAAAAGAAATGTTTTCGACCAGTACACGTGCCACATGTGAGGACTTCACAAATACTGTAGAGTGGAAAGTGTACGTCTACCAGAGAAATAAATAAATGTGCTCTTTAAGGGCAGCACGACAACTGCCAGAGAAACAACACTATATTCACTCAATATGTTGGCGAACACAGCCCTAGAAGAAGTTAAATGGTATCCTAACGTGTATGATTAATGGAATAAACTGTTGACAGGGAAATGAGTGCTCCAAGAAACTCATAGCCAACGTCCTACATGATTCCAGCACCCGAAAATTCAGACTAGGATCCGTCGGGAATTAGATCGAAGTCATTGCCACTTGACACAGGTATGATAGGCGCACGAACACCGAGGCCATATACCAGTTGCTCTTACATCATCAGTTCGAAGTCTAGCAATATGGCAGGCGGATGACTTTGGGATGGAAATATTTGTAGGTGAATGTTGGAAAGTAGTACAAATCAACCCGAATTTTATAAGGGAGCATTGTATTTATATGAGAAAAGTTATAGCTAGTAAGAATCTTTCGCTTACGCAGCAAATGAGTTGGAGGGGCTTCTTTGGCAATCACTTGATTGCAACGATGTCCATAGCTTACGTCGTTAAGGCGTCGCTTACTTCACGAAGTTAAGAGTCCCAAATGCACTGTAAGTTATGGACAAACATGTTCCTGCTTTTTAGTCTACTTTCCGAAAGAAGAAGCATTTTACCCGCCGGTGTGTATGTGTAAACCCCTGTCACAGCTACCGCCGAAAAATTATTCAGCGTATGTACCGAATTTAACCAAGATTCGTTCCACTGTAGTAATTAGTTAGGAAATCCAACTTTTATAATCTTAAACAAATACGAGTACTTATTTTGAAAATGGTGCCCTTGTTGAAATTTAGGGAAATACGTCATAGCTCGGGAACCATTAAACTGCTTTTAATCAAATTTTATTGTTCGCAGCGCATGTAAGCAGGTAATTTGGAGCTCCATATTGTTGTTGGCAAGCTATTTTGGAAAAAGTTCTACGTGCAAAAATTTATCTTTTATGTGATATCTTAAGAATAACTTAACCGATATTTACCGAATTTCTCATATAAGTATTACTACGGTAGGTCGTTCAAATGTATGTGATTCAAATGGATAATTCTTTAATTTTTAAAATGGTGGCTATACAAATATTTTATTTTCGTTTGTTCTATAATACATTTCGGCCAATCGCGATCACACTTTACATGCTGAAAGTATATATTACAAGCATCATATATGCAAACACACTAGCACTTTCGTGTGTCATCATTTAAGATAGCGCCTCAGGAAGAAATAAAGTTTTTATGTCATATCTCGGGCAGCAGTCAACCGATTTTTACTAAATTGAGTAAACAAGTAGTACTATGGTAGGCTATGTAAACGAATGTGTGTTGAGATGTCCAGGCATTATCTCCAAAATAGTGGTTATGTAAACTTTATGGCTTAGTATGCCATATCTACGAAACCATGTCGCCAGTTTCAACACAACTCTGCATACTTGCAGTATCTATACAAACATAAAATGAGCGAACAGATAAATTATTCGATCCACCATTTTGGAAGATACCCAGCAAACACAACCTGTCGGCAAATTGTCGGCCGGATACAGGCACTGTCCGCAACTGTGGTTTGTATACAGGAATATAGCTATCTGAGAACGGCATGTCTTTTTTGAGACAGATTGCAAGCCGTCACGATAAAGACAAAGGCTCGGTTTATTATTTAGGGTTACAGATGGATATCACCGAAATTATGACGACATGGTATCTCACAGCATCTAAAAAACAATTCTGAGCCGTTTCCGATACAATATCTACGTCATGTCAGTAAGAGTGTAAACATCTTACTGTTTCTGGGCCAATACCATTTTCATTGCAAGGCTCTTTACCAAATAAAAGATGTATCTTTGCCAACAAACCTTTGAAAATTGTTTTGAACAGGCAAGAAGTTAGCTAGCTGTTAATGGCATTATGTTTTTTTGTGAGACAGAGTGTTCCCGTTAAGATAAAGACAACTGGCCCACTGTATTATTTAGGATAACGGATAGATATCACTGAAATTGTGTCGGCATGATATCTTACAGCCAGCCAGTTGCCAATAACTCAAAGAATATTATAAGACAATTCCAATAAAGCATCTTTGTCTTTCGGTGAGCTGGCCAACACTTAATTATTCTGGCACAGTAACGTTTTCGAAACAATTACTATGTATAGTAAATTATAAATGAATGTGTTTATAGGATATATAAAAGCACAAAACCCGCAATTTTAATATTTGTAAGTACAAATAATAGGCATATATACTGATTTCCAAAAACGTGGAGTTTTTCAGTTCCGAAAAATCTATAATTAATGTAGGCCAATATAACAGATGAGAATGTAATCCCGATTAAGTTTATGAAGTGCTGTATATATATATATATATGTGTGTGTTTACACCATTAAGTACATCACATTTATGTGCATCAATTATTTGTAAACTGTACTTAACTGTTTTTGTTCCTGTCTATAAATTACAGTTACATTTACATGAATACCTACCATATGTTTAACATAAGACAGACCTACATACATTTTCTGAGTGTCATGTAAATTCGTTCAGAAATTTTGTTTCTTGGTAAGTAATAGTGTTATGGCAGCCTATATGGCGCCCTGCGACACTGATGGCTGCTAATGTTTTTCAATATATGAAATACAACACTAAAGCATATAAATACATGAGTATTTTATATAGTTACATTTTCATCTAATTGTTTTAATGTTTTTGCAAGATACCACAATTACTGTGTTTGTCGTGACTTTCTGCTGGGTAGTGAATAAGTTGTTACCATTCGTGAAATATATATTTTGATAATGTGCAAAATTTTTAACATTAAGGGCGTTTGATAACACAGAATTTTATAATTATATCTGTACCAAACATTATTCAATTTCTACGCATTGCATATAATGACTTTTTCATAGAATAAAATAAGTTTACACTTTATATATTTTCAATCATTTAGGGTGAAATACCAAAATCTTCTGTTTTGCTGAAATTGCATTAACAAATACTAACTGAGTTGTACAAATGAAAAAAAATTACAACTTTAATAAATTTAATCGGCTCCTACTTGGTATACATCTAATATCAAAATAACAGTTCATAAACATTTTAAAAAATGTTAAAAATGTGCAAAGATGTAATTATTTCTAACTATTATTTCATATATGTAGATTGTTAATTGATTTCATATATGTACATCGTGGTAGCCCAGGGCATTAGTTAACTTCAAAATTTTTTTCATTTCTACAACGGACTGACAGATATATTAAAAATTACAAAAACTCGTTTGTTTACAAATCCTGAAACTTAATTAATGTTTAAAATTCCCAGTTTTAAAATTATTAGTTATATTTTCATGGAAATTAGACATTTCTTTATAATAATTGATGTCATGATATAATCAAAATTGCTGGATGGAACCAGGAACGTACACCGTTGAGTTTAGTTTAGCATGCTGGACGGTCTACCTAAGGTTCTTAGGTTCGGATTCCACATTCAGCAAGAAAAAAATTTTCATACCACCTAACATGTTAAAATATAAATGAAATCAAAATATGTAAAGAGGAACTAATAAAAACTAGACTTTTCAATCGAAAAAGTTAAAGTTTTTTTTTACATGATAAGCCTAGTGGTTATTGTCTGGACATTATGGCGCCACAGACACGACACCATTCCGACATCAAGCCGATATCGGTTCCCATCCAGGGTATTTTTATCACTGTCGGCAAACAGCCGACAGTCCGTATTTAAATCGGCCCGCTTCCGGATTAAGACAGCGGGCCAGAATTAGCTGGCCGTAGTTAGTCTGATAGATTTTCCCGTCCCGATTCTGGCATTCACATTTTGTGTTTGCTGGGTAGCAACACATGCTAGTTAAGATTTTGCTCTATCTCGGGAAACAATTAATTACTTTCTACTAAATTCAGGTGACAAATTACACTTCCGTAGTTTATCTAAAGTTGTATGGCTGAAGGGGTAGTCATATATTCTCAAAATAACAGCGATGTAAATATTTTTTGCTCAAGTACCATATGTCCCAAACAGTTTCAACCGAACTTTATATGCTGGCACTATGAAAATCACCGACTGTACTAGGCCTATTACATAAACTTTTTGCCTGCCATTTATGGAGACTACTACATAAAAATATTGAAGTTTTATGCCACATATCGGTGACAATCCATCTATTCCCACAAAATTTTACACGGAGGTAGTACTACGGTAAGCTATAAAAATTTACATATTTAAGGTTAGGACAAGCCTTTTTAAATATTGCAAATATAATTAATTTAGATTAATATTTTATATATATTAAGATTTGCAAACAAAATCCAACCTAATTATGAATAGTAACTTTACATTATTTGAAGCATCAATTATGCGTACAGAGATACTCTTTTGCAGGTTTTTTTGTATAATAGTGCCAGGTGGGAAAATAAAACATTTATGCCATGTTTCCAGAACCATGCAAATTTACATGATTTAAGTGTATGAAACCCTGAATTTAAAAACGGAGGCCATAAAAATAATTGCTATAAGTTTGTCATATTAATAAAATACTTTAAACAAATTCAACCAGATGTTAAGGAATTTAATCAAATTTAACCAAACTTGGTATGCTGACAGTATCTATTAGAAGCATCGTATACAGAGTATCTTTTAAAAGCTTTTTTTCTGTAAGATAGCGCCAAATGGAAATGAATAAAGTTTTCATGTCGTATCTCAGGTACCAATAAACCGATTTCCACTAAACATTCTCCACACTGGTGATGTTACAGAAAGCCATGTAAATTTAAATGATTTAATTTGGGAAACCGTCATTTTCAAAAGGATGGTCCAGGAAATATTTAATGTTAGTAAACCATACCAAAACCTTAGGCAGATTACATGCGAAGTTGATGCTCTGAATCATGTCTCCCTATCGTAGTTAGTTGCACACTAGCTTATGATGTTTTCTAGGTTAGAGTCCCGAGCAGGCACGTGTGTGTTTGTAATGGTCTCACTACTGTTGCATACGTTTCTGCGGTTCCATCTCTAATTATATTGCTGTCAGCAAGACGTCAAGGCCTACCTACCGTCTAAGCTTTTAAAAACTTCTTTAAAAACCAGTTGCACTCATGTAGAGGAAAGTAAGACCATAATTCACATCACTATCTTCTGGTTTCATGTATGTGGAGTGGTGTGTCATTAGATAATGTATCGCAATTTTTATTTCTTTATAGAGATATGATTGAAGTATTGGGGAGTCTTTATAAACCAGTTTTTGTTACAAATAAAATGTAAAAATGGGCAATACAACTGGCTTATAGATAAAATATGGACTACCTATCTTCTACTATATCATTATAGATATGTAATGTATGTTTAGTTAAGTGCAATAGGTAGCGTGTAGGACCTACGTACGAAAATGGACCTCCTGGAACGACTTATCCATACACACTAGGACTCCTCCTTCTCTTCCTCCTGGAACTCCTCCTCCTCGAGCCTGCTCCAGGAATTGCCTTTCTGGAACGTCTTCTAAGAGGAGACCTCCTCCTGCGGCTCCTCCTCCAGGAAGGTCTCGCCCTGGAACTGGCTCTCTGTACTTGAAAGCTGCTCACCGCCCCAGGCAATGTGATGGCCTGGTAGCGAGCGGCTGTTCTTGCACGTCACCAGGCTCTGGTCACACAGCCTGACCAGAACCTGGTGAATGACCAGTGTCTGGTGGCTGGAGTCGTCGTCGTGGAAGAGTGATTCTGCCGGAGGGATTTAGCAATGTCTGGGGTTGTATATCCTCTCGACTGTTCCAGCAGGATGATGGAATTTAGAACATCTTCGGGCTTGAGAGTCACCATTTTTCTCTTTGAAATTTGTGCAAAATATAAAAAAAAAACAGTTTTTCATTTAAAAGGAAGGCTCTTAAAGCATAAACAACATACTTAATATTTATAAATTAAGCAGACTAAAAAAATATATATGTATAAATAGACCACGTTTTATAATTTTGTCAAGAAAAATCCTTTGCGCAGATAATTTATCTGCAAGATCTGCACCGTACGTTCTAGAGAGCTTTGGAACACTTCTTTTAAACAATGGCCATTGAATTTTAATTCTTAAAAAATCATGTGATCTGCTCGATATGTTAAACCAAACTCCTAAATACTTTATTTGGTAAGATGCTAGAAAGGAATGATATGTTATTGTAAATTCGGTTGTACTGATGGATAATTAAGGGAAACTAACGTTATTAGGCCTATAACATATTATCTAACCTATATAAATTATATTGATTGTAGATATAAGTTTTCGTCGTAGCAAATGTAATCTCATTGTGACTTAAATAATTTAGAAAATAATATCATATTGATGCATTATATGTTTTGAAACTTTAATAAACTTTAATTAAAAGTTAATTAACTTATTCTTAAAACATATTTAGGCGTACTATCGCACTAGTGCTGCTTCAGAATAATTGCTAGCGTCCGGCCATTGACTATAAATGATAATTTTTTTTAACTTCTTTTAAATTCTGTAATATGATTATTTATGCAAAATGAGAGAGAAAACTTACTGATGTATGGTCTACAGTGACTAAGAGGGATGCGTCCTTGAAAAGCAAGATTATTATATATTTTATTTTAAAGTAATATGAAAGTAGTTATTTTAGATGAAACAAGCTTTCTTTCCCAGATAATAGCTAATGTTTTCTTGGATTAAGTTCAGAAACATGAAGAAAATTTAGAGAGTTATACAATTTACTTTCATTATACAAATAAAGTAAAATAATCCTTCCAGGCTTACCTGTCAGGCAAACAGCATCGCATGACCAAACTCTCTACTAGCTATTTTGTCGAGAACTTAATTTTACCGAGACAAAATTATTAATTGAAAGCGATAATTCGAATATATTAATGAAAACTCTATATCAGCCCAACGTTACATAATTACACGACAACGTGAAAGAACTGCCCCTTTTTCTATCGAAGAGTAACGATCGAATTTTCCTAAATTTCAGAACTCAATTCAGAGAAATAGTGTTCAGGAATTTGTTGTTTATTCTCAAGTTGTTTTTAATGATTCAAACTATTTTATTGGGAATATCGGTATTTAAGTTCGTATAATTTTCTTGCAAAATTTATAAGAAGTATTATGTTCAAACTTACTTTATTTTCCATAAAGAATAAACTCGAAGCATGTTTGCCTGGCTTTAAGAAAAAACCTATATATTTGTTAATAAAATACGGCAGATTTCATAACTGCAGGCTATTTCTAAACAGCCTGTAAAAAGGTTTCTATAGGGATAAAGATTTAAAATCAAAATTCGTACAATGACCCATCCTTTAAATTTAAATCCCAGTCTCAATTGCTCTGGCCCTCTCTCGCAACGGTGGGGAGGAGAGGAAGATAAATATCGTTAGCATATTATTTAGACCTATGGCTTTTGGAAACGTCTCGAGAACATTTGGTACTGTTGTGGTCCCCTTTAAAATTTCGCTTGTTAGATTACGCATCGCGGGTCATTATTTTCAGTTATCTAACAGACTTGTTGATATTCGCATAAGTTCCTTCTATAACCGGCTGTTAGTATAAGTATTGAAAATGACGACCCTTTGTTTCTATAAATTGCCAGTCTTCATCTATATTTTTGTTACTATATATATATATATATATATATATTATATATATATATATATATATATATATATATATATATATATATATATATACATATATATATATATATATATTGGCCAATATATACAATATATAGAATGTGTTGACCCTACAGAGGTTTTCTTAAAAATTTTAACTAAAGATTTGTACATATACATACACCCAATATATATATATATATATATATATATATTAAACTGCTCAGATTTTCCTACATACCCCAAAAGCTGTGTGTCTGTTAACGAACTCAAACACAACTATATAGGCATACATATATTTTCTATACGCTTATTTTGCATACATAACAAATAATCCTGAGTCCGTGAGCACTTACCTGGTTGAAATATTGATCAATAATGCTTTTCTTACGCAGTATAAAATAAAAAGAAACTAATTCAAATCGCAAATTTCATGTGAACAAAAAAATAGTTTATCTACTGCAGTAACATACCTTCAAATCGATCGTTTTTAAATTGGATCTTACAACAATACTAAAAGTCGTGCAGAATTTCTAATATCTTAGTAGGTTTTAATGTAAGGAAAAATACGTAGTTTTCCACAACAGCCGTTTTGTACACCTCTTTTACCAGACGCGTTAAATATAACGAGCGGAAATTAAAAAATATATTTCACGTTAAAGGAACAAATTACTAATAACAAAGATTCCCGTTAAAAAAAGTTCCCTGGAATCTTTGCAATACACACGAGCGTGTCTAAATACATTATTATTTATAATGCATGCCTTTCCTTCAATAATTGGACATGAAGCGACCTGTACATTATGAGATATAATGTAGTTTGAGAAATATTACACTTTTTCTACTGCTGAATAAGTGAGTAGGTTAACCAACATTTCAAAACGAACAAGATCACCGAAAAATGCCGTTTTTTGATTTATGATCACTTTAAGCTTATTTATTGGTTATTAGTTGTAGGGAATGACCGATTGACGCACAAGCGGAAGGGGGGTAGGATTAGGATTCGGAGGGGCTGCAATGTTGTTACGTCACCCGACCGCATTCTTGGATGTAATTGACCTTGACCTTAATCTTTGACCCTTGACCTTGACCCCGGTTACGTCTGACCCCACAAAAACTAAAAATTGCGAAAAAAAATTATTTAAATCTTCATTACGAAAAATTGTATTAATAACAATTTAAAATTAAAAAAAAATTAATACGTTTTTCTACCAGCGTTTATTTTCACTAATAATTTCCCCTTTTTACCTCAATAATTCCCATTTTTTTCTCTAAAGAAATTTATTGAAAATTGTTTAAAAATTATTAAGGATTTATTTTAAAAACTTACATTTCTGGACGACCCTCCAGTACCTCGTCCAGTAGACTACTGACTCCCTGAACCCCACTTCCTCCACCTATACTCATTCTATCGTATGCCACCAATTAATTTTTTCGTGCATATTTTTTAAATATGTTACTGGAGGCGGTGATATTTGTTTTCTCGTTCTCCGTTTATTTATAGTTGTTACCGGAGGCAGCCCTATTTGTTTTTCCGTTCATCATTTTTTTGTATGTTACTGTCTCTCTAAACTTCATTCGACCGCCATATTGGTTTTTTCGTTCATTTGTTTATATATATTGCTGGAGGCTGCCATGTTGGGAGGCAACCATCTTGCAAGGCGCAGCCATCCATATCTTTTATAGTCATTTGTTTTATAGTTTGCGACTCACTTCGTGCGATTACCATATTATATTTAATTTGTTTTCATCACCTGTGTACCATCAGGTGGCAGCCATGTTTGTTTATGTGTTTAAAATATAGGTCGCACAGTCTGCCCCAGCCAATTTTTTTCATTGGCTTATAAGTGATTAGTTGGCAAGCCTCCACCTCCTTCGTTCCTTCAATTACTCAATTGAATTTGACTCCCTCCATGTTATATTACAATTTTCAACACATAGGTAGTATCTATTATGCCGCCTGCTATCGGCCTGTGCCGAAAGGTGACATTATCCATTCCTGCAAAGTACTAAAATTGTGATATTTTATTTTTATTCTTAAATGTTAGTATTTTTATTCAAAACATATTTTACTTAAAATATTTATATATATAAAATTAAGATGTTTTCTGAAATTAAATACAGAACATCCATTTTACATCAATATTATTGTACAGATAATAAAATATACAGGTTTATTAATATTCTGCTACATTCTCTGCTCGATGTCCGCTTCGATGACACAAGAATTGAAGCAAGCATGGAAACACCACCACTTGAAGTACTCCCTTCCTTTAGTTGATGCAGCACCTTCTTGAACCTTGAATCTGGCGATGTTCGAATATGACTAAACACTTAGTGTGCGTGCAGTTAGCTGAACTCACGGCAGTATTTTGACGGTATTGTCTCGGCAATTGTAAGAAACAAGCCGGTAGTAAAGTACAACGCAGAATGCTTACGTGTTGGCAGGAATATTTCCATGTGTAGTGAATTCGATCCTGCAGTCGATCACGTTGGGTGTAGTACGCTCGTCCTGTTTACTTACATCGAATACCATGAGCGGCGCCAAACAATTGAAAGTATCAGGGCTCAATATCGGGGATTGGGTGCGCCCATAGTATGCAATTTGAAATTGAGCGTGTATTTGATATTCCAGCAGGTGCTATCCATTTTCACAGTTCGTGTTCATGTTTACATACGGGTCCCAGTAAACACAACCTGTCGACAAAGTGTCTGCAAATTGTCGGCCTGAAACCTGTAATGTCGGCAACTGTCGTTTAAATGCCCGAAGATAGCCATATGGCAGTGGCGTAATGTCTTTCTTGAGACAGATTGCTAGCCGTTATGATAAAGATAACGGCCCGGCGTATTATTTTGGATAACATATGGATATCACGGAAAATATGTCGGCATAATATCGCGGAACAAAAATGTTGCAAGCATTTTGAAAATGTTTCTGGGCCGGTTTCCATACAGCATATTTGTGTTTTCGGTAAGTTGGACATCATCTTATTTATTCCAGTCCAGCAACGTTTTTGAGACAAGGCTCTTTATCACAATTAATATATAAATATGACGTATTTATACCGACAAACTTTTCGTATGTGTTTTGAATAGGCAAGATGTTGGCTAGCTGTTTACGGGATGATGTCTTTTTTGAGACAGAATGTTTGCCGTTAGAAAAAAGACAATGGTCCACTGTCTTTTTCAGGATAACATATGGATATGAGCTAAAAAATTTCGGAGTAATATCTCACAGCCAACCTTTTACCAATTGCACAAATAATGTTCTTGGCCGATTTCGATATAGCAAATTTATCTTTTCGGCAATTTGGCCGTCATCTTATTTATTCCGATCCAGTAACGTTTTCGAGACAATCTCTTTATTACAATAAATGTATAAATATTATGTATTTTTGCCGACAAACTTTTGAAAAGTTTTTTGAATAGACAAGATGTTAGATGGCTCTTAACGGCATGATGCATTTCTTGAGACATAAAGTTTGCCGTCGGTAAAAAGACAATGGCCCGCTGTATTTTTTAGGATAACAGATAAATATCGGCGTGATATCTCAAATCCAACCTGTCGCCAATAGCTCAAATAATATTCTGGGCCGATTCCGATAGAGCTTTATCGCGTTCAGTTATTAAGCCATATTTATTTACACATTTAACCTCAATACGGTTTCGTAAAAATATTTATTATTTATGATAATTTTCAAATGCAAAATATCCCAGTATAACAGTGGATCATGTTTTATAAATTCAACCGATTCCATAAATTCAGAATACACCATATTTTTATTTATTTTTCTCCGCGCTTTTGACTTTAAAAACTCTCTACTCGCAAAGATAAAATCGCAAGGTATTATATTTTTTTGATAATATAAATGATTTCTTATCAAATTTCATTTATCGATTGCTAGCAGCTCCAGTTCCTGAATTAGTAGCATCTTTAAAAGATGTACTCGCACCAAATTATGTCATCACAGATCCTTTGATTTTAATTTAAATTTACATAGGGCAAACTATAAAATTACCATTAATAGCTTTGACCCAATAATGATCCATGCATATGTTTGCGGTTTTTTATTCATTGCCTTATATACAAATACAGTATGCAAAAATGTTTTACATAGTAGAGAGGATACATGGTAATATGTAAAGCTTAGAGGAAGTAGGATAGAAGGGATGAAATTAGGAAATCACATTACGTTTAAAAAAATATTATTTATGCATGGATGTATTCATGATACTTATATTATTATTTTTTTACAAAAAAACAGTATTTACAGTTGAATAAATTTCTATTTATTCTTGTTTGTTGTTTTTGATAAAACTTTGTAAATTTCTTCCAGCGTACAACCCGACAAATTCGCGTAAATGTCATAGTCAATGGTCAATCCTATGCTACTTAAAATTGTATTTCCGCACGTTATTAGTATTGGGAATCCGTATGATAGCAATTTGCTGGTCTTAGTAGTTTCACGCGCGTGTTGAAAGGCAAATTTATATATCGTGTAGAGATTCACTATAAAAAAAACACCTTGGTATCAAAAAGAGGTTTTTTCCCCCCTCGTCGCACATGAGTATATTGTCTCAGACACGTCCAAAATAATATAAAAATTCACCGATGCATAGCCCATGACCACGAATTAAACTGCGGTACGGAAAACCGACGATAAGCGGCAAGTAAGCAGGTTTGAGGTATTCATTCTTTTCAGTCATTAATAATTCTTTATCATTTGAAAAGAAAATCGGAATGAAACGGTGACGATTCTTGAAAATATTTTGTTTATATGTTGTACTCCCATGAAACCGACAACTACATTCTTTAGAAATTTTTTTATTCGAGCGAGAACAGCAATTGACACACTTCACTTGAAATAATGAGCCCCGATATTGGTAATGTCAAAAAACATAAATCCAGGAAACTTTACCCCAGCAAACACAACCTGTCAGCAAAGTGTAGGTAGATTCCGATAGAGCATCTTTGTCTTTTCGGTAAGCTGACCATAATCTTATTTATTCCAGCTCGGTAACGTTTTCAAGACAAGGCTTTTTATCACAATACAGATATTTATCTGATGTCTTTTTGCCGATAAACTGTTGGGATGTGTTTTGAATAGGTAAGATGTTAGCTAGGTGTTAATGGCATAATGTATTGTTTGAGCCCGTGTGTTAACCATTAGCATGTTTTTTAGTGATTATATATGTGTAACGTCGCAGCCCATGGCATTGGTTTACTTTGAATTTTTTTTTCATTTGTACAACCATCCGACAGATATATTAAAAAATAACAAAAACGATTTTGTTTGCAAGCCTCTGAAGGAATAGTTTTTAAATAACCCGTCTTTTAAAATTATTTGTTATAGTGTAATGGAATTTATACATTCCTCTATAATAATCTGTGTCATGATATATTTGAAATTACTGGAGCATATTATCAGTTTAACACATGGAGTATAGGTTTGCATGCTGCACTGTCAATTCAAGGGTCTTCTGTTCGAATCCCACACTTGTCAAGCATAAGATTTTCAGATCATATAATATGTTGAGAAATAAATAAACTGAATATATGTAAAGAAGATATAAAACTTTAAATAGAAAATTTAAAGTTTCTTTCATGTTTATACTGCTTATTTCTGGACATCATGCCACTCTGCAGGCCCGTCATTGTAACGGCATTCAGCCGTCGCCCGGCATCATAACGACAGCCAGCCCGTCGCACGCCCAGTATCGTAGCGACATCCAGCCGTCGCAGGCCCGACGCTGTCGGTTAGTCGCCTGTCCGTATTTGCATCTAGCCAGTATCGGCTGGCCGGAGGTTGTCAGCTAGGTTTTACAGGCGCGATTCTGGACAGTAATTTTCGTGAATGTTGGACTGGAATACATTAGCAGTACAGTGAATTATTGACACTGTCGGCAAACAGTCAGCCGCCAGTCTATATTTCCCTTGGGCCGATTCCGGAATGACATCAGGCCGGTATGGGCTGACCGGAGTTTGTCGGATAGCTTTTACTGGCTCGATTCTGGCCCGTATATTCCGTGTTTGTTGGGTATCTTCCACTATTCAAAAATATTTTGGATGATTAATCCAGTTGATGCGCTGGCTTGCTGGCAATCTAAGGTATCGATGTTTTTACCATCTTCCACATTCTGCAACATTTGTATGTGTTCTGCAGTACTCAACTGCACATGAGGCAGCATCCATTCGATAGACTGTAGTTTCAGTTCCACTGCCGCCAGGTTTTCTACCGTGCCCACAATGGTGTCCGCATGCATATTGGCGATCATTATTACCAGCTCTTGCTTCGAATTGAAGATAATTCGTTTGTACTCTTCAGCAAATCCCAATAGCATGCAGAACGGAACACGTATTTCAAACCTGCCTTCGGCATAAATGGGAACACTGTAGCCATCTTCGATTCCCCAGCCTGTCATCTTGGCTGTGGACAGCTCATTCGCTATGAGCGAAAGGTAATTTATGATCGTTGAGGTTACGCTCGCATCTCGCGACTGGTCCATCTCGGCACCTTTGAGAAAGTAGGCGATGCGATCGATCAGGTGGAGAACTTCATTGCTCGTTATGTTCGTGGATACTGGATTGGACCCATCTTCTTTCATCAGAGTCTCTCTGATTCACAGGAAAGCCTGGCAAGGAAGAGTGCAGATATCTTGGTGTTGGATTGCTATCCGATCTTCCGATGGTAGTGTGCATGGACCGATCAGTAACGGCTGGTACGCATGAAGTTCCACCTTCGTTATTTGGTCTTCGAATATGGCTGGTTCTTCGCAGTTTAGAAAATCTTCCATGGTAATCGACCTCGTAGCCGAGACTGCAGAGGAAAATCTAGCACGTGTTAACTCCTTGGAGACCTCTGATGTACTGATTGTAGGTTTTGCACGACACATTATTTTACAGCTTTTGGTTCGCGTATCACAATGACTGGCAAAATGTTTATGGGTTTCGATGACACATGATTTTTCCAGCTTCATAGATCCATGGTTCGAACCTTAGCATTGGACCTATAGTATCCGGTTTCATAAAGTCGATATCTTCATTGATCTGATAACACTTTTCACAGTAGTAGAATTCCCATGTAGTTAAAATTCTGTGTCGGAAGGCAGCGAATCTTCGATGTGCCTTACAAAGTCGTATATTTCATAAGAGCGTATAAGCAGCGAAATTTCATGGAAAACATCACCACATTTTACGAGGTACAGCTTACAGTTTTTTTCATAAATGTCCGGTATCGCATTGTAGGTTTGACAATCCAGAAGGCCTATGCTCCATTCCCCCTCCAGGTCGAGTGGTGGAAATTGTACCATACGCAGCTCGAAGCAACAACCCGTCAAGTTAAGCGTTATCGACATGAATGATTGTTTCCTTATGGTGTATAGCCTTTTTATATAGTTACTTATACAAGCGAACTAGGAAGTGAAGACACAAATTTCTCAGTTCCATCTGTTATGCAGCTGCTCCGTTTCATAATAGTATGTTATTTTGGTATATTTCTAATACTTGCGTAATTCAGACAGAGGATGCGAATTCCCAAAACTATCATAATAGTCTGCATGTTTAACCCTTTTTACATATGCTACCCAGTGTGTTCTGGGCCCTGCCGTTGTATCAAGATTAATTGTGGTGCATTCATTTCTCTTGGGTTTAGAGGAAAAATCATCTCTCATAAACACTGCTCTAAATTAAGGTATATTACTTTTTTCGTGCAAACAGTTCCAAATCAACATTCATGAGTGCTCATTTCAATAGAGATTTCAATAGTGTTTCTTTCGGCTGTGCTGCATTTGCACACTTACGCCTCCAACTGTGTATGGCCTCAGGTAAAGGCCTTGCCCATTTTTTTTTTGCCCATGGTAATAGCTTTCATATCTGCATTGTTTATTTGTGCCTTGGAAAACTGCTTCAGTTCTTACGATGCTGTATTGATGGCTCTGACGATATCACTCATGGCTCCTATTAGGCCTCCGAGGGTCCCGAGTGCAGGCAAAAGCAATCTAAAAAATCAGCCATTACTTGTTTTCTTAGCCTTGCAAGCCGTTCTTCCTTTTGTAACTGCCTTTCTTTCCACTTTTCCCTTTCTTTTGCTCTTATTACCCATGCCCATCTTTACTTTGGCATTCATCAAGTTCGAAACACCGCAAGCTCCTATTTTTCTCCGAGCCCGCTATCTGATGATTTTCTTATTTCGTCCGCCTTCTGTTCAAGTACCTTGTCTGCCCAGTGTCTGGCTTGCAGATCCGTCTTCTGGGAATAAGCGATGTAGTGCTGCTTGCACGCCTCGTCCAATGCACTTATGCCCATATTGTTGGGAGACAGTCTCTTAGCTAGCTTGGTTCCTGGCCCCCCAGAACCTGTATCCAGGAATGTGCAGCTCGAACGATAGATTGTTGATTAGTGTATCGATGACCTCACTTCCAGCTATAGTCTTACCTCTTGAAGACATTGTGGTGAACTGAGAGAAAAAAAAAATAAATGTGACCCTTTTATAAATTTTTGTTTCGGTATCATTCTAGACTTCGAATAGTACGGATGTATCGCAAATTACAATATGATATTTGTGCGTGTATTCGGCCAGAGACAGTTTACTTAGAGTGACTATTTGAAGATAAATTCTAAAATGTGCTTAATGTCATCAAGAGGTTTGTATATACTGCCTCCTCCTCCCCCTCCAATGAATGGTATAATCCAAGCACTCAAAAACCGTATAGAGATCGTCAGGCAAGACGTTATTCTACCCATATGCATTAATGCCGAAGATGAAGCTATCTCGCACGAATCGCGACATGGAAGCCTATTTCTGGATACATTGAGGTACATCATCGCTTGATCATCAAATTGCGGGAAACCGTGTGTCCTACTGAGCCTGCTGGAAGAAGAGAATGGTCTTCGGTTCGATAATGTGTACCTATATTCGAAATCTCTCCAGCAACCGAAATATCAGCGATTGGCATGAGTACTACAGGCCGAAGAAGGCATGGTTTTTTTTTTCAAATGCAGTGATAACAAATCTGTCGTACCTCCGAGTGAAGAGGTGTAAAAGTCGATATTTGTCTTCGATGACATTACCTGTGAGAAAAAAAAGTTGTATTCAAGAATATTTTAGTATGGGACGACATGCGTACGTGGACTGCGTGTATCCCCGCCAGACTTATTCGCGCATACTCAAGCAGATGCTTCGTGATAATGCTAATGTGTTAGTACTGTTGAATGAATGAGATTAATTTACGCCATGTTTACGAAGATCACGTCAATACGGACTTGGTGCTAACAGATTTCAAAGATATGTGTACCTTGGGTTGGAAATAGGAACACGGATATTTGACGATCGTAAAGACTGGCCCCCATATAATGGAAGGTACAAGTGTGGGTTTGATAAGATCATTGCCAGCCACCGAGAATGAGATACAGCATATCGCTATTCGTGCAAAGTAGCCTCAAGCTGCGTCCTCACAAAGACGAAGATGGAGGTTGTCATTTACCAGGAAATGATGGAAATTGTGAGGCTGATAGAAGAATAATTCCAAATGTTGGCAAACACGAACGACCCGGGGATGCTCCTACTAAACATTTCGTCCTCTATACTGGATATGACATCGTCTCGGAACTGCGCAGTATGTTGGCTGAACAAAACGTATTCTATTGAAACTAACTGTCCGAGCTCGGGGCGAAGATGGAGCATGTGAAAACAGAAATCGCCAGCGATATGGTGGCCATGGACGAGCACATGACGAGTGTTCAAAGGCAAATTATCGACAGATTGTATGTAGCATCTGATATGAAAATAATCAGAAAAACCTGGAATTATATATGACATGTACATTCGATACCTCGCTTTTCCACCTCGCCACAAAAACATATTCAAAGTTACAGCAGGGGCATAGTGGATGGTTGCATTGAATGTCTGAGGAAGATTGAAAATATTTTGGTGGAGTCTCACGAATAAACCTATAAAAGATAGCAACAGCGAGAACTTTTATTCAGTACGATGTCAGACATTGCCAACGAACTACATAGGGAAATTCAGTCTGCCCGGTTAAAGTATTTGCTCGCCAAGAGAGCTAAAATTTTACGCGACCATATAAATGAAGAAATTCTATGGTGCACCTGTAGCAGTGAAGCCTGAAACCGACAATACCGCTAAGGCTTTGAAGAAAAGAAAACATGATGAAGTAGTGACATATTGGGACGATGGATCGGATGCAGATTTACCACACAAGAAGAAAGTATGGAAGAGATCCATGAAATCTAATGATTTGGCTTGACGGTACCTACGAGCATACATATCTCGTAATAATGATACGACATACGCTGTATGCCGGTATAATGATAAATGGTTACTCGCTGCTGATGAAATACAGTTTATACCAGGTGGGAGCATCCGAGTTGGCAATAACACACTACATGGAACCCCCAGGCAATACGAACTTCTTTTTCGCAAGGAGTCCAGGGTATTTACAGAATCCAACCTGCTGGAATACAAGACTTCGCTTGAACTCATGCATGCACTTTACCAAATAACAATCCCGAGACCGGTGTTTATAAGGACTAATATAACGAAAAAATCAACATTCTCGCACATCTCTTCAGCGGTATAGCAATGAAAAGCGGTGTTGGTCTGAAGAAGATAGACGACAGCTAGAATATTGACTACATATTCTGAGACGATCAGAACGAGCTGGTTGATAGGCTGCAGCTACTGCTTTCTTCGCAATGTGTTGGAAATTACTCCCACACAAACGAGATAGTTTCAATCATCGAAGAACTTAAGGAGGCATCTGCGTATTATGAGTCGTCTTCGAGCAACTCCAGCTTCAAGGTTCAAAAAGGTGCTGAAACGACGTAATGGTATTAAGGGGTGGTGTTTCCCTGCCCGCTTCAAGTTCTTGGTCGTCGAGGCAGACATCGAGCTGTGAACATCACAGAAGATTTATAGACCTGTAATTTTCAATATGTGTACAAACATTTTATGCAAAATTGTATGCTGTGTATGATTTCATCCCTCCCTTTTTTTTTTAAATATAAATATATTTTAATTAAAAGTTCTCGCATTTAGGAATTAAAAAATTATATAATAATTTAAGTACTTTGCAGGAATGGGCAATGCCACCATTGGGTACAGGCCTATAGCAGGTGGCATAGTCGATACTACCAATGTGTTGAAAAAATGTAATCTAACATGGTGGGAGTGTAACTCAATGGAGTAATTTATGGAACGAAGGTGGTGGAAGCTTGCCGATTAAACGCTAATTAGCCAATGAAAAAGATTGGGGGGGGGGGCAGACTGTACAACCTATATTTTAAACACATAAACAAATATGGCTGCCACCTGATGGTAAACATGTGGTGAAAACATATGAAATATTTTATGGTAGTCGCACAGAGGTGAGATGCAAACTATAAGACAAATTACAATAATAAAAACATGGAGGACTGCACCTAGAAAGATAGCTGCCTCCCAAAATGTTAACCTGGAGTAACATATATATATATATATATATATATTATATATATATATATATATATATATATATATATATATTACTAGCGGACCCCACAGACATTGTCCTGTACATTCTCTCCCCCTCTCTTTACCGAATTGTGAATCTAAACCATTCTCGAATCCACTTGAACACACATAAAAAATTTCATCAAAATCGGTCCAGCCGTTTAGGAGGAGTTCAGTGACATACACACGCACAGAAGAATTATATATATATGTGTGAACAGGAAACTAATATGCCAGTCGAACGAAGTTGAGAGAGACAGTAATATATAAACTAAGGTCGATTAGAAAAACCAAATATCGCCACCTCAAGAAACAAGTATTAAAAAAGTGAACGAGAAAACAAAAATGGCCACATCCAGCAACAAATAAACAAATTATGCATGATAAAGGAAATATGGCCACCTCCTGTAACATATAAAAAATTATGAACGAAAATACAGATATAGCGGCATACGATAGAATAAGTATTGGTGGGGGTAGTGGAGGTGAGGGAGTCAGTTATCTGCTGGATGTGGCACTGCAGAGACCTCCATAAATGTAAGTTTATTAAATACATTTTTATGAATTTTTAAAACCATTTTTAATAAATTCTTCAAGGAAAAAAAGGGAAATTGTAAGGGAATAAGTGAAATTGTTATAAAAAATGTCTACCTCGAAAATTATTTCCAAACGAAACTACATTTTTTTTAATTCCTAGAAGAACTTTTAATACAATTTTTGTAATGTATATTTTTTTAATAGTAAAACAATTTTTAAAATTAAAATGTTTTGTAATAAATGTTTCATAATTTTGTTAAATTGTTCATAATTTTTGTGTTTTAGGGGTCAGAGGTCACACGTGCAAGGCCAAGGTCAAAAGTCTTAGATCAAGGTCAAGGTCGATGACATCCAAGATGGTGATCAGGTGATGGAACAATATTTTGGCTCCTCCGGATCCAAATTATATCCCCCATCCTCTTGTGCATCAACCGGACATTACATATTTCTATTAATCACCTCTTTCCCAGATTGATTGATCACTTAATAATTTTCGTTGGTAACTGCTTCAGAGTTGCTTGAGTAGTATGATAAATGAAAAATCCGAAAGAAATGGATAATTTAAAACATTTTGTGTTTCACTATACTGAATAAATAAATATTCTTTATGTCTACTATAGAGTAACCTGAACAACCATAGTTACCACAGTGTAATAACTTAATAAATACAGAGTAACTACAGACTAAATATGATGTAGCCGATCTAGCTGGCTGTGCATAACCAGTCCCTGTGTCCCAACACTGAACTGCTTTTCTGCCAATACGGCTAGCAAGAAAAGTGTATATTGGATTTTAGGTTAGAACACTAATTAGTAAACAAGTACTTTGAGATGTATGAATATTTCCTCTAACTAAATTATAATGCATTTTTAAAAATAAAAATTGGGAAAAGTGTTTTTCATTGCTATAATTGTGCCTGTCGTTTACAATAAAAATATATACGAACAATTTCATCACTGTTCACCATGTGACCAACAGATGTGTCCCTTTGGGGTAGGTCAATGTTGGGTACATGTGCAGTAGACCAATAAGCAGTCTACCTCATCTTTAGAAGAGATTGCCTAGACACATAGTTTCCTCTGTGATGTAGTCATATTGTTCAGTACTTTCTTTCAGACTATACAAATACCCTCCATGTTTGGAAACAGTGCATAAATACATAGAGGGAAAGTGGGCCAGAGTGCCTGTACAAGCTGTGCAGTAAGCACTCTCCATGTTCAAAAATTGGACTGTTTTTTTCTGCCAATAGAACTATAAAAACAATGCGGATAAGACTTTGAGTTAGAACATAGTTTACATAAATATATGTTTTGAGATATTTGTACAATTGCAATAACCTAGTTTTATTTAAAAAATGATTCCACTTTATCCACAATAAAAAATTTATTTTGAGTACTTTATGCAGCAAACTCGAAGCTTCCATCATAGAGAGGTTCAACAGGACTCTCAAGGGCAGGATGTGAAGACATTTTGATGCGGATGGCAACTACAAGTTGTTGGATATACTCCTAAAACTCGTATGTGAGTACAATTCTACCATTCACTCTACCACATACATGAAGCAGGAAGACATGAAAGACAACTCCCTGCTTTGAACATTGTACACTGATGTGAAAAGGAGGGGTATATGGAAGCCCAAAACCAAGGTTGGCATCATGATGCACAACTCCCAACAGAAAGGCATCTCCGAGAAAATATTTACAGCAAATTGGAACACTGAAAACTTTCGTGTTCAATGTATATGCAACTATACTTCGAGTACCTACTTTCTCGAGCATCTGAATAATGTTCCCATCCATGGAGGTTTCTATGCCGAGTAGATCCTGCCTAAAAAGTTTCCTGATGTCTATTTGGTCGAGAAGGTGCTGAAACGATGTTTTGTGTAAAACAATGTGTTGTGTTTTTATCTATTTTAAAAAAGTCCATATTTATATCAACATTATTTTATATGAAATAATCACATTTAAAAATAATCCAAAAATTAAATATGATGATTTACATGATCTCATCACCATTCAATACAGGTCGATAGCACTCTTGTTGATAGTAAATAATCTAGGGTGGTTGAAACATGGGTTACCAGTGTGCTAGAGTGGGCAATACTAAAAATAAATGGACATTAGATATTGTGTGGCATGGAAGGGGTCGAGCAAATACAAGTAACTGACCGTTTAAATAACCAATAAAAAAATTGGTGAAGGTTTGTTGTGGTGCTACCTATAGAAAAGTTAGTTCTTTAATTATAATTTTTTGTAATTTGCTATAAATTATTTAATATATTTTAAATATGTTTTGGAACCTTTTATACATTTCTTAAATTTGTTTATTTGGGATTCTTTAGAATATTTTGGCTTTAACATCATCCAAGGTCGTAGTTGAAGGTGAAAGTAATTAACATCTAATATGGCTGACAAGATGGACACTGGTTGACCTGTTGAGGGCAGGTAGTGTCGGGGGCTTAGTTGATACACCTGCAATCGAACCCCGGACCTCCTATATGTAAATCTTTAAAAAATTGTATTTTTTTTAGTTTCAATTTTTATAAATTTTTGGGGGATTTTATAACTTTTCTGCAATTTTTTATTTGTTGGGTTCAAGGTCATCCACAGTTATGGGTATAGGGTCAAGATCAAAGTCACAGTTCTAGGTCAAAGGTAACCTTTATCCAATATAATGGTCGGGTGATATCATAACATGTCGGCCAGCCAGCGCCTGGCTTTTACTCCTGAATCCTTTACCTTAGATTCGTCATCTCTTCCTACTAGTAATTATTTGCCATTTGGTATAACCAGCTGATATATTCATTCTGTATGTCTGGTCAGTCTGGTCATTTGGTCTAGTCGTTCGGTATGGCCTGGTAGGCTGGTACAATCATTTGGTATGATCAGCAGGTATGGTCAGTCTGTATGGTTGGATGGTGTGGGCAGTAAGTCTGTATGATTGTTTAGTATTTTTGGTCGGTACGGATAATCTTATCGATAAGGGGCATGTTGCAATGGACATTTAGGCTAGTCTGTTGGTATGGCTGGTCTTATTAGTTATTTAGTCTAGTCGATTTTGTTAGTCGATATGGTTGGTCAGTTGGTATGCATGTTTGGTTTGCTAGGAAGAATAATAATTTGGTATAGCCATCTGGAATGGTCAGTCACAGTCTGTATGGTTGGTCGGTATGCATGGTTGCACTGCTCCATCAGTTATGTTAATCGATTGGCTGAAGTGGCTAGTTATGGGGATTTGGTCTGATCGGCCTTGTTAGCTGGTCGTACCAGTTGGTCAATCTGGTTTGTTTGTCTATCCAATCGGCCTTGATAATCTATTGGTATGGTAGGTATGTATGTTTTGTTGAGCACCTCGTATAGTCAGTCTATATGCTTGTAGGAATAGGTGGACGGTCTTGTTGGTTATGTCCAATCGGCCTTGATAGCTGGTTGGCATGGTTGGTGGGCATATACATTTGATATGGTCTTCTATCTTGGACAATTTGCACTGTTGGTCGGTCTTGTGGGTGTAATGGTCGGCATTGATTTTTGGTACAGTAGGTGTTGTTGATTATAACTTATAGGTATGTATTTTGGAATGTTTCTGCAATCGTTATATATGTTTGTATAACAGAATTTGAAGAATTTTCACTGAACCGAACAGGTAATGGTATAATAGGTCGGCTAATATGTAACAATAATTGTACTGATAATGAGTTAAGCTAACTAGTATTATAAAAATACTTCTCGCCAATTCAGCATATTGGCATCTGAAGTGTTAATTGAGGACTGAATTCAATAACTTTATCGGTAGTGGTTCGAAAAATTTGGCCAACTATACTTATAAAACGACCTAGACAATATTGCGCTATATTGAGCTTATTCAGCTCGTGTATTCTAAGTTTCAAGAGTGTAATCCTAAAGCTTTGCTAATAGCATCGTCAACAAGGTAAGCAGTTCAGCTGGAGTCAGTGATGTTGACATCAAAGACGAAGTCTGGATGCCTGCCACTGGCACACCAAAAAATGAATGCTCAATCGTGAACACCTACATTCCAATAGCTTGCTGATCCGAAGAGATACATGGTATTTCAAAAGATTTTTTTCTTTAGTGGGGAAATATTACATTAGCTTATGAAAAGTATCTGAACACCCACACAAAATTCTTCTATAAGTGCCCTTTGGATATACTGCCTGGTAGCAGACATAAGTGTGAGGCGGGTCAACACTTGACCTTTAAAATAGTTGTAACCTTGCAGAGGAGACTGTCAACCAGATTCTGGTGCATCTACGTGGGAATGGCCGGCGTTTATTCCTGCAGCACTGTAGCAAGTGTAGTAAGTAATTAAGGTGATTCGGGTCTGATACGCAGTCGCCATTGCAGTTAATTCCAGAGATGTTCGATGGGATCAAAGGTAAGGCTTTGGGATGGCCAGTCCATTTCCAGAACACTGTTACCCAGTTATCACTCACGAACATGTAGTATTATATGGCAGGGAGCACTGTCATCCTGAAAGACACAGTTAGCATCTCCAAACTGTCATTCTACCAGAAACTTTGCCAGGCAGTGATATTATTCTTATAAATTTCTGCCTTTTATATTACTCCATTGTATTCGATAGCGTCAAGATTGTGGTGATTGAAATCTGTAATGGAGATTGGTGTAATTTTAACACAAACGTTTATGAGTTTTTACATTTTTTAAAAATATTTTTGATATTTTAGATTTTTAGTCGCACTGAGTTGTAGTTAAGTTTACCAAGTAAAATTTGGTCCGGGGTCAGTAATGCAAATAAACATGGCCACTATCACTCATGATCTGCTGGGCATGACTTCAACCCTTTAGTACAACATGCTGATCCACGGACCAAATAGTTATCTCCATCAAACGATAAGGCTATGTTGGATAATACTGACTGAAAAATGAGAAATTTGAAAGAAAAAGAGGCGAATTTTACTTGGCCATCGGCAGGGGATAGTATCAACAGTATGCAAACCTCATTCCAGTGGTTTTATGAGAGCTTTTATATATTTCGAGTCTTTAGGTAAACAAATTAAAATGCATAGTTATTTTGGGTGATTTTGAGAGAAAAAGGTTTTTTTTTTGGGGGGGGGGGGAGAGGGGTTGATACGAATTTCTACCAACTATTTGGCTGTCACCTGGTTTTCGTGACCCCAATACTTAATCATATTCATGATTACATGTGCTATAAGAGGCATTTTTATTCTACTAACGACGAAATGAACTCGTCTTTATACATTACGAAAAATGAACATTAGCAACACCCAACATATGTTTACCTATGGTCCCTTACGAAAAAAACAACATAATAGTGTTATACAATTATTTTCACCTGTTAAGTTTTAATTGCCTCTACACGGTTATGGGCATTTGTAGCCTGAAAATGAAGACACGGAAGTTCTTTCTGGAGAATTTCTAATAAATTCGTTCTCTCTTAACATTGAATATAGCATCTCGTTTGCTGATGAATAAAGATGTAGCTCAGTAAATGAAAATAATCTGATTAATAAAAGCTTAACTTTTTTTTTGTGTTAAACTAAAGCTTTTATCCCCTGTCTGGTGGGTTTGTTTTAAATTTCTCCAGCACTCTGTAATAATGTTTCGGTATCGTCCCCGGCAGTGTGCCTACCTAGCGATCGGAACCAAGTAAGGAGATCGACACATGTTTGTAATGGTATTATAAGTGCACTGCCATTACGAGGTATCACACTCTCAGCTGTACCGGAAAATTATGTTGAAGGGAAATGTAAGGTTAAGATAAAATTTTATGAAAGTATTGCCTGTACCAGAACCTCCCACCTGCCACGGCCATTTTATAATATGGTGGCCTAGCACATCTTTAATCTTAGCAGACTTTTGGTGTGTTGATGAGGAAGGTAAGTACGACATGAATACCAAGTACCTCGCTTGTGGTAATTTTTTGTGTATAAATCTATATTTCCTGCACTATAAGGCATTGCGTTTGTTTATGCATTCATACTGCAAAATAAAGATCCTGATTTGTTTTTTATTAGGGTCAAGATAACGAAAAGAAACAACTATCTCGCCAAATTCACGAAGTGGCAATGAGAAGAAGAGAGATGGAAAAATAAAAGCAACTATGTATTGTGGGACCACCCAAACGTATTGGTCGATAGTTTGAGATGTTTGGTCACTTTTCACAGTGTTGGAAATGACTGTCGTGCAAGCGAGATAATTTCGATCATCGAAGAACTAAAGGAGCGAGGTTATGTACAATGATCATACTTTAGTATAGCAAAAATTTAACTACTGTAGTTGTGCATGTTCCACGATTGAATTTTTCTTTAGTGCGAGTGTCAGGCCGCGAGACCTGGGTTTTTTGCAATAGGTAGTCGACGTCGTCGGCTTGTACTAAACTGTTTACGGGAGTGTATCGTCGTCCTGGGGTTCAGTGCACTTCGTTTGTGAGTTGGCCAGTTTTGGTCGGTGACATGAGGTCGCTGATGCGAAGCAGGTAGATGAGATGCAGGGCTCTCCTCTGGCTGAATGGCCAATGTCTCGCCACGTCAGCTGTCGTGCGAGCACGCTCGGCGTACAGGGGTTAGGGAGTTCAGGAGAGTTCATGTACGGCCAAGAAATGGGAAGGACGTGAGTGCAGTGAGCGCGCAGCTAAGGCGGCCCCTGGCCCAGCCTATAGCTGTTCTAATTTTTTTGGGAGTTCGCATTCGGGCGTGAAACGAAGCGATAGTGTGTTGTCGCCTCGACGGGTCCCTTGGCCTAGCCTAAGGTACTTTTTTATTTCACACATAGCTTGGGTATGGAAAATACGTAAGTTTTGTTATGCATCATCATTGTCTGTATGCGTTATCAGCGGTCTTACTCGGAACAGGACATCGGCATGACCCTAGAGCTTGAGTTATGTGCGGTATGGTAAGAGTTACCTTCGTCTTGCGGCTACCCATTGGAAGAGGAGTCGTATGTTGAGATCAGGTGTGTGCACTCCGGGTGTTGGCAGCAGTCGGATGAATGGCAAGATCCGCAGGACTGCTGGGAGGTAGCCAGCGTCAACCACTGGCGAATAAGTATCGCGTCGTGTAGCCTTAAAAAGGATCAAATAAAGTTAGATTAATGCTAAGTAAATTCCCCAGTTAGGTGAAGTCATCTGGTTTATTTTCATAAGTTGAATTAACGGACTCTTCGCTCTCAACTTTCAGGCATTCTAATTTGGGTTATTTTTAAATCTTTGTAAATTTAGTCAGCTCAGTAATCTCCGTTAACACTGTTGTTGTTTTTCTCTCCTGAAAAGCGCCTGATTGTCATTTTTAATCAATTTTTTAGAAAACTGATTTTAAATGTTGATTTATAATCCTGATGCTTCTAATTAGTTCCGCCCCCTCTTTTTTCAGGAGAATAGAAGAAACCAGGAAATTGAAATAGCGAATGAATTGTAATAGCTAAAGTAATGAAGTTATGCATCAGCAGAAACGCACCATAAAAGCACCCTGTACAGGATGAGCTGGTGTGTTCCGGTACCGGGAACATAGTGAGAGGATGTTACATTTTTCGCATTATAGGTGTCTACTTATATAATGTTGAAGCTAGTTTAATTCTAGTAAATGAGCTATCTGATTTTAACCCCCTTGTGTCAAGTCGTCCACGACAGTAAACTATTATTTATTAATGTTTAATGTCGCCTCGCGACAATATCGGTAATCACCTGAGAACTATATGTGGCTGCGGAATGCAACTACCTTCCACAGCAAGTCGTAACATATGGTATTAACAACCTATTTCAGATATATTTGATGATATGATCGATGTGATACCATACACTGAAGATCTACAATGCTTTGAAAAATATAGTGACTGTCATAGATGTAGCCTGTTCAGCAAATTCGCCGGTGCCAAACAGGAAATATCTAAATAATCTAAGTGATATCAATAAAGAGATGGAGGATAGTTTGTTAGAAAGTTATGTCCCAGTTGGATTTGTGCAAAGTAGTTTACAATGCAAGTTCCAGAATTATATGAAGAAACATTATGCTTATCATTATTGCACAGGCGGCAATTTCAAAGATGTTTAAGAAGTTCGACAGAATATTTCGAGGTAAAATGTGGTGTTACTACTCTCGCGAGTAAAATGCTAGACTCGTTCCACCACATACATGAAACCCAATTATGTGGAAAAAAAATTTCCCTGCTTTGTACTGTGTACCCCAACACAGATAAAGTATCCACGCAAGCCTAGAGCTATGTTGGCGATCTGCTGTATATACTCCAGACAATAAAGCATCACCGAAAAATGTTTAATAGGGAATTATAATTCCAAACGTTTTGACCTGACACGTACACATGTTCGCAAGGTGGATCCGAGGACTATTGTTGCGAAAATTTGAACCTCTTCTTCTAAAATTCGGCTTTTATCATTTACATCTACAGCCCCTCATAATGAATCCAAGTGAAAGAATGCACAAGAAAATACACATTAACAACAGAAAATTTACTCATTTGTCTAGGCTTTCACACTGATCCATTTTATAGCATTCCCGACAAGTGTTTGTAGAGAAGATGGTGACATGGCGAAGATAGTCATATGTCAACTGGTGGGTCATTCCTAACCACTTCATTCCTTGGGCTGTCGATACAGGTACCGAAAAATGTGCAGCTCTGAAGGTAGATTGTTGATTAGTGTATCGACGATACCGCTTCCAGAATTGATCTTTGTTGTACAAGTCATCACACGCTACTGTGCTACAAACCGATATATGTATATACCCTACCGAAACTTTATACATTTTTGTTTCAGTAACATGGAGATCATCAGCATCACCGAGGAAAATGTCTAAACTTCGTACGATGCACGCCATGACATATTGTTACCCAAAACTGAGAGAGGATTTATTTGTGGACCTTCGTGCTGTGGCAAGACGTGCGTGCTTCTCAGCCTTTTAGAGGTATCGAATTGTCTTAGGTTCTAGAACATATACCTGTACTCCAAATAGTTTCAGCATATGAAATACCAGTGTCTGGCGTGCATACTGCAGGTCGTGGATGGTGTAAAATATTTCTCTTGCATCGATAACGAAGCCGTCATGCCATCGAACGAAGCATTGCCCAACTCAGAGTATATTTTCGACCATGTGGCGGATGAGAAACAGGCTTGCATTTAAGACTAATTTAGCATGGGATGGCACACGAACATGGATTTTGTGTACTTAAGTAAAACCTATCTGTGCATGCCAAAACAGTTAGTACACGATAATGTGAATTTTCTCATGTTGTTTCGCATGAACGATACGAACTTGTGGCATGCATATGATGACCCCGTCAATACGGACATGACGTTTGCAAAGTTTAAGGATATGTGTTCTTTGTGCTGGAACGAGGAGTACGGCATATCGGTGATACATAATAATTCTTTGGTACATTAGGGAAGGCACAGGAGTGGCTTTGATCAGTTTGTAATAGTAAGATGCCGACCATGAGTTATGATGCCATTTCCAAGTTCGGACATGATCTATGCTCCGATGATGATGGGAATGGGTTCACAGAAGCTCGCCTCACCACTTTTCACAGGGGCCTGTCACTTCCTGGACAAAAGATAGAGAGTATGAAAAATGAAGTGGTGGAATATTTGGTAGCTATCAACCAGCACGTACAGGGCACAGAGGCACATATAATAGACCTGATCAATGTGTAAAATGTTCAGAAATGGAAAAAATTGAAGGCTTTTCAAAATATGCTAACTTCCAAGCTGGCTGCGAAAACCGACGTTGTCAGGTATCGCAAGGAGTTGCTGTATGCTTGCATTGCATGGCTGTAAAGGATAGAAAACTTGCTTTCCTAAAATCTAGAGTGAATATGTATGTCCGGACTGACGACTGAGCTACAGCGGCCCATCAAAGCTGTTCGCATGCAATATCTACTTGTGAAAAGTTACAGGCTGGCTCTCGAGAATCGAAAGAAAGATGCTTTCAAGCGTATAACCAGCAGCCTTGACGAACTTTGTCGACAACACTAGGATGATGCTTGGCCTCTGCCGGATATTAAAAATTAAATCAAGGTTGAAGGACCAAACTTGAAACATAAACGCTACATAAGTCCGAAACTTCCCCAATCGGAAGGGGGCATCACTAGCCGCAAAGGAAGATTATGGCCCTGATCAAATTTCTGCATGCGCAAGAACAGAAACGAACACGCGCATCAGAGGTGGGTACCCTAGTCGGGCACTACATTACTTCCTACTCCGTTCGGAACAGCGACAAGACTTACAGCTTGCGACACCAGTATGGCAAATTGTTTCTCGGAAACAAGGAAGTTATGATTTGTCAGCACGTGTCATGTAAATAAGCAATCGCAAGGTGAAAATGACACATGGTCTTTGCGAACTTTGGTTTTGTAGGCTTTCCATACACTACACCAAATCGGAATAGCACAAGTACATATGCCTGCTACAGTCGATAACCCCTCAACATAGTAATTTAATGACACAACATATGCAAAAACCGTAATTATCTAAATAATGTTGCATGATTGTTCGACGCCATTGGTTCGGATCCGCTGCTGCATAAGATATATGATAAATGCTCTGTAGACTGTGTGTTTCGCGATGATCCAAACGAACTTTTGCATAGGCTACGACTACTGGTCGCTTCACAGTCTGTGGGCAACCAGTCGCACATCGAAGAGATTATACTTATACAAGGAGGGGAGGGTTACAAGTGGGAAGTAGGGAGGTGTGATCTCCAGGAGTAACCAATCAAGGAAACTACCCGTCGACTACACAAAATGTTACGAGGTGGAAGAGAGGGTAGGGAAGTGAGGGAAGGATAAAATTTAGACGTTCAAAAGAAATTGTAGACAAATGAGCCAACACCAAAAGCTATCCAGCAAAGCCTCCACCACGTGCTGTAACTTTTACTTAGCAGAGCTAGCACGATACCCTGTACCCTAATCAACTACTTTAATAAAAAAAAGGACTCATTCAAACCAAAAAGGACACGGAGTAGCGAAATTAAAACGTTTGTGGGGGGGGGGGGGGTGTGTTTGTTAAGGGAAAGAGGGGGGTTTACTCGGAAGGCAACAGAGAGGAAAACCGAGGAACGCTTCATGGGTCAGTCACAGCCAGAGACCATGCATCAAGGTAAAAACTAATCAACTATAACAACTTATCCGTTAAGAAGCCCTGTGCTTAAATACTATGATCCTAATTTTTTCTGAGGTATTCAAGACCTACAAAATAGAGGAGGGAGGTTATCCTCGTCAACTGACAAGAAGGAAGAACTATGATTTAAAATATCTATGTAGTTTTATTAAAAACAAACATGTAAATTAACAGGTTATCAAATAATATTAAATACAAGAAACAATAAAAATATTTTACAGGATATGAGTAAAAAATTAGTTCTCTTCAACTACAAAGTATGTAAGTATAAATAAACAAAATTCATGAAACACATTTGCTTACAGTAATTAAATTATTAAGGGCAAAAAAAAGAAGAGAATGTATTGTAGGGCTGACACGGGAATCCCATCTCACAGGTACTATAAAAGGGATCTGCACATCGGAAAATTTAAACTTACTTCCAATTACCTAATGTAATAGCGCTCTACCCTTTGCCCACTAGGGATTAAAATAGAGAAACTCAGGATCACTAAAGTTTCTTTATTTACAGGGCGCTTATAAATTCATTCAGTTTATTAATAGATTGGCTAGGAAAATTAACAGAGTAACAAGATTAAATTTAAACAGAAAACGAAAGAAAAGGGCAAACGAATTAAAAATGTATGAAAGAAAATACTTCAGAATTTGGTTTTAGGGAGGAACCAATGGAAAGAAAATATCGGGCAACGCAACAAGGATTTCGGTTTCTTTCAGTACAGTAGGGCTTACCCAACTCCACCAACTACGAACCCAACAATCTTCGGAGCCATCTACACACCAGGCACTACTGAGATCCATATCCTTACAAAAGAAAACAATGCTATTGCAAAAAATGTAGATTCCTTCCCAAATCCTTATTATATTAATTACAGCATAGGAAACTTAACCTTGATCGCCGCTCGGCCAATACTGATGGAGAGTACATATTTACCTATGAAGTTGCTGCCCTGGTCTCTCGACACCACCAACGCACCTCGGATGCGGCTCACTACATCGTCTCCAACTGAACCATTTGTTTACTAAGGTCCAACTATTTGAAAACAGAGTCGTGGCGTTTCTTTCAGCTAAACAGGGACGAAAGTCCCGACCACGCACAAAAAAACGTTTCCAAAGAAGACTCATTATTATTTTGATGTCGTAGCCTCCTTCGGGGAGGCCCTGCTGCTCTACAACTGGCCGCTCACAAAAGATGTCCGCTATCATCTCTCTCTCTCTCTCTCACTCACACACACACCCACGACCTCCTGACCTCGATATCTACTGCCGATAAACACCAGCTGCCTCGCTGACGTCACGAGCGAGGCCGACGTCATGGCGAAACAATCAGAGCCCGCCACTGCCGGAATTGATACTTAGATGCCTCGCAGCTAATGCTATGTTTCCCCGTACAGTTCCTTACTACCTCTCGTCATGGCAACAGTCTTACCTTTACCATGGAAATAGACAACACAGCTTTTCAGCTCGCAGCTGTGCCTGATGCTTCGAATGAGCAAAAAAATAACTACTCTCTCGAACTGTTGAAGGGGAAATTATAACTCGCATCTGGTTGGGTAAATACGCCCAGCTGCCGCCGCTTCAGATGAAGCCTGCTGATCTATGAGGCGACGAAACGATTTCAAGATTAAAAATAACTTGTGACCTCAGTTCCTTAAGAACTCGGCAGTAAAAAAAAAGTTGCAAACTTTTATTCTTGCAAAAACTAAAAATAACACAGTAAAATAAGTGATTCCTAATTCAATCCCATCATAGCTTAATCGATCTAACATCAAAATAAAAAGGAAACACGAACGAAACAAATAACATCGGCAAATAAATAACCGTCGGTATATTTAAAAACGTAAAATGATCAAAAAATAATTAAAGGAAGAATTCTAAAAGATCGTCTGTCAGTTAACATTCCCACCAAAACTTCGGCATCTAGCTTAAGGCCACGGCTGTTGAAAATGACTTCCCCAAAATCACATTTATAAATTAAAAAAACTAATGAACTATCTATCACCACCTTCCTTATTAAAGAAGACAAAGAAACCATGTGTTTCATAGAAAACAACGGGTACAAATAATAAGGAGGGCTTAACTCATCCCAAAACAGCCAAATTTCCTGACCTAACCTCCAAGGATGGGATCGCCATATGAAAAATACTAATAGAAAAATCAATTAAGAGTCAGCCTATCACATGTTAACAAAAAAAAAATACAAAGGGGTAGGGAACTTCCTCCTGGCATAAAATCTAAGGCGTCAGAACAAAAAAAGAGGAGGCCAGAAAAAATATCATTACAGATATCACGCTTAACAAAAAAGCTTAGTCTAACTCAAAATTACAAAAAAAAAATTCACCCCTCACACCGTAACAATATCCATAATCGAAGAACTCGTCGAAGCTGGCTACCCCATGAGATGACGATAATGCCTTTTCCAGAGAATTACAGAGGTTGGCCAGGAGGAATTTTTCTAGAAGAAAGTATATCATGAAATGGTTGGACAATACTTTCCGAAACGACTTGATCAAAATTCAAGACTTTTCTCCTCAGCAAAAAGTCACTCCTAAATTTTGGCCACAATATGCATGTTTGTCTAAGTATGCAAATATGCTTGGGTGAGACCGCTCAAATATAAGAATGTACTTGACGTTGTGGATGGATGTGTTGCGCAAAGTACACATACCGAAATATCTCAACACAGATGGGGAAAAATAACATTTTAATGCTGCTTTCTGTGCAATAAAGAATAGGCACGGCATAAAACAGTAACATATACTCTGGACTCAAGGCCAGCACCGTCGAGAATTTTCACCAGACTCAGAAAGCAATATCGTGAAGAAATTTCACGGCGAATAGAAATTACATGTGACTTGAACTATTCCCGAAACTCATAACTCATCCACATGTATATTTCTACTAATCTTTATATCACTCGCATGAAGCCCAAAGTTTTCAAGGATAATTCCCTGCTTCGGAAAGTGTATGCTGTTGACGAGGAGGGACCCATGCAAGCCTAAAACCAAGATCGGCGACCTGGTGCGCATCTCTAAACAACGCGGCATTTTCCACAAGTCTTATCGTCACAACTGGTCTGCAGAACTGCACAAAGTAGTCTGGTTACGACATTGGTTCCAGCACATGTATTAATTTGAGGACCTACATGGCGAACCCATCGTCGGAGGAATTTACGCAAAGGAGATCCATTCGAGCTTTCCGATGTTTATTTGGGGGAAAAGGTGGTGAAACGATGCAAAGAATGCGTGTATGTGAGGTGGCTCAGACACTCGATGCATGACGACTCCAGTGTCAATGAGAAAGACATTCTGAAAAAGGAACAACGATTATTTTAAAGGAATGTTATGTACATGTATTTTTAAAAAATAAAAATATGTTTTAGCATAATTAACATTTATTTTAATATTGCGTGTCCTTAAAAATCAATATTAGGAAGGTGAATGGAGAAAGTTATCTATGTGAATAAAGGTAACTATGCTCTTCCCAAGCTTGTACAGAAGCTGCTAGTCTATCTGACACCGTGAATATTGTGAAAAAGACTCGAAAGTATGTATGCATGCACATATGCAGTTACCTGATTCCATGCTGACCTGTGAAAATGATAACATTGCTGTATCATCCGACATCATGGAGGTGTAAAACAACTGGAAAGCACGTATGTATGCAAGTGTGCAGTTATCTGAAACTTTGCAGATGCAGATGTTAGAAAACTATTTAGAAGCCTGTACACTCGCATGAAAGCAGTTACCCTAAAATTGCTATATGCAGAGGCAATTGTCATCCTCCACACTCCCCCAATCATTCCCGTCAGTCCCCCTCCTCCATCTCCATTAAACCGGCTAACACCTGTGCCCCTGACCTTTAATATGGTCTGTTACAACCGAATTCTTCCAGATTTATTCGCATGGGATGCAGATCTCGCACGTATTATCAAGGTCGGTTCACGAACACTTGGTTTGGAGGTCGACAACTATCGCCTTCTTCCTTTCCCTCAGTGGCATCAAGATGTACGCCTGTTATGACAATCGTGTCTGTCTCGCGAGCCTGCAAATGTTTAAATTAAATTCCATAAAACGTAGAGCTTAAGACCACATTTTTATTCATTAATCAGTAAAAAATAAACAGAAATATTAATATTTTTCGAAAACAAATAAGTATTAATATTCGCATTTTTTTTAGTTCTTACCTGGAATGCTTTATCGCATTATAATAGAAGCATTTTAAAAATGCATATATAAATATATTTATATACTTTTATTGACAAACTATTAACAGTTAAAAGTGTTATTGTGAGGGAGTCTGGCCTACTGTACGTTTCATTTCCTCAAAAATTATTTAGATTGGAAGAATTCAGAGTTTTTAAAAGTTTTTTTTTATATACATTCCTACATATGGCAAATTACATCCTTAAATGCGTAAATAAATATACACACTGGTGTGTGGCGCGATCGGAACTCTTTCAGGCGTCGATACCATCGAAAGAAAATAGCCAAAACAAATGGTAGGCGAGCGAGAGGAGGTTTCTATTTATAGTAACTTTTTCTTGGGAAACAATTATAAATCCAATGTTGCAGGCCTAAATTATCTCATTTTTACTACTTTTTATATTTAAATATAAAATTATAACTAAATCTTTATATTTAAACTTAAGGTGCCGTAATATTAAAATTTTTATTTTAAATTTAACTCAGAGAGCTTACAAGTTGTGTTAAGGGAGAGAGGCAACAGCCATCAGATTCACAAACACTGCTTGAGATTAATTTTGTATTTTATATATTAACATGATTTAATGAATAGTAAGGATCTAATGGATGTTTCACCTCATCAGCATTGCACAGTCACCACTAATTGCATTCACCATCATTACTTTTAAAGTAATTAGTGTTTTTTTCATATATGTGTGGCAGGGCTCAGCCAACCAGCATGCTTGGTGCCAAGCCATCATCAGTAGCAACTCGTATACTCTATGAAGCAGATATCGTGTTGGACCTCTCCGGGTCTTCATCATCTGAACCAAACATGTAGCTTACTATAGTCACTTAATTAGCATACCTGATCGTTCTGTGCTTATAACTTCACCCGTAGAGAGTGGCGCCCCACAACCCTGGTTCGTTTGTATACGACTGGGACGTAATTTTTCAACTGAAACCACGTAGCCTTTGTGCCATATTTTTACAGCAGTAGAGCTTGCAGAGATTAAGTGGTGAACGAATGTTGTAAGTGCTCCTTGTGGGATTCATGTGAATAAAGAGATGTGTTCATGAATTTCACTCTTTTATTTACACAGCCACATCATGGCTGCATAATCATACCTAGACGACTTGTTCACATAATTTATTTAATTGCGTAAGGTGGCTCATAACAAGCTGTGGGAGTGAGTATTGTGATAGAGGGCGGTAGACAGTCCTCACTAGCCTAGGCCATTGGAATTTAGCTAAAATACCATAATCTGCAGTTTCAGACCAGTGATGCCAGACATCAGGGGAGGTCATGTGGGTGGACGCCCCACGACCCATCATCAAAAACATTTTGTGCTTGGTCCTGAGTTCTGGTACCCGACTGGAAGAATCTACCATTATCTATCCAACCCACTTAACCCATAATTCCTCCTGCCATGTCCGATTTACCTCCGCGTCAAAAATGGCGCCCTTCTGTGTGGCCCTAAACACTACAAAAATTCTACAACTTTCCCATGCCTCATAGCATTCCACAAATTGCACCTCACTTGTTTTGCATGTCGCACACAAGTAACCCACACTTCCATCCAGTGTTCCTACACTATAAAACTTCTGGTAATTCTGATGTTTGTCATTCACATGTTCCTTGTTCAAGTATCCATTGTTTTTCCATGTTCATAGTGATTTCTATTTATTCCATTATTGTGGCCACGTGCGACCACGTGTTTCACAATAGTAGGTCCTATTAAGCCACATCGCGTGGGTGACAGCCGCAAGCCGAGAGGTCACGTGGCCCAGCGAAGAAAAACAATAACCACTACAGCATCGTGCATCTGCGCCGAACCTAAGCATCAAACATGGGATTTCAGTTCGGCATATAGTTGGTAATTTGTTAACAGTGTGGAAAAATGAAACATGTGGGCATACTCATATTTACTGCTGGCCACCCGGCCTGCAACTGCCCATCAGTATTCACATCATCTGCCCCAGCATAGCTACACATAACACACTACACATGCCGAGAAACTGAGATCCGCAAACAAACACTTCCCACTGCGATTCCTTCCTCTCCAGCATTCGTCTTCGTGGCCACCCTGCTGCTAGACTAGCCTGAAGTGAGCACATGCCCCCACCAGAAAACTTGGCACATAAACAAACCCATTGCCCCGACGGCAAGCCAATAGCCACAATCAATAACATATTCAAAGAGTCAACCACAACAACATTCTGGAAAACCAGCTCAAACAACATCCACTCCACTACGATTGAGATTCTAAGTGCTTCTGTCATCACAACAAACAGAGCCGGATATACTGACAGCTACATGATGAATTGTGACTGCCACAACGCCTCTTTACAACACTGCAGGTGAGCTGTCTGGATTCAGAGCTCAACACGCCACCATGCCCACCTTGGCACAGGTAAACAACATGCCACATGCCCAGCGAGAAAAATCATTACCACCTGCAGCTTTCGGGCCAACACAGTGCGCGACTCAGGACAGCATCGAGTCAACTCCAGCCATGCTCCACAGTACTGCAGTCAACTGTGAGGTGACGGCACAAACATCACGACCACCCCACCCCTGCAGATAGTGCCAAGTAACGAGACACCACTGGCACAGTGGGTACCGTTATCGGTCACGAAAATCAATTCTGAGAACTCTCAGACACTTAGTGACACACTACAAACGGACAAGTAAGAACGCAATACCCACACGACAAACTTCAGAATGTTCCATCAGTACTGAACGACCTGAAACAGTGCACATACGGCAGAAAAGTCCCATCACACCACCACCTACCGTGTGCGAAACCAAACCACACAGCATTGTGTTCGCACCGTCAGCAGCAGCCCAGCAGGGCCGATGCACAGTTCGTGCGCGAAGTGTGCGCAACGGGCACAGTCGCCACTACGCTGGCAGAAACAGTCGTCGCCCAGCAACAAGCAACAGCAATAGTGCTTTGAGTATGTTAATACACCGCATTTCAACGAAACATTGCGAACTTCGTGCACCATGCCTTGTGTACATTACTCATGACATTTTACGTGGCCACAATGAACATGCCCATGTGTAAAAATTAAACAAGTGTCCAGGCCGCCAGGGTCTAACCCAGTGTTGTGAACATTGTGGCATTTTCAACCGAATATGATATCACATTCTCGCAAGACAGAATTCATTGCAGCATCATTCTCACCTGTCGTTTGGAGCTGGCAGTGCACGTATCATTCAGCCCTGTGTGTTTGTTCCCGGCTGTCAAAAACACACTTTCACTATGGTGAATCGGGTAGGGGGATTCCACACCCACTCCAACCCTCATAAGTAATGAAATTAATGTGTCATATCGCGCACACATCTCTTGCTGTGCAAATCTAATACTTTATATTCATCAGCCAGTAGAGTCCAGTAACGTCCAGTACTGATGGTAGCAGTGGACAGGCACAATGATGTTAGCAATGGACACATAGCCACCGAGCCTTCGCCATTTTGACGACCACATGGAAAACCTAACATATCTTTTTGTGATCTTGTATTACCTATGAAGTGTTTGTGTTAAATTAAGAGTGTGCAAAAAATGTTTCCTTCCAAGGATAATGTGTAGATTATAAGTTGTATAAATATTGAGTTATCTATGGCAGAATGGCAGAACATGAAAAGGTGTTTTGAGGTTAGCCATTATGGGAAAGGCAACAGCCACCAGAGTCACACTGCTTAAGTTTTATTTTGTACTCTATATATTTGAATCGCTTATTGTAAAAAGGGATCCAAGCACCACAGATAGTCATTTTGGGTTAAGTGTGGTTTCATGAATTAGAAGGGTTGATCTACATTTTAGTGTTAAGACATTCCCGAATACACTACATGAGCATTATATAAAGAAGAAACACATATTTTGATTCAGTGTAATAAGGGACCCACGTCCTGGACTTTAGTACCTATTAACACTATACTATTCATAACAACTTATATGGATAAGCAATTGCCCTGCCTCTACCTACTGAGGTTTTGAATGTACCAACATGAATATTGACATGATGTTTATGCTGGACGATGGCCCAATTGGCGATGTACTGGAGGTAGATGTAGAATACAATACTATGCTGAACAAGGGACACTAGGATCTTCCTTTCCTGCACATCAAGAGTGTCCCATGGGCCCTAACAGCCCAAGCTAAAGACCACTCTTGAGGGGAAGACACATTACATTGTAAACTTTGTCACCCTCAAGCAGGTATTAGCTCATGTGCTAGTGCTGAATAATACCCGCCATGTCTTCAAGTTCCACCAGCATGATGCACATTGAATTTAAATCGACTTAGTCGCACAAACCTACTTGCCAGCTGACCCACAGGTATATCAGATTTGAGAAGCCAACTCAATGCCTGGTCGTCAGTACAAAATTCAAGTATAAGTCTCAATATATTCTGTAAACATCTCCATCCCATACAAACATGCCCAACAAGCCTTATAATAAGCTGAACACTTTTGTTCAGCACTGGTAAGCACTGGTAAGCAATCTACTTCCAATTGCTACAGGAGCCAACCTACCCCCCCCCCCCCGACACTTACTGACAAGAACTGCCCCCACTGTTTCTGAACTACCATCAGCATGCAGACGAAATTTTTTTTTTTTCAAAATTAGGTAAAATCAACGCTTGAGAAGAGGCCATCTTTTCCTTTAACGTACCATACGACCTTTGTTGGTCAGGTCCCCAACAAAATTCAACCTCCTTTCATTAAAAAAAAATTGAGTGGTTCCGCAATCCGAGCGAAATCTGGGATAAATTTCGCATAAAAACCCATCATACCTGGAAATCTTCTCACCCTTCTCAAGTTCCTAGGAGGAGGAAAAGCTATTATTGGCTTTACCTTCTCTGGATAAGTCAATTGGTTACCCTCCGATATCACGAACCCCAAATATGGAACATGCCTCTCCACCCAAGATGCCTTATCGGGATTTACTGTCAGTCCTGTTTTCTGCAGGGCTTCCAACACAAGACGAATGTGCTTCAAATGTCCCATATACATCTAACTAAAAGTACAAACGTCATGAACATACAAAAATACAAAATCATACAGATATTGCCATAGAATATTAAACAATACATGAGACATTGCCTGGGGCCCACAATTGGCTCCCATTTGCAACCAGGTCCATTGATATAGACCCCATAGTGTCACAAGTGCTAGTGGTTCTTTGGATTCAGTAGCCAACTCAAATTGATGGAAAGCCTGGTTCAAATCAAAAATGGTAAAAAAATGGGCCTTTCCTACACGCTAAAAGACATTATCTATCCGGGGTATTGATAGGGATCAATACAATTTTTTTTAAGTTTCCTCCGATAGTCACACACCATTCTATATTTACCTGGACTCCGTTTAGGCGTCAAAAACACAGCACTAGTGTATAAACTATTGGAGGCCTCAACAACCACATTGCCCATCAACTCTTTAAATGTTCCTTAGAAATCGTCGCCTTTGGAGGAGACACCCTATAAGGAAGCCTTGCTACTGGCTCCTCATTCATCAACTTCAACTTAACCAGATAAAAAGTACAATGCCCTATGGTAGGTGTCATAACATCTTTAAATTCCCCCTTCAATTTGTCCAACTCCCTTTCCTGCTGATGTTCCAAAACCTGCACAGCATACTTCAGTGCTGAAAATCCCATTCCCTCCAACCTCACTCCCTCTACCGGGGCATATGCAAACTTCAAAACCTTCTTCCTGCAATATATAACCGCCCGAGATTTTCCCAAAAAAATCCACCCTCAATATTAATTCGTGGGATAATCCATCAATAATATGAAATGAGAACTTCCAAGAAAAACTATAAATCTTTATTTTAAAAACCACTTTACCAAGGGAACAAATGGTTCCTCCGTCGGCAATGGAAAACACATTTGTTTCCAACCCTTGAACCCGAAAAATCTCTATGGAATTTGTTTCTCACAATTCCTCATAACGCTCCTTACTCATGATGGATTGGGATGTCCCAGTATCAAATAGGGCACTGAAATAACTTTGTCCAATTAAGACTGGAACAAACAGTGAACCTTCCCTCTATCTTTTCTGGAAATAATTTTCACGATGGATTCCAGATGGCTTTTTCCATAAATGACACCCGAATTTTCAATGTCACACCTGACCACACAAAAATCATTGAACCGCCCTCTTAGCAATTTCCTCCTTCTCCTTTACATTCTCCTTCACAACCTCCTCAGAACACTTGCTAGCAAAGTAGCCTTCCTTCCCACATTTAAAACAACTACGAGTTTGCAACATTGCCCATTCTCGCCTTATATGCCCCATCTCCTTACACAGGAGGCACACTGGCCCTTGCTTCAACTGGAAACAAGATTCCTTTAAATAACCCATTCTACCACAATGAGAACACTTACTGGTGCCCCTCTGTGAGGAGGCATACTCAACCTTCCCCATAACCTCCATAATCTCCACCAAATACTGTGAGTATCCTGAAATAACTGCCACACTCTCAACCCTTCTTCTGGACCTAAAATAATTTTCACTGTTGTGGTTTCATTTTCCACAATGCTGACAACCCAACCAGCCTTCTTTACCATCACCTTAAGTGATCTCGATCTGACTGACCAATTCCAAAAGATCTCTAAAAGAACTCGGCTTCTTACAAAAGAGAAAATACCGATCATACTGCGGGTCCAAATTATGAAACACAATAACTGAGAGAGTGGTCTTCTCACAGGGACTCCCAAGGATATCCACGACATCAATAATTCCTTGAACAAACTCTCTCATAGTCTCTCCTATCTGCTGTTCCCTATTCATAATATCAAACTTTTTCTGACCAAGTTCAACAGGAGAGGCCACACAAGCCAACATTCGTCCAAACAAAATATCAAATTCCATATTACCATCAATAGCCTCTCCCAAAACACTTTGCAGGCCCTCCGGAATCCAAAAAAGGATGGCAGCATATATTACTCACCTAGAGCACACTCTCAATTATATAACTCTCTTGAGATTAACTAAAAACTCATACCAGATAACTGAGTTGTCTTCGACAGAGGAAGCTTACTTTGCAAATCACTGGGAAAATATTTTAAAAGCTTAAAGGTTTCTGCTGGCCCACCCATCACCTCAGAAGAACTTTCAGATGCCACATCGACCTCATCCCGAACTATCCTCCGGGCCAATTTTCGCAACTCGTTGATTCCAGAAGTTTCCTCAAAAGGTATACCCGCATATCCCAACACGCCCTGCAGACTCTCCTTCGTGAGGTGCTGCCCCCATGATGTTCGTGTACCTGAAGCCATTTTTAAATAAAATAAATTCTTCTCTTTCATAAAAACTTCTTTCCAATGTCAATTTTAGTTCACTTGGTCCCAATTTGAGGAATATAATATTGCCTGGCCCTAAAAAAACATTCAACATAGTTGCGCTAAAAATTATGCCCCATTTGTCACCGCTCCTGGAGCACAACCTCATACCTCAGCCCTCCTGTTTACCTCCAACAAAACAGGACACTAAGGATTGGGAAGGGTAAGTAATATATTTCAATTCAAAATAGCAGAGCAGGATGTCTAATGAAATTTGTTGGCTTTTAAACCTTCTTCAAAAGAAAATGTAGGGGGCAAAGGAGAAAACCACCTACTACAAGCACAACACTAAATGAACTTCCTTTCAATTTGATTCTTTGACAAATGTTTTACTACAAAGAAAATATTAAATTAATATTTTTCCTTTTCTCAGAAGGAAGAAAACACACTAAACTTCCATAGAATAACATATTTCATTAAAATGGTTTACTTACCTTTTCAACTTTAAATACAAAAGCAAGCTTCAATAGAATAGCATAAAATGTCATAAAATGGGCAAATTACTTTTGCACTTTAAATAAAAAGAAACCAAAGCCCTTGTACACAATAATATTTCCAATAACATTTTACTTAAAACTTTCATAAAATACACCCCTCTCCATAATCTTAGCCCTTCAGAGAAAATAATACAGTAAAATTCAAAAACGGGGTTCCTCTCACCATGTAGGGTGATTCGTTTCTTCCTCTTTTCTTTTCTTTATTTCGTAAGGCACCGCTGGATTGATAAGTTTAAAGAACTACTTCCTCTATCACGAAAATTCACTAACCTTGCCAAACCCCACAAGAGACTCACCCAACCCACAACACACATGCACACACACTAGTCCTCGCTCACCACAACCCTTCGTATTCTGGCCCTGAGGCCAAAGATATTGTCCTCATCAAAAATATTAGCTGCCCTTGGTTCCAGCACACACCATCAAGGGAGACAAGGATATTGTCTCCAACAGCACACTGGCTGCTTCCCTGCACATTCAAACATGCACCCAAGATAAAATGGAGAGAAATAGGGATACTCTCACCACCACTAGGGATTTTTCCTCTCCTCCCACATTTACCACAGTACACAAACACCTCACTCACTCACCCACCTCCAGGTTCCTTTTTTCCAAAACAAATACAATGCCAGTTTTTTTCTCCAAAAACGTCCCAAGCTTCCAGAAATCTTCCTAAGTAACCGGAACACTATTCCCGAATATACTTAGTCCCACTACTTAACTATCTAGGGGGAATTTAAAGAATTTTTCATACAATAAAAATGTGCAGAAAGGTTACTTTTTTTTAATCACTTGCCGATGGACATTCCCACTATCAAGTATCATAACGCCCCTTTTTCATCAAGCAAAAACTAGGGGCACCGAGACAATTTTTGAGGATCCATCACTAAGTCCTCATAACTCAAGTTGCACGGACTCCAAAAAAGTTCCCCAAAAACTAGAGACCACATCTTCGTAAATGATTAAGTTCCAAAACCATTCCGACCAAAACTAAATTCAATCTTCTCAAAAACCAAGTTGAAAGTCCCACACACATACTGCAAAATTTAAAGTTCACACTCCTTCGCACAAATTTCACAGTCTGAATTTCTCACTACCTTGGGAATTATTCTAAGTTCCGAAACTCCTCTCTAGGTTTTCTCAAAGTTCAACTTACTCATAATCTGAGAATTTTTCAAAGTACGAAACTCCTACGAAAATGTCTCAAAATTCGATCTACTAGTGGGTTAGAGTCTAAGTCCACCACACGTGATATAATTTTTGAAACCTTACTAGATGCAGCACACTTAACTTCTCCGCAACTTGAAGATCGTTCTTAGGGTGGCTCCACACGCCAATAAGGCTCCCGCACTCCGGTGGGACGAGTCTGGCTAGACAGCTCGCGCACCCTTCTAAATACTCGCTTGTATCCCCACTCTCGTCCCACCTCTACTCCTTCGACTCACTCCGGCATAGTCATTACGACGCGCGCCCTCTTAAGCTTCAGGCGCTATCTATAAAAATGAGCCTTCTTCGATAGGCTAACTCCAACGCGCCGATTCACCCAGCAACTACACCTGTGAGGCCTCCAACTGCCACTCGCCGTTCACCTAAACACGGCACGCAGCCTACCCCCAGGCGACCAGGCATAACTACACTGCAACAGAATTCTCTCTTACACATCTAGTAACAACTGTAACGGGAATACCGTAACAGATGATCAAAGCCTGTCACACATAGTAACATTGTAAAACCACTTGGTACTCACAGAAATCCAGGTCCTCTCGTACAAGTAAAAGTGAGATATTTATTTATTTATGAAGGGAGCTATTTTTGGATAATGGTTTTCCATGATGGAAATCTTCGTTGTTGTGTTGTTGATCTTCTTTGATATTCCAGTTTAGTGGCGCTGTTGATTATATAATTATTGTATATTTGCTTGCTGAGGTTAACAAGATGTGATAAATATCCAGTAATGTTCTTTGGAGATATTATTTTATATTGTACCTATATATTTGTATATAACTTTGATGAGACGTCCTATTTTTCCTATTCCATTGCGTTGTTTATCTGGGTCTGCCAGTGTTTTCTTATTGTAAATTATTTTTTATTTTCACAAAGGCGAGTGAAAAACGTTGCGGATAAGGTTACACCAGGTGGAAAATATCTGTTTTTCTAGACGATGTATTCTTGCGGTCATAAATATGTACATTGATTAGTAACGTACAAAACTAGGCAGGTGTACCTCAACTAGTAGCTAAACAGTTCAGTATGAGTATCAGTGATATTATTGAGTATATTGGTAAATAAAACGTGTTGTAGGCCTATTTAAAGTTTGTTGCCTAAGAGATGCCACCATCCACATATAGGTGCTATGTTCGTGTGAAACTGAAAACGGGCATGTCAAGACGAGAGAAAACATGCACACATAAAAGTGTAATGAATATTTACATTTGATCACGGTGAAATGACCGAACACTTATTTCACACTTACGTCACACGTTATGATTTTCAATGTGAAACCACTCACGTATGAATACAAACACTGTACTACACACTCATGAACACTGAAATTTAGCACACTAAACTCGTACTCCATTTTGTACACACAAATAAGGGCGGTGCCGGAGAATTTACGTTTCTCTACGGCCGATTGCAAATGTTTACGTTTACGAACATTTACAGGCATTTCTAGATTTGTCATTCTAACATGTTGTAAGTATGATATCTCGTTGTTTTTCGGCGTAATCCAAGGATGGCCATTACTTCATAATGGCTTAATTTGAGCTAACAATGTTTCGCCTGAACATAAAGCACCGCCCGGCCATAATTTTCCACGTCAACTACCTAGTAAGGCGAAGGGGAAGGAAGAAATGGAGCAGATTTGAACTTCGGACGACTTCGTCATTCCGCCGAGACCATCCGACCACGGAGCAGTGATACAGCGAGGAAGCAACATTGGGCTATAGCTTAGCGTAACCCAAGGAGTATATAAAATAAACGGAGTGTAATTTTCGTGAGGAAAGTGAATATTATTCAAATGAATGAACCAGGTATCTGTGTATGTTAAGTGTGTGTGTATATATATATATATGTTCTATGAAAAAAATATGCATTAGTGTCTCTGTCATAATGCAAGATTAATAATATTATTATATCGGGTGTTGATTTTTTATGTTTATTGGAAGTGTACAGGAGTGTACTAAAATATTTATAAGTGTATAATTCGATATGTAGAAGCCCTTCTCATATCTTCAAAAGAATATGGTTATGCAATTTAAAAGTTATAATGCTTTGAAGGTATATATGTATATATATCTGTGTGTGTGTGTGCGCATGTGTTTTTTATTTAGTTGATGAATTTCTGTATTTTGAAAAGGAAGAGTTTTGCCATTTGGGAGGTGTTAAATATCTGGAATGATATGAGATTATTAAGTCACCACAAAGGAAAGGGTGATAGTTATTAGTTCAATTGAGAAAGAACTGGTTTAGGTGATATAAGTGTCAAACAGTCGTTACCTCTTTGAGCTTTTTATCCTCAACGGTAATTCGGATAAACATAGTGGCACTTTATGTAAATCCTGTGGTTGAAGGACTTTATAATGCGTCACGCCATCTATGATTATTTATGCACTGTTACTAAAATCGAGTTAATTTTATTTGATATAAATATTGTATACTGTGTGTAGTAATAAATATTTTCACGTCATGTCTAACAACACAATTTATTTCATATATTATAGTTATGTAATTATTAAAATTTTATATATTTCGCTGTTATGATTACAATGGTTATGTGTTGATTTTCAGTCACGTGGCAGTAAACATGAGCCGTTGCTAAGGGTTACCAGAGCAACCTCTGACGCTCTGGAGTAGCCGCACTACGATTGGAGAGTCGAGTTAAGCTAGGCCTTATAAAGTAGCGTTAGAAGAAGACACATTGGTTTTGATCCGTCAAGTGGGCTGCGATGTTGGCGCAGCCCCGGTAGAATTTTATTTAATTTGTGTAGGGAAATTCCGAGTTTTGTCGTTGACGTGTAGCAGACAGCCTACAGGTGAAGACATGAGCAGTGAGAAGAAACGAATACTTCTGCACGGGCTTCATACGTGTCTAGAGTAATAATTTAGTTTCCATGATCTAGTTTCGATGATTTAGTTTCGATTTCGTTTCGTGATTTCGAGTGGTAGTAAAGATAGACTGTAATATCGGAGTACCAGGGTTCGATGACCCTAAAGTGAGGGACGTTTTTTGGAGTTGCACCGAGGACCAGCAACATCGTAGAACTTCAGGACCACGCCCGGAGGAGGATCGGCGAGACGACTACGGAATTTGTAAGAGCTAGTCAATTTTGGGAAAGATGGACGCGGATTAATGTTAATGAAGTGAAGCTACCCTGAAGCCATTTTGTGTAAGGTATAGACACTCAGTATCTTAAAGTCCTATACGACTCTGCAGATAATCATCAAAAATAGCTTATTGGTTGAACAATGGCAAGTTTTACTGGGTTCGGCTACTTCAGTTGCGGTCACCAAACGTTATTATTGCATTTTTATAATTTATAATACAACTCTATTTCAAACTGCAACGTACTGATTTTGCACCAACCCATTTTCAAATTAAAAATAATTTATTCAATTTTATGATTATTGAGAGTCTCTACAAATCTTATTGTCTGAAGCAGATGTCAGATGATGATCTAATTTTTCTTGAAAATTTGAATAAGGTTGAATTAGGACCTTCATGGCCAGTATCTAATTTATTAGCATTTGGAATTCTATTAATTGTTTTCTATTAACTATACTAACTTGTTGATAAGTACTCTAACATTTATCTGTAAAGTAAGAGTGTGTTAAAGAGAGAACTTCATAACGAGTATTCCAGACGAACCATCCCAGAGGAGCCTACAGGGTTTGTGTAAGTTGGTGATTAATCCTATACTGAAAGTATCTCTGTCCTGTCATCGCACCTATCCTATACTTACTATCTGAACTCCGAATATGTACACCAGTTTTGATCATATCAAATTACCTTATTTCCATTTTAGAATATCTATGTACAAGCTGCCGCACTAGAAGTAATATCGTTATAAATTTTGTGTAAAAGCCGTACATCTGTGTGGTCCCCGTGACATTTCGTTTTGGAGTCTTCCTTGACAGAGCGACGCGATGAGTAATTTATTTATTTAGTTAAGCTGGACATTATTTGCTAGTGTTAATTTAAATTTAAAACACAGGTAAAACACTACAGATTTTAGTCCTAACCATTGACCACTTAATGATGATCACTTTTCGCCGTCCCTGGCTGTATCTTAAACTATACTACTAGTGCACGAGATTACCATATCAGCCTGAGTTTAAATTTTCTACGTAGTTTCCAGCAATAAAATGTTAGGTCCGTCGCTTAGTGTCCCATTGGTACAATCGTCACGACGGAAACACTACACGCCAATTTAGATAATCGTGCATAGCGGCTATAGTGCATCTGATGCGCGTGGCACTGCTCCAGCTCGTCTCCGCCTCAGACCCGAAAATATTCTAATGTAGGCAATTATCTTAATTGCACCACCTTTATTATACATTATTAATATTAATTATTATTGATTGTTTGTCCTGGTCTACAACCAGTAACTTGGTGAACGTTGTTGAAAGTTGGCTGGTATCTTTGAAAGATTCCCTGTTCGTTTTGTCAGTGCGTTCAGTCTCTTCTTAACGCAGCGTGCATCACCTCACGTTATCCCGATGTGGGTACACAAAAAACAAACTACGAAAGTGGTAGAGATCACCGGAAACTCGAGGTTCCACGTTGGAATCCACGGTAAATTAATGGACTTGATAGGTGTTTTTAGATGTACATTTCGATTTAATTTTCGAATGATTCTTAATGTGGAATTATGGGTTTGAACGAACTAATAGTTTGGACATTTACCACTGCAGAGCTTCGTAATACAGTATTACGCTGAGGTAGATAGTTGGGACTTGACATTACGTCGGCAGCTCGTGCATTATAGAGACGGAACAAGCTGCTCATAGAAGCAGAAAATGTGAAGTATAGTTGGTTCACGATAACTTCAGCATTTTCTGAAGTCCTGCTAAATATCTACTTTTGGTTACTGACTACATATCGTTCCGGTACACGTAAAGATAAACACTGCCATGTGACTTCTACTTTTATAACTGTCAAATTTGTTGGTTGCAGTTTACAACTGTAATGAAACTCGTCGTTCATTAAATATATGTGCAGTCGCTGAGTTTCGTTATTATATGCCCCACGAATGGGCGCAACTTTTTCTGCAACGGAGAAGGGAAAGTTTTAACTTTCAATTCCCAAACGTCACAAATTCAATTTTTTTATTTATTTTTGCCACGGCTAGCTTCGGAACTTCTCAATAGTGAGAAAAACAATTCCTCATTGAAGTGTAGGTAACACTACCCCATGTAAACTAGGCATAGAGATTGTCAATAGGACAAAATATAATAATATACAAATAACATGCAAAAATAATAACATTATTAATAACCCTTCTTCAAACTACCAACGACAAGGAATAGTGTGAAGTGAAATCATTAGAAGATTTTAATGACTATCAAAAAGAATGAATTAGTATGTACTCTTTCTCATATCTTCATATGAATAAAGTTGCATATTTTCACAATCCGGCCCACATTCAAAAGCCACTTTTTTTTTTTCAAAACATTTAATTAAGAGACAATATGACTTTTTGAAGATTAAATTAAATTTAATAATGTACCTAACATAGTGAGATAAGATAAAAATATAATCATTTTATAAAATAATAAAATTAACATTTGATTAATCTCTAATTATATATACGGCCATATAGAACCTCGAATGGAATACCGCCTAGGGATGACAATGATCCTCCCTCGTTGTACACTTTAAAGCTATTCAAATTTTGGCGAATATATTGTCAAACGTTGAGGTAGTCAAGGTGGTGGGATTTAGGGCAAAGCGGAAAAATTCTTTCTCCCCGGACCCTTAGCGGCTGGGATCATCCTGGATGAACACAAGCAACCAACAAAGAACAACGAGCTTTTCTGCTGTTACCTTCTTAGCATAAAAACGGAGACGATCAAAAGCAGAATTAATACTAAAACTAAAAGACTAATTTGATTTTAAATTCTAAAAGTCTTCGTATCTGTCAGGCATGTTACACGCGCAGTGTGATACACTGGCAACACGCTGGATTATCATCCGGGGAACCCGGGTTCTCTTTCCAGTCCGACCATCCTGATATTGTTCCCAACTACAGCCCGAAGGCCGATTCCTTCCCGATCTTGAATGACAGAACCAATAGTTTCGTCATTAATGACCACGGTGTCAACGAAAAACTATAAACCATAACCATTCAATTACTGAGGGTTTCAAAATTATTGCGTTTCGATGTCTCTTCTTTATATTGATAAGCCAATCGCAGGACGGCTTACGATAAATTATCTAACCAACGTTAAAAAATTACATACTTACAGCGAGTAGTGCTCAGGGAAATGTACTCAATAAAAGTATTAGTTCAGTTGGTTGTGGCTTAGCAACGCGTTGACGTAAAAAGTTACTGATATAATCACGTTCGGGGAAGGAAACGACCTCCGCCTGCAATAAGGAACAACCCCATATTTGCCTGGAGTGATTTTAGAAAACCGTGGAAAACTGAAATCAGGTTGGCCGAACTATGGCTAGAATCACGGTCCTCCCGAATGTGGATCTAGTGAGTTATCCCTGTGCCAGTTCACTTTGTCACAATAAAAAGAGAAAATAATTGTTATATTTTGCTGGCGTTTGTCAAAGAATTTTCACCAGAACTGATTATTTTGATGCAATGCTGTTAAATAATTCATTGTTATAAATCGTACAAAAGCTATTTAATTCAAAACTGGTTTTAAGTTCAAACATGCAATGAAATTATTATGCTGATCTTGTAGCAACTAAAGATGTGAAAAAAAAATTATGATTTTGTTTACAATCCGGCGCATACCTAAGTTCTCTGACGTCTCTGCAACGTTTGTTGGTATTTTCAAGATACGATATATTTCATACATGACAGTCTTATCATACTATTTTTTTTTCGTCTACAATGTCGGAAAGACAGCAACATAACATTTGGGTTAGCAATACGAATTAATGACAGTTGCATTCCCGACAACTACGTAAAGTGTATACTTTTTGTAAGAAAACATCTTGAAAACATACTCGATAGTTTCTTTCAAATCACGTCTTTCACAGACACTGCACAGACACTGACATACAGTTTCATCTGCATGTAGACGGAAATTTAAAAAATAATATGCGTAACTTCTACGGTAGAAATTTCGATTTCACAGTTTTAGATTTTTCAAGAGTAAATATTCCGGATATCTTATAGTACTCCAAAATAATACTTACAGTACGCCATATTACAAAAAATAATGTTGTATTGCGATATTACTAAACGCAAGTGTTTGAATTGTTACATCCAAATTAAAACGCTGTTTAATAGTTGCACGTATTTACTGCATCCTCGAGTTAAAATTTCACAATTTATACGTAAAAATACAAGCAACAAACTACACAGAAATATTTTATTTGCAAATGAAATTAAATGCGACCCCTTATTTCACTTAGACCTAGTAGATTTCCCCACAACGGTGTAGTTATTTCATGGAGGTCACTGTAAATTTCTTAACAAATATATTTATTCTTTAACAAGTAAATTAAATTTCACTTTAGAATTATACATTTTTCGTGGTTTTGGTGCTACGAAATACTCGAATTAATAAAGGATATGCAGTTTTTTCCAGACCATGATCTAGACAAGAACGCAAACTTAGCACTCAAATATCGTAGCCATTCATCCTATGGGAATCACGCTTGTTGCGCAGTGTATACATATTCGGGTGATAAATATGTATCGTATAGCAGGAGCGATATTTAACTTCTTGTATCGTAGAATAAAGTTTTAAATAAAGTTTACAATAAAGTTCTCGATAGTGATAATGAGTGACGCTCCAAGATACAGTGTATTCATAGCTTCTGAATACGGAGAAAGTAGTCGAGTTCCATAATAACGGACCGTTCTCTGGTGTCAACTGAACATTAACGTTAAGACTTTCCTTCAGTACACAAATATTTAGAACAGTGCAGATAGTCTCTGCTAGCAAGCATCCATCCAGAAACCTTTGTCATTCTTCTTCCCAACAAAGTTTATTTTTCAAGGCCACTAGAGCCTCTGAAATGAATTGAAAGTTGTGCATTGCCTCATTCACAGTCTTAAATGCCTGCTGGCTGATTTCTTCATCCAAAGGTTGAGGCTTTTCAGAGGTTCACACCCGCCAAACATTATATTTTATGTAGCCTTCTTCAACTACTTAGGTTAAGTGATTAGTTATCATTCTCTTAATGGGGTCCAGGTATGTACATATATCTTGGTATCAACAAAATTATTTCCAATTACATAATATTTTTAATGGCCTTGTATGGTGATTGTCTTAAGTAGAATCCAATCGATGTTGCATCGCCAATAGCTAGTACAAGACTTTTTTTATCTACAGAAACTCTACCTTAACAGTTAGGTCCAATTGATATATATATATATATATTCATCTTATTACCTCGTTTAAATATATGTTTGCTCTTGACACATATTTTTGCAGCATAGGAAGGAATCTTCGCACAATTAGTTCGTTCATGCTTCCTTGCACCTTGGCTGTTGGTAAACAGCAACGAAACCTTGACGTCATAGATGTTAACATTGCTATAGGTGACTCATTCAAAGAATTTGATGACGCGGTTGGTGTTATGCTTGAAAAAGTTGATTGTGGCACTGCTGTATGTGAACCATCCGAAGAACTCGATGTCACTATCGATGTCATGCCCGAAGAAGACGATCTAACTGCTGTTACCACTCCCGAAGAAGTGGATGGGACATCCGGTAGCACTCCCCAACAAGACGATGACACTGCTGGTAGCACTCCCAATGAAGTGGATGGCTTTGCCGGTACCATGTATGAAGAGGTCGGCACTAATGAAGATCCCATTACCCAAGTAGAAAAATATAGTTGGCCCACATGTGCAGATCCGATTGTGAACAAGCAGCCCACATGCGGCATACACAAGCATTCAAGAAGAGGAATGCACCCGTAGATGCATGTGGCACACATGATGAATGATGATTGTGGTACGATGTGTTTACGTGTGGGCCATATACGGATATTTAACTGTAAGCAGATGCCTGGCAAAACCGAAGTTCCCCGTACGTTAACCACAGGCGGGACACTTCTGGATGAACTGTCGGCTGATGTCTGGCAAACCAAGAGTTGCCCATAAATCAACCACAAGCGTGCCACTTCTTGATGAACTGTTGGCTGATGTCTGACAAAACAAGAGTTGCCCATAAGTCAACCACAAGCGGGCCACTTCTTGTTGAACTGTTGGCTGATGTCTGGGAAAACAAGAGTTGCCCATAAGTTAACCACAAGTGGGCCACTTCCGGCTTTCTGCTTCTGGCCTGCCGTAAGTAAACCACATGTCGTTAGCCAACTGTTGATAAGACACTTGTGGCCCAGCTATTGGCCACTTGTGGCCCACATAGACGCAGTTTGCCATGCATTTTTAAAACAAAAAAAAATCGTGTCTAACACAAATAATATTGATGTATTTACATATTCATATGTGTTATCTTCAGTTTATTTTTACAATTAGTAAAATTTCGTGGAGAAACCTAGAATCGAACTCACAAACCTTTCATATACAGTCAAGTATATGAAAGGTACTATGAAATGTATATGAAATGTACTATGTATTCATATACGAACTTTTAAGTAAATCTGGATACTTACTTCACATACATAATTCATTATTAGCTTTGTTATATAGACGATGTTAGTATCACGAGTCAATACTGGGATATTTGTGTTTTGTTTAAATCACTAGTATTTTAGTTTTGGACTACTTTCAGGTAGAATTTAAAAAGCAAAATAATTAATTCATTTTGTGTGTGATGCTTTGCTGGTTTCTGGACTAAATACTATTTTTTTTCTACTACTAGCAATACCACATGGTAATTTTACTTCATATATACATCAAATAAAAAATCAGTTAATAAGAATATGCTATTTGATACTGCACAACAACATATAGTCGGTATGCCATAAATGTAACATAAGCTTGATGATCATGTTTCCTCAGTAATAAGGAACAGTTGGCTTACCACAAAAGGGAGTATGTACTCTTTGGCAAACATCACTCACACATTCTCTACATACTCTAAGATGCCTGTGGGTATTTCACAGACATTTGCTTGTGCGCCATATATGTTATTTCCATCAGTCAGTTTATGTTAAATGGCCCACAATTTCCCACATTATGATTCCCAACTATCAGAAATTAACCATTCTACCACGTGAGGGCTTGATGCGCAAACATGATCTTATAATCATAATATTTGGCATACATAAGCCACAAGTTATTTACATACTCTGAGATGCCTGTGGGAATTTCACTAATGTTTGCTTGTGAGCCACATATAAAATTCTGTCAAGTCAGATTGTGATAAGTTGTCCGTAATTTTCCACATGATGATGTCCAGCTATCAGAATTAAACCTGTCTACCACATGAGGTTTTTATATGGAAAAATGATCTTGTTTTTGAATACATCAGCCACATGTTTTCTACGTTTTCTAAGATGCCAGTGGGTGATACACTGATGTTTTCGTGTGGGCCATACATTAAATTCTGTCGATCATTTTTTAATTAATGGCCCACATCAAGCATACTTCCCAAGCAAATACAATCACTATTGTTCACGCTGTCTTATTGCGTACCACATAAGAAAACACTTACAGTCATGTGGGCGAACATGTACCGCCTGTGCCAACAGTTGGCCAACTGTCAGCTGCTTGTAGTTTGCTACTTGGGCAGCTCTGGAATGTCCAAATATATCTCCAATGCAGAATAAGACTGACTCAGATGCGAAGCCGCAGAAGCTAATCGAGACGATGAAACTTTCACGCCAGCTGTTGTCAATTAAAGCCTCTCAGCTGACACCCTACTCAAATTGCTTATAATATACCTGTATGCAAGCCCTATGTCATCATATTGATATTGAACAAATCATATTACACCAATAAGACATTGCGCGAATATTGAACAGCCAATTACAAAGTTTTAACTCGATTGCAGCTGTCCAACAGCATGCAGGTATTAAGACATCATATGCAGGGGTCAGTCTGCAACAGTCAGTCTGCTGATGCCTGCAGGGGTTAGTTTGCTGGGGTCAGTCTGCAGGGTCAGTGTGCTGGAGTCAGTCTGGAGGGTTCAGTCTGCATGGGTCAGTATGCAAGGGTCAGTCTGCTGGGGTAAGTCTGCAGGGATCAGTCTGTAGAGCTCAGTCTGTAGGGGTCAGTTTGTAGGTGTCAGTCTGTAGGGGTCAGTCTGTACAGGTGAGTCTGAGAGGGTTAGTCTACCCCAGACATTCTTTCCATGAATTCTTCACAAGCCTCCTTCTCAACAATCCTCGTAAGCAATCCTCCTCCTCCTTCCCCTCCTGACTCCTTCCTCCCCCTCAGCAATTATCCTCCTTGTCAGCAGTTATACTGTGCAATCTTCCTCCTCTGCAACCATATCCTCCTCCTCTGCAATCCTCGGAAGCAATCCTTCCTTCAATCTTTCGCAATACTACTCCACAATCCGCAGCAATCCTCTGCAATCTTCACCAATCCGCATTACATGTACCACAATCAACACCACACATACCACAATTATCACCACACAAACTATAATCAGCTCCGCATGCACCACAATGACTATGAACGACTTCTCCACATGATGTCTCAATGTCTGCATGCTATTGGCCAGCTACAATCACATGACAATTCAGTGATTGATTGGTCGATTTCCGCACAATGTCGTATTGTTTACATGATTGGTTCAGTGTCATATAACATCATAGGGCTTGCATACAGGTATATTACAAGTCATTAGTGGCGTCAGTTGATAGGCTTGGTTTGATAGCGGTTGATGTGAAAGGTGGATTGTCTTGACTAGCTTCTGTAGCTTTGCATCTGAGTCTAAGTTTTATTCTGCATCTGCGATGCCTTCGGATATTCCAAAGCTGATGGACTCTATGGTAGTGTAATATACTGTACTTCTCCGGACATAGTATTGGCAAAGCTATGGACTTCTTTGGGAGTGGCACCAGGAGTACCATCAACTTCTTAAGAAGTGGTACCAGCCTTGCCATAGACTTCTTCGCGAGTGGTACCAACAATGCCATCGACTTCTTTGGGCACGACACCTACACTTCCATCGACTTTTTCGGATGGGTCACTTACAGCAGTGCCACCGTCGACTTGTTCAGGCACTATGCCAACAGCGCCATCGACTTCTTCGGATGAGTCACCTTCAGCAATGTTACCATCTAGACTACATCAAGGCTTCGTTTCTGTTACTGTGAAAACATATTTACGTACAGCCAAGGTACAGGGAAGCATGAACGAACTACTTGTGTGAAGGGTCCTTCGTGTACTCTGAAACAATTTATCAACTGCAACATCTGTTCAAACGAGGTGATAAATTGAAAAGACATATCAAGTACTGTCAAGGTGAGTTCCTGCAGCTGAGAAACGTCCTGTACTTGCTATAGGCGATACCACATTGAATTAATTCTACCTAAGAAAATCTGCATTCAAGGACACTGGAAAGATTATTTTATTCGAAATGAAAATGTTGGTACGGGAAACATATGTACATATTTGGGCCACATTGAGCAAAATATAATCAATCAAATAACAGAAGAAATTGAAGAAGATACCAATAAAATTCAATGTTAGGCTGAAGTGTACCAATGAAAAGCCTCAAACTTTGGGCGAAGAAATCAGCCAACGCGCATTCAAGGCTACGAATGAAGCATTGTTTAACATTAATAGCATTCCGGATGCTGTAGAGGCATTGAAAGGGAAATTTTGTTCTGAAGAATATGTTTCTAAGGGTTCTGGGTTGATGCTTACTAGTGTAGACTGTCTGGACCTGCAAATAAGCAGATTATATTAACTATGTGAAAAGTGAGCATGTTGCAGGAAAGACACTGCATGTATAGTATAAAGGATGTCAGGATTCTCTTTTTATTACGTATGTAGTTTTAATTATGGCAAAAAATTCAAGTTTTCGATGAATATACAAAAATGATTTATTTCTTGCGGGTGTTTATGTAACTTATCCTAGCATGCCTACTTCCCTGGTATAGGGTTTTCAGATCTGCCCCTACAAGCCGATACTGTATGATATTAAAACTAAATGAAATTATGAGTGAAAAATATGATATTTTAATTTGAAAGCTATTAATTCAAGATTTATTGTGTAGACCAACTACTGGATGCACACAATCAAATATATGGTAGCAAAGATATATGTTGAAGTCCACAAAAAAGAGAATGGATTATTACTTCAATTCATTCAAAGCAGGTAGGATGCTACAGCCTTAGACTTGTGCTGTTGAAATGTTAGAAATTGGACGCTGAGTTATGGAGGGATGAGAGGGCAAAGTCCGAGTTGGACCTGGCCATACCGGCTTCAGTGCAGTATTTGGCGAAGAAAGATCCTACATAATTGTCAACATGCCTGGTCCTGCTCTAATACACCGCAGTTATTTTTCTAGTAATCACAAATAACGAACTAAATTGAAGATGTTTATAGCAAAAGTCACGATCATATGCTCTTATCTAAGATTACAGAAGTGATGTAAATCAATATAGTGGTTCCAGGAGACAGAATAATCTGCAAGCTACTAAATCGAGGTGGAATGGCAGAGCATGGATAAAATATTTATATAATGGCCTTGTTACTATATCAAGAAGGAATGATCGAGTCAAAGGAAGATCACTTACTATGAAAAATATATGGTGGACATGGCATGACAAACCATGAAAGAAAGTTTTTGGCGACAGCTCGTCTGATAGCTTAGACAAATGAAATCCTTGGCGGACGTGGAATGATAGAGCATAAAAAGCACCAGTAGTTGACCGTTTAAGAGGCAAAATTGCTGAAAACCCAATTTGTAAGAAATTATTAATATATTTAACAAATTTCTGGTATTAGTCATATTTGTTGATAATTTAAGAAGGTATGCATATGGTTACATGAGATATTGTATAATATTATATATTTTTATATCACATTATTTTGATGCATGTAAATGCATCAGTGGTTGACACTCGTGAGACTGCAAAATTTTAGTAGTTGACATATAATTGCACCAGTAGTTGACATCCTTTAACAAACACTATACATTATTTAAAAAAAACACATAGAGATAGAAATGTCTAAATGTAAGTTACATTTCATAGACAGTTTACACATCGCATGACAAAGAATACTGAAATTCATATTTTACTAGGTCATCATACCCAAGACACCATGGTTGAGGTAAGAATTGAATGATTTTGTTGACTCAACAACACTCATGTTTTTTGTGTCCCTGACAAAATTTTTTGTTGTGGCTGTTGCATGATCGCAGTGCCATTACTTCAATTTCTCCATCGTCATACAGCTTCTGAACAATACAAACATATTTGAAACACTTTTTCTTCCCAGGGAAAGAAACGAGCACAAAATCACCTTTCTTATGAGAAACGTGTATAGGTGTGATATCATTTCTTTTTCATACCTCACTTGTGATACATCGATCAGCTTCATTTTCATCAATTACATCTGAGTCACTGTGGTTCAAATTAACGCCACCCATACTGCTACCCGACTCTACCCACTCTTCCTCCTCTTCGTGCCTCAGCCCTTTCCTGTTCCTGTCTTCCTTTGTCCATTGCAGCTTCTTTCTTCTTTTAATGATACAACTGCCACTGCTTAGATGTCACTACACTTGGTATTTTTTATTTTGACCTTCGTTTCTCTACTTTTCGTTTGTATTCTGACCAGAATAATGCTTTTTGAAAGGAGATGGTATACCTTTGTTTGTCAGTGTGATGCATAAACTTCCATTTTTTGTAACATCTTGAAAATCGGAATGATTTTCTGCTTCATTGTCAGGTACGGAGCTCTGGATTACAAGTGTTTGTCTTTCTCCATTTCCTTCATGCCCATTATGCTGACTAACTTCTGATTCACAGTTTACTTGGTCTACAGTATTTTGTGTCATAATGTAAATTTATAATTTGCTACACATGGTTCTTCATTTTCTTTATTCTTGTTTTCACCATTCTGCTCTGTATGATACATGCCATAAATTTCATTAGCTTGAAGATCTTCTTGCAAGCGACACTGAAGGAAGCAATATTCATTAGCATTTTCCCACAACAAAATAGAGAATGGTCTTGAGAATCCCCTTTCCATTCATTACCAGAATCTCGAAAACTTTGAAACTTACCTTCCCCAATATATCCTTCCAAGAATGCCTTTCCAGCTAGTAGTCGCTCTGAGGAACTTCTGTTCGTAACAGCAGGACCAGCATCCATTGTTGCAATTTTGGAAGTATCTACAGCTGCAGGATTCTACGGTATACGCCCACACTTCCTAAATCCATTTTTCAAAATTGAAGGTGTAATGCATTTAAAGTTTCTTCCAGCAAAGGTACAAAGTGGATTTTCTTCAATGCTGGATCATTTAAATGTTGCATTCTCCACTGATGTACTTTTTTCCAATGCTTCTTTCAGGACATGGAATACAGCAACGTCCAAAGGTTAAATCAGATGAGTCGAATTCAGAAGTAATGCAATAAGTATAATCCTATGATATTCACAAAACTTACTAGTGTGTAAGTTAAGATGAGATACATGCCCGTCAACGAAAACGAAAACAGGTAGAGGTATCTTCTGTTCTACAAGAAAGGGATAGAAAATATTTGTGATGAATTCAAAGAAAAGATGAGCAGTCGTTCAACCAGTCTCAGATTTTCCGATTCACCGGTGTTTTGGAACACTGTCAGATAATTCATGATGCACTCTTTCATACTTCAAAAACACTAATTTAGGTGCCAAATTTCCATTTGCATTTCCAGTAACCAACACCATTAAGCATTCTTTCTCATCTGCATTCACCTGTTGATATACATTCTTCTCTCCTTTCGCACACAACACCGTATTTCCCTTGGTATTGAGAAAGAAAGCGCTCATCAAAATCACACACTCTTTCAGGTTGTTCAAGAATATTCTCATAATTGTTTTCTTTCAAGTAGTTATTTATACCTTCAAACCATCTTGAAAGAGATTCCCCCCGAACTGATTCCCTACTGAAAGTCAGATTTTGAGCTATTCTACTGGTAATATTTGGATGGCGTTTCAAAAATATTAGAAACCATGTTCGTCCTGGCCGATTGTCTACAAATGGGTTTTTACAGTTATTTTCCCTAATTATGTACTGTACACTATCTAAAAGTTCAGTTTCAGCGATCGGAAACCCTACTTTAGAAACTGTAGTTATCCATGTGACTAAAACATTTTCCTCTTCTCTTGTGAGCACAGGTTGTAGACCCGTCTGGCGTTTTCTAGGAGTTTTCCCTGTCATTTTGTAGAGCAAGGTGACACGAGGTACAGAGTCGCGCTTAACTGCTGTAGCAACTGCAGTTCCCTTAAGGACATAATCTGTTGCATCATTCATTTGTTGCTCACTGTAACGAAGCATTTTTCCTTTCACAGGAGGCATTATGGTATCCTAAAATCAAACATGAAATACAAAAATAGTTCAGTTCTAGTAGTTAATATGTAATGTTTTAGAGGTTGACAAGGGGTGTCAACTAGTAGTTACAGGTAAGATACAGCCATTTTGACCTTTTCCATGGGAAGCACTCCTAACAATTAGCAAAGAGAATGTTAGTGTACCCACAAATAACACCTCTGAAGTTGCATTAGTATTTGACACAGGTTGTCAACTACTGAAAATTTGCAAACATTTTGTATCTGTACTTGACACCCCCATTAGTTCGTAAAAACATAACCTAAAATCACTTATGCAGCATGCTTACATTTAGAGAATTTCATATAAAACACAATGCTATTATAAAACATTAGTAACATTGATAGTAAATTATCATACAGCATTTCATGTTACATTACCTCCTTTAACTATTTTTTTTAGGCAAATAACAAGATTTTTTCACAATTCACACATAACTCATACTCAAAATTTGGTACCAACTTTCATAACAGATGGGCCTACCAATATTTTGACATAGCCAGAAACTTGTAGAACAATATATTTGGCTTATTATGATGAATTAAAAATGTAAGTGTCAACTACTAAAGCACTGTCAATTACTGTTGCATGTGAAAAACATGGTGACTATGTTATGCAAGATGGTGATAGTGATGACATTTAAGATAACTGAGGTGGAATAATAAAGCAAGGACAAAATACAAGATGGTGGGTGGAGTGCAGATTACAAGGAACGAAGGAATGACTGAGCATAATGGAAAGGTGACTAAGTAAAGGGGAATCTAAGATGACAGTCGGTGTCAATAATGTAATTTCTCTCTCAGTCTCTCTCTTTTGTGATATTTCTAGATATTTTTATTTAAAGTTCACCTAGTGCTACGGTTAAGATCACTAACGCCCAATATGATGGTGTGCGTATACAATCTAATATTCCCTGGTTTTACAAATTGACTAACGAATTTTTTTAATTTAAATTTTTTTATGATTTGCAAGGGTGTTAGTGTGATTGATTGGAAGTAATTCAGTCCGCTGCTGGACATGGTGAGGGTTGCGACCTATGGAAACATACATTTCTTAATTAAACATTATTATTATTTTAAAAAGAAATGTTTAATGCATTATTTTAATTTTATTATAAATTTAAGGATTTTTAAAATTCTTTGGATTTTTGCGATTTTTATGTTTCCGAGGTTATACAAGGTTACAGGGGTCAAGGTAAAAGTTCAGCATCAAGGGCACATAAATTCAATATGGTATCAAGGTCACTTGGATTAAATATGGTAGTTTGCTGACGTCATAACGTTGCGGCGTGCCGGTTCCAGTCCTCCATTCTCTCTAACTGCAATTTTAATTTTAAAACATTCTTTTAGTTAGTTTTTATAAATTTTTACAAACTTTTATAATTATTTGGGAATTTTTCGGCGAATTTGGCTATATTTTTGGTTTAAGGTAATGGACACTAGGTCAAGGTCCTCCAAAGTCATGGGAATGGGGTGATAATCTAGGGTAAAAATCGATCTCCCCAAATCCTTCCGATTGATCATTTTTGCAAATAAGAGGATCATTCTTTGCAAATGGGGGAATCGATGGATTTTGACAGATAAACGGGAACGGGAAATTTGAAGGGGAAAAAGGAAAATTGTAACGGAAAAAGGAAATTATAAGGGAAAATAGTCGATTTCGAGGAAAAAGGAAAATTTTTAGAGAGAAAAATAAAAAGGGAAAATTCTATATGGCGGCGGTCGCCTCCGGAGCTCCTCTCCTAGGTCCGTTATTTCCGAACACAGAAAATCTACTACTATATAACTATATTATCTCCATTTGTTATTTATTTAAAAAAAATAATTAACGAACAGAGAATGAAATTATTTATTTTTTGCCTTTCTTTTATTTAACAAGCACTGCATTTCTCTACAGGGTCGGCTTTTGTTCAGAAAGATGAGAAAACGCCTATATATCAAAATTTCCTTTGCTATTTTTTTTGTACAACGAGAACAACTTAGTGAGATATATAAAGCAAACCTAATGTCATCAGAAAAAATAACATTATTTAATAGTTACTTTATGTAGAAGCAAAACAGTAGAACGTCAATAACTTTAGGACTACCATCGCCAATTTACACACACTATGAAATATTTTCCACCTTTTTTTGTAAAAGTACCAGAGAAGAACTTTTACGCATTTTTATTCCTCCTTCCCTTCTGAGATACAATCATCTGCCACACTAAATTGGACAGTGAGGTGAACGTAGTTTGGACTACAATGGAGGGTTTGAAAACGTTTACAAAACCACCACTTTTGTAGCCTTTAGGAGGTGAACCCTCAAGATCGCTTTACCTGAGTAAAATATACTACCCCCACGAAGAGAAGCGGGGCCACGGTTGCTAGACGGTTAGACTGCTCTCCTCCCACCTTGTTTAACCCGGTTAAATTCCCGGTCGGGTCACTCCCGTATTTCCGCAAATGGGAATCGTGCTGAACGATGCCGCTGGCCGGCGGGTTCTCTCGGAGATCTCCCGTTTCCCCCTCCCTTTCGTTCCGGTGCTATCCCATTCTAATCTCATTTCAAGACCTCGTTATTAAGAGCCGCCCAAATCTCTCAACAACTCAACGACAACCAGCAGAAGCGCGTGATATCACCTTTCCGCAGTGTAGAATTTGGTGAGGTGGAATATGTGGGATGCCCAGTGTGACGCCTCAATGAAAGCGAATTGGAAGGGAGAGGAGGTGAACTTTTATCAGGATGTTATGTGTAGGAAAGTCGAAAATAAAAAAATATACAACGAAGAATTGTTATAATTATTAATTATTTGGTATATTTGTTGTCGATTTACCATTCATAAACCGGAACGAAACAAAAATATATACTATCTCTCTGTCTCTGTCTATCTCTCTCTCTCTCTCTCTCTCTCTCTCTCTCTTATATATATATATATAAAATTTTTCTTCTGAATGACTTTAACACAGAGCAGGTCGAGCTAGAACTGAGACGATTCCTTTTAACGAACTTCGCTGGAATTCACCAAGATTGAGGGTGGAATTCAATCGGAGAACCCAACCCCTAGTGCAGTCGGTCGGGATTGATCTTATTTCTCCTGAAAACCTGGCCGGCATGCTCCGAGGGGGAAGAAGCGGGACAGTCACTGCCAAGAATTCATGATCATACACTTTATGTAGACGTTGGATTGGAACCCTCTACGGGCTCAGCGCTCGTAAAATATGAGAATGGTTATACCCTGAACTTTCGGCGATGGCAGACACCATCATAGCGTTCTCTTGTAGTTTATTCCGAGAAAAACTCCATGAAAAACAGAAATCAGAACGGTGGGGCCAATGTGTCACCGTAGTGGCAACAGGAGCGGGAAACGTTTATTAAATTGGAGCGTTACAGTACTGCTAGCGATAGTTTATTAGCTGCGAAAAACAGTGAGTGAATTAACGGAGTGTAAAGGTGGCTTTTCTACAGCGTAGTTACTCATTTTATTCATGGGGTGCTTTCCCATAGAGAAATGAAAGAGCTGACGATCATTCTGTGAGGGACTGAAAATTTATTACATCTCAGGAGTTCATACATACAAAACATATAGAAGTGGCGGTTTAAAAGATACTTTCAGTGGTTGTTCCAAACCACGCCCTTTGCCGGATTAATTTTACTAAAAATTACCCGTGATCAGAAGTATCGGTACTTATAATTTATTATCAAATTAATAGTCATTTTGTAAGTTCAATATTGAAAAAATAATTTATGTTAAGAAGCACTGAACGAAATTATATCCTGTGGTTATATATTTTGTTCAGTTTAAATTTTACACCAGTGGGTTTCCAATTTTTTAATATATAAGAAATTATTTCCAAATATTCAAGCAATAACATTCAGTTTCGTAAACTCTATAACGCTATCCCACACACTTTGAATGTGTCATTTGTTCGTACTGTGAAGGCTATCACTGCACATCGAACAAAAGTCAAACCGACGATGCCATATGATATTGAGAAAATGTTGGCCGTTTGGGATCGCTTACTTTCCTGCGACGGGGTTGTATTAGACGAGCTCCACGCCTCACGTCCGCTGGGCGAGCTTGTTGGTCTGCAAGTAGGCGCCGCGGCCACTGCCGCCCACGAAAGCTATGACTGCCTTCCTCTCCCTCGTATGTCACCTTGACCACGTGATGCCTGCCTGCCAGTCTCATACCACCAGGGTGCCTTTCCAGGACTTCTGGATATCGACGGAGTGAAGATCATTTTGTAATGTTCTAGATGATTTCAATTAACATATAAATACCGGTGTCTCACCCAGATTCGGGGAGACAGCACAGGGTTTTCACTTGGGAAGGAATGCTGTTCCGTCAACAAATTAATGAGGGGAGTGGGCCCTTGCTGCCATTTTAGTTAAGTATAGTTTAAAGCAAAATAATGACATGGAACCTGCATATAGCTGGAAAGAGATGTAATACTGTAAAAATGTAGATTTTGGGGAAGATTTAAGCATAACTATTTTTGATATCTTTTTATACTAGTCAGTGGTAAATATAAATTTTTATTTAACGTTTATTGAATGTAAAATTTTGGGATAAAACTATGTAAATCGTTATAATTTGGTGTAAAAACCAACGCAACGAATATTTCAAACCTTTCACTGGAACCAACCCAAACCTATTTTTGATATCATCTCAACTGTTTTCCAACTTAGAACACCTACGTTCAGGAAGCAGTTGAGACAAGGACCTCGTCCTGTATGTGTTGGAAAACACGGTCCCATGCAGGATAGAGAAATCTGCGTCATTCTGCGTCCTCACTGCAGAGAGGTAAAGAGGTAAAATTAAGTTAAGAATTTTGTAAAGTTACGAAATAGCACAAACTCCCTTGGGTTTGTTCCAGAGGTCGTGAGAGTGACTTTTATTAGTAGTGGTGAATCAACTCATCCATAAAATTACTTCTGCAGGTATCCATACATCGTGGATCCAGCGCCTCACGAAAGACGCCCTCCAGAAAAATTTGGTCGACGCAGAGTGTCGTTCAATCCAGACGACGGAATAGATACCCTCCGACAGCATGAGAGAGCTGGTGAGGAAAGGCGACGTAACTACTCAACAAGCGGGTGAATCCGACGCTGTTAGTGTCTTTTAAAAAAACTCAAACATTTCCCACCTCACTTGCTAGAAAAAATAGAGGTAGTTCACCGCCTTAATTTAAAGTCAGTTGTAAATCTTTTGGTGCAAATGGCTAGAATCGCATCGTTACATATTTGTGAAATTGTGCTTTTGTATGCCGCTATAATGTTCAAAGTGCCAGAGCCTTTGCAATATGTAGTGCGGCAGGCGTTAAATGAACGTTTGCCATTTAGTGAGTTTAGTCAGGCAATGTTGAGACAGACGGATTCATCAGTACCTATCGCGCACCAACGTATGAAAATATCGGAAAGATTTCAAAGTCTCAATGAGTCAATGCAGCAGTTTGTCAGTGAGGCTATTAGATTGGTAGAAGTTTTAGGTTTGCCGTGTGTGGAAGCGGATTTGGTGGAAATATTGTTTTTTTAATCTGTTGCCGGAAAAAAATAAATATTTAACATTTGCTTGAAAGCCGAAAACGTTGAATAAATTATTAACTTTAGTAATTCAAGTGGAATTAACGATTGATGATTTTAAGCAACGAGAGTCTCATCTAAACAGCAAATTATTCAACGGCTTAATGCTTTTACGAAGCGCAAAAAGGCGAAGGGAATTCCGTGCAGGAAAAGTTAAAACAAAACTGTCACATTAGTTTTAGGAATAATCATCCGGCGGAATAATGTTTCTGTAAGAAAACAGATAGCAACGGGAAAGAAACGCCGCTTCAAAACGGGGGCCAGTCAGACGTAAAAATACATTCAGAAAGTGTTTTGCTAAGTCTGAAGGTCGTAAAACCGTAAAAGATATTATTTGTTTCAGATGCGGTAATCCTGGCCATTCTAAATTTAATTGTCTGTTAAAGGGCAAACCTGCAGGAATAGGTGCCGTCACAAACACAAATATATGTGACAAAAATGGCCAACTGCCCGTGCAGCTTGTGATTGCAAACTTAACGATGTCAGGCTTGGTTGACTCGGGTGGTTCAGTGACACTCATAAGGCACGAGACCTAGAATAATATAATGCGGGACGCGCCACTTGGAACTGTGCAGTTAAATCGGGGAGAGTCAGTTATATTTTCCGTAGCCGACGAAGGTTTAATAACGTCAAACATAATAGCTGTGATGAAAGTAAAAATAGTAAATTTTTCATGGAAAGAACCGTTCCGTATTCTGTCACATGACGTGATTTTAGGTATCGATTTCTTGGGTAGTACGCTCGCATGCGTTGACGTAGCAAAGAAGAAATTACGGTTTAGTTTTTCCCCCCAAACGGTAGTAAATTTGCAAGTAAAACCTTCTCATTTCCGTACAATTCAGTCGCTTCAGCATTCTGAAGAGGTAGCGAGAGCGTCAGAACAGCTTAAAATTGAATTAAAAGATGAGGTTACGTCAAAGTTAGGACTTTGTAAAGAGATTCCAGTAAATTAAAACTAAAATATAATGAGCCCGTAGTGTGTGTGCCGTATCGCGTGTCAGCACCCAATATTAAAATATTTAGAAATTGGATCAATGAATTGCAAGAGCAGGGAATCGTGGAAAATTTCACAAGTCCGTACTCAAGCCCGTATTTTTAATTTCTAAGAAAACTCCGGGACAGTTTAGAATTATCTGTGATTATAAAAAAATTAAAAAAAAATTATATGGATTCTTATCCGGGACCCGTCATGGAAACGGTATTTCAACATTTGCACAAGGCAAAGTATTTCACTATATTGGAATTAAATTCGGCATTCTTAACAGCGTGAGCTACATCCCAATAGTAGGGTATCGTTAGCGTTTTGTTCACCACGGGGTTTGTTCTAGTGGACACGTTTACCGATGGAAGAAAATTCCGGCCTCAGTGTATGTCTAGAGTGTTAACTCACGTATTAGGGAAATATCTAAATGAGTTTGCATTCACTTACATAAATGACGTGTACGTATACAATTATACGTCAGAGGAACATCTTCAACACTCGCAGCTGGTATTAGAAGTGTTGCGTAACGCTTGGCTGACTGTAAATCCGGAAAAGATAAATAGGGCACAACAACACATGCTTTATTTGGGATTCATTATTTCCGAAGGAAGTTTGCGAACAGATCCAGAAAAGGTGAAATAATTCGTAAATTTCCCCGCAGCCTAAAAATGTAAGAATAGTGAAAATATTTTTAGGTATGGTAGCATTTTATAGTAAGTTTATCCGAATATTTCCGATCTTGCAGAGCCGTTAAATAAACTGAAAAGAAACGTGCCGTTTCAGTGGAACGAAGATCAGGAAAATGCTTTTCAAAAATTGTAAGATATGTTAGCAAATCCTCCCGTTTTGCATTTACCGAATTTTTCCGAAGAGTTCTTTTTGCACTGCGACGCCAGTTCTGTAGCAATAGGAGCGTGATTAAATCAAAAGATTGATGGTCATTTTGTACCGATAGCGTTCACCAGTAAATTATTGACTCAAGCAGAACGTTAATTTACTATATATGAAAAATAATGCGTAAGTTGTATTTGGGCTATGGAAAAGCTTGCAGGATATTTGGATCACGCACCATTCACGTTGTACAAGGACAACCAAGCGCTCAGCTTGTTACTAAAATCGCAAAAGCCTGCAGGCAGGTTGGCACGTTGGCTGGTAAAATTGACCCATTTGAAATTTAATATGCAACACATTTGCGGGGTCGATAATTCGGTAGCAGAGTTTGAGCAAGGCGACGTGCAGGTGAAGAATGGGTCACTTGTAGAGAGTGTAGCGAGCGTCGATAGCTGTCAATGCCAGCAGTAGTAAACTCAGCGTTTCAGAATTGAATACGTTGAAAAATTCCTAAGTGTGTTTACTGACATTAAAGAATACCAAAATGCTGATCAGGAATGTAAGCAGATTTCGTCTGAAATTAAGAACGGAACTTCGCTTTTTGTGCCGTTTGTTATCCATAAAGGTTTTCTAAGTGAATGGACGAGACGAGGAAAATTCAGAGTTTTCTACCCGAAAATTTGAGAGCGATGGTGTTTAAATATTACCACGAGTCTTATTGCGGAGGAGACGTAGGGGGTTATAAAACCATCTGTCGCGTGTTAGAAATGTTTACGCGGCCGGGAATATGCACCGACCTTGAAAACTTTGTAAAAGGTCGTGACGGGTGTCAATACGCTAAACCGAAAAATCAAAGACCAGAAGGTAAGTATGCGGGTACGGTAGGCACGTATCCTTGGGAACGTGTGTATTTAGACGTCATGGTTCCGTTGCCCCGGAGTACATCGGGTTATGTCTTTGTCCTAGTAATAATAGATAGTTTCAGCAAATTTTGTCTATTTTTCCCGTTACGCACCACAAAGGCAGTTGAAATCTGTAAAGTTGTGATGCAACGGTTGTATAGTGTTTTTGGCGCACCCGTATATGTAGTAACAGAAAACGGTACGTATTTTCGTCGCAAGAATTCAGGGATTTGAATTCTATATGGGGAGTAAAGATGGTTCTAACTGCCCCGTACCATCCACAGGCAAATTTAGTAGAACGTGTTAACCGTAACATTAAGATTACCTTACGCAGTTTTCAGTCAGATACGCAACGTCACTATGATGACGTATTGTACATTTTGTTTTTGTTTCAATAATTTGATTCATAGTGCACACAAGAGTGCATCAGCTGAAGTGTTCTTGTGGCTGAGATTGATGCACAATTGAATAAATATGTGGTCACTCCCCGTTATTCGTTTGGAAAAAGTGAATAATAAAAAATTGGAATAAATATGGACGTATGTGACACGCAAATTAATTGCGTATCACCAGAAAATGGAACAAAAAAGTAACGTAGTTTACAAAGATGTAACTTTGAAACCGGGTGATTTAATTTTAGTCGAGGCTCGCCACCTCTGTTCAAAAATGGATTATTTTAGTGCTAAGATGGCGGTGAAATGACTAGCGCCGTTTCAGATAGTGAGGTACCTTTCGTCTATGACAGTATTGATCGAAGATCCACATACTCCGAACAAATACAAAAAGGTTCATAACTCCCAATGTAGAAGATATCATGTACCCACAACATAAAAGGGCTGTCCCCCCACCCTCGCTTTGTGAAATCCATACTGTATTCACCAAAGATCTAAAACTTTTATTAAGCATCCTAAGATTTAAGGTTATTGTATTTCTATTAAGATATTTTAGTTTTCTAGTGTGTTCGATGAAAAATTTAAGAGAGAGAAAGTACTGACGTTTTCTTAGCAAGTATAGTCTACTCAAAAGTTAAATCACTACATAGTTAAAACGTGTACAAATATGTAAAGTTAAATTAATACATAAGTAAAAATGTACTAGTATGTAAAGTCATTAATATTTAAATGTATACCTGTATATAATGAGTGAAGTATTAGAAATTTTATATGTAAATGGAAAAATGGTTCAAAATTTTAAGCAAACCTACCCAAAGTTAAAATTAAAAAAGTATTATGATTTGTTCTACGTCTTCGTCGAGTTAACCCTGGTGCTTATCAGTTTTATGGCTGCTGCTAGCCACGTGACCCGTGTCCCATGTGGAAAGGAGCATGGGGTAAGGTCCTGCCCAGCCTACGCGTTATATTCTGGACGCGCGTAGGACACCAACTTCGTGGGTCTTTCTTCAGGGGAGGAGGGATGTGACGGCTATCCCTGCACATCGAACGAAAGTCAAACCGACGGTGTCATATATTGAGAAAATGTTGCCTCCCATGAAATCTATGACTGCCTTCCTTCCTTTAGATATCGACGGAGTGAAGATGATTTCAAATAAATGCAGGTGTCACCAGGCAGCACAGGGTTTCACTTGGGTTCAAAGCAAAATAATATTATATAACCTGCGTATAGCTGGAAAGAGATGAAATACTGTAAAATGTAGATTTTGGAAGAAATTTTAAACATAACTATTTTTTATACCTTTTTATACTAAATGTAATCAGTGGGAAATCTGTATTTTTACATAACGTTTAGTGATAGTATAATTTTGGGGAAAACTATGTAAATGGTTATAGTATGATATAAAAACCAAGGCAACGAATATTTCAAACCTTTTCACTGGAACCAACCCAAATCCCTTTTTGACATCATTTTCCGGCGGGAGGAGGGGGCTCTCAGCTGTTTTCCAACTTAAAACACCTACATTCAGGAAGCGGTTTAGATAAGTACCTCGTCCTGTATGTGTTGGCAATTACCGTTACATTACGTACATATATTTAGCCCAAGCTGACCGTGATCAATATAACGACATGCTCAAATTCCACGGGACTTAACTCGTGAAAGTATCATTATCAGCTGGGCCTGTCGCTTTTGACATTCATGTACACAGCTGTGTTAAGATATCTAAAATGCATTAATTAATTGAACTTGTATAGTATTCTCTGCGTATATGGTGGTGTTAAAATATAAGCCTGTGATAGTAAATTCATGCCACATAACACTGCAAAATATTAATTTGATTTCACAGCTCTTGCATATGTTCGAAAAAAGTGATTTTGTAGCTGAATATAATTTGAGAATTGGCTCAGAGTTCGTTTAAAAGTAGCTCACCACCGAGTTCCTTGGGTCAATTTCAAGCCGAGCTGTGGAGGGAAGTATTCGGAAAGGGATTATCATGTGAAGTGTGTGGGAGTTTTCTCCTAATACTTTGGTTTACTCTCTTGTTATCATTCTTCCAATGCCATGCCCACGCACCATCCTTTCTTCACTGTTGCCGGGAACGACAGACCTGTAATTAGGATGGGGCAGCTAACTCCGCTCATCACCAAATTTTTATCTACATACGTCATTTTTAGACGGAAACAACACGCAGGTTTGTTAGCCTGCTGTCAGATGAAGAAATTTATGGTTACAGAAATCTAAATGAAATGAACCAAGGCTATATGGAAGGCATTTTGTATTCATGTAAGCCACTAAAAACGTGATTTATAAAACAAAAAATATGTAAAATTAAAATAAGATCAATTTTTGAACAATACAGTTTACCATTCATAAAATTGTTATCCCTTTATAATGAACTAGCAACCCGCCATCGCTTCGCTCAGATTTTATGGAGATATTAAAATACACCACTATATATGATTTGTAACATTTCTACTGTATTATCTGAAATATTATTATCGTCGCGTCAGCCTTAGTTTTTTCGTAAGATGTATTTTCACTATCCGTGACTACCTGCGACTAGCTGCGACTACCCGTGACTATCTGCGACTACCTGCGATTACCTGTGACTACCTGCGACTATCCATGACTACATGCGAATACCCATGACTATCTGCGACTACATGCGACTACATGCGACTACCTGCGACTGTTTTTGACTACCTTCGACTACCCATGACTTCCTGTGACTACCTGAGACTGCCCGTGACTACCCGCGACTACATACGAACACCTGCGACTACTTGCGACTACCTGCGACTAACCGTGACTACCTGCGACTAACTGTGACTACCTGCGACTAACCGTGACTACCTGTGACTACCTGCAAGTACGCGCAAGTACCTGCGACTATCCAAGACTAACAGCCAGTACCTGCGACTGTTTCTGACTACTTGCGATTACCTGCGACTCTTTCCGACTACTTGCGACTACCTGCGACTACTAGCGACTACCCACGACTACCTGCGACTACCTGCGACTACCCGTGACTATCCGCGACTACATGCGACTATCTGCGGTTACTTGTGACTACTTGCGACTTCCCATGACTTCCTGTAACTACCCGAGACTACCAGTGACTACCCGCGACTACATGCGACTATGTGCGACTACTTGCGACTATTCACGACTACCTGCGAGTACCTCTGACAATTTCCGACTACTTGCGACTATCCGCGACTACTTGCGACTACCTGTGACCACTTGCACAATTTCTTCTAACATTGTTTCAATTTATCTTTAATAAAGTAGCTCACTTTTCTCCGACTTGGTTTACAATGTTTTGAAATTTCTCAAAGAATTAGTTTTTTTTTTTAATTAAACGTAGACTATGTCCATCTAGAAGAATGTAGCTTCCTAACAGTTAAAGAATTATAATAATCGGCCATGTAGTTTCCGAGATTAGCCATTACATATAAATAAACATACATTACCTCTTTATAATATTAGTATATACTATACGGAGAGGGAAAGGATGGCTGGACGTAGCCAGTCGCAGTAAGGGGGGTATTTTCTGCTCTCAAGTACAGGATAGGCGTATCCGTAGGCGGGTCCGAGGAGACTTGGGACCAAGGTTTGATACAGAGACATCCCGAGAGATCGCTCGCACGATTGTTGGCATTACTGGGTTGTTGACGTGCTTCACTTTGCTGCATTCCTTGCCTTCTCCTAGAACGAATATTTAGGGACACATTTTCGTGCCGTAATTTATCAAGCTACTGAAGATAGAAATGGTTTCCGCTAGTTACGATGAATTTATTGAAGCGTAGTTTGATGTATGAATACTGAAATAATTAAGAATTGACACTCAAGTAAACGAATGTCGTGTTTTCCAAGTCAAACGTGGGTCTATGGTTGTCATAGTGGGTGGGGCTCTCATCTCTCAGTCAGGCGATCTCGTTTCAACTCCCAACGGTGTTACGCTCGGATTTTGGCACGTCAACATAGTGTTCGAAGATGCTTCTGTTGGGTGGATTTTCTGGGGAGTGTCTCGTTTTCCTTGGCGTTGCATTCCAGCATTGCTCCACAACCTTCTAAATGTCACTCTCCCCACTCTGACGCAAAACTATTGGTGCCGCCCAAAATCTATAAACCCTCAAATTAATCATAGAAGTGTCTTAGACGGCTAACTTGTCAAGTACCTATATATTCTTCTTAATTATAATATATGAGAGCTAAAACGATCTACAGCGTAACAACAATAAAAGAACTACAAAGTGTATGGAAGTATATAAAATTTTGTCGAACTTACCCTTCAAGAGTATCTAGTTTCTATTTTTTCTTATTTTTTATAATTTTTCCGATAGCTATATGTAGATGCTGATGAGAAACATTTGCTCAATCGTCATATGGAAATACGCGAGATAGCAAGTGCTGCCCCGTAAATCATATGGCTTCAGTAAGAGGGATTTTTTCTATTTTGTTACTTACTTTTCAGTTCCATGCAGACTTTACATTTTTTGATTATATATGTTTGTATAACTTTCCATTTATTTGTTACAGCCAATGTGTTTCTCCGCTGCTGATTGATACTCACGTTATCCTTTGCTGCTCATGTTGTAATAACTTAGCTTTCCTCATTTATATTACATTTTAAACTACCAATAATAATTTTTACAAAGGCTACGCATATTCTAGTGCAAGTGCACTTTACTAAAACCAAATGGTGGAATCACGGAGCCAAGTCGGAATTCTTATTCTCGTGCTGTATACTTTTTTTCCGCCGATGTTGGTGATGATAAGCATTTATTAGCATTGCCGGACTGTTTAAAATATAAAATCGTTTGGCAAATCACTTATATCATATATGAAATTACAGCATGTTTTTTACGCCCTAGATAAAATGTATTTTGCCAGTGAATGCTACAGTAAATTAATCTTAAATTCATATTTATAGTTTAGCATGAAAAAATATCAATCGTAAACAAATAAAATAAGTTCATCGTTATAAACCACGAAAACATAAAAAAAAAATTTAAAAAAAATTGTTTACAGTTCATGCATCCACAACTAATCTGATGGGTGTGAAGCATGAAACTCTAAAGGACTAGGCCTACGATTTTGATTTTTAAAGTATATTAATCTCGTTACTGAAACTATATATATCATATACAATTTCACCTTCTTTTAATTGTCAAACGTTTGTTTTAAAAAGCTATTTTAGGATGATATTAAAAATGTAATTAACTATATAAGTCACTGGCAATCTGTAATTTAAATATAAATAAAACTATGCATTATAAATATCCGCATTTCCATTTATATTATTCACAATTTGGCAGTACCAAACGCAAAAGACTTGAAAATTATCATATTTTATGCGGAAACAACTGTTAACATATTTTCTCACTTATTTTAATAACAAATATACCTATCATAATCTTATTACGAGCGAAATAATAGACATCGATGTTTAATTGAAAAAAAGTTTCATATCAAAGTCAACATAATGACAAAGTATTACTGTCGAAGAAGCATAAGCTAACTACGGTGTATGTGTTAGGTTAACTCATAATTCATAGCTATTCCCTTTCACAATGCACACAACAAATAAATATCCAGAAATTATCTTGCCTGAAAAATCTTGCAACGTTGCATTTATTTGACTAAGAAAATGTTTTATAGATAAGTAGTCTTGAATATACCATATCCAGTGAAACTAATTTTTGGATGTTTTAGTTCTACATCTACTAAATCTTTTGCTTAAAGAATTTGCAATCTATTTGATAAGCTTACTTTGCCAATAATGTATGTTCATTATTTCTTTAAGTTAAAGCTGTTATTAAAAAGGAGTGGAGGGAAGAAAGGCATGCTGACAGCAAGCAAAATTTTTTATTATTTCCGGTAGGAGATATATTATTTATTCATAATATGCACCTCTATAAAGTTTTGCACCACCTGGAGTGCTGAGATACTAGGTTGCGTACGACCCAAGTGACAGTATGGGGTGCAAAGACACGCTCTATGAAAAGAATAATTAGACTGATTTGAAGGAAACACAAAAGAATAAGAAAGAAATAATATACTTTGTCAACATGCATCCGCCGATCAAACAATCATGTCTCACTCTTTGACAGTAGCCCTCTGGAGGTCGCCCAGGGTGAGAGGTGGATTCCTACGTCGTTGCACTGCCTGTTTCAGCTGATCCCAGGCATGGTCAATGGGATTCATGTACTCACACATCGCAGGCCATTCCACCCGAGTGAATTGGGCCTCCCTGAAGAAGTTGCTAACAAATTGGGCGCGGAGCGGGTGCGCATTATCAACTTGCAGAACGAATCTGTCGCCGATACGTTGTCAGTATAGCTGAACAATGGGTCCGAGGTTTCAGTCCCGATATCGTACACCTGTCACATTGCCCTCAACGACTATGAGTTGCGTCCGACGTCCATACATAATGCCGCCCCTTAAACATGAAGGATCCACCTCCCTGCTGGACCTGTGGGATGGTGTACAAGACTCGTCTGGCCTTACATCGCTCTCTCCAAACTCTCATCAGACTATTATCAGGCGTCAGATACATTCAGCACTCATCAGTAACGAGGACCTGACTTCATGCTGCCAGGCTTCAGTTCAAGTGCTCTCTTACCCATCTGTACCTGGCGCCACGATGTTGGGGTGTACGTGCAGATACTCGCCAAGGAAATATTGTGTGTAGGTTGTCCCTATGAAAGCGATTTCGGATTGTCTGAGTAGAGGCAGCGCTCCCAGTTGCCTGCAGAATGGCATTACGCAGTTCGGTTGCGGTGCCTTCTAGGTTCCTGCGAGCTAGTATTCGCACATAACGGTCATCAGTTCCTGTTGTTGACTGCGGACAAACATTGCGAAGATGATCTGTTACATTATGTGCCACACGTTAACGGCTATATGTCCTAAAAAATGTCTCTATGATGTACACCGACGAAGCGGGCAATCGCCCTCACGGAGAAGCCTTGATGACGCAAAGTCACTATGCGTGTACGATCAAATGCGGTAATACCCCGTCGAGGCATGTTCCATGCAGCTGAACAGGTCACACACAGTCTTTGCATGTTGTGTCTAAAGGTTACAGACTGCACACTCTTCCGGACTTTACTGAGACTGTGTGCATTGAGTACACGTTCACATAACAGGTGTCGTTTTGTAATGAAACAGCTCTCAAAGCGAGCATCCTTCAAGATCAAACAAAATACAGAAGGTGGAAAACGTTTTTGAGGCGTGTAAAAATATTTCTTTCGGTTATCTTTAGGTGTTTGTCGCAATTAAATACCTTCAATGGTATATGCTGCGGCGTAAGAGTAAATTTGTTACATTATGCAATTAGGCCTTACATCTTCCTCCAAAGTTGCATGACTCATAGTAAATAAAAGTGCCTGGTCCGAACTTAGTGTCTAAGATTGAGATCATATTGGAATTGATTATATGTTATGGAAAAGTGGAGGCTTCCTGAATTGCATTTAAAAGGTTTTCATATGTAAACAGAAATATGGTTTTTTAAACATAGAATGAACATTTCTCCAACAACTTTATTCAGTAAGGTTGGGAAATTTTGGGGTTTTGGTGTCCGATACATTGACGCATTACAGTAGAGTCCTGTTCTGGGTTGGTGACATTCCGAAATCTGATTGGCCGCACATACATCTGCACTGATACCACTGATCACGTGGACCAATAAGATTTCAAAATGGTGCCAGCACAAAGCAGCACTGCATCAATGTGTTTGGGTCCTAAGCTTTCTGTAGAAATTACTTGAGGAAACACACACACAGATAATTCATTAGAAAACATTAGTTTTTCTATTAATTGTATACTATTGATGAAGAGAAAATGTGACTCACTATTTTCGGTTAATTTAAAGCTGAATTCACAATTATTTATGTTCGAAGACTGAGATGTTTGGAGAAAAATTCGTTCTATTCAAAGGGTTGACATATCCAAGATATGATGGTACTAACAACACTAATGTTATATACATGATACACACATGTGTGACTTAAATTGTTACCTAATATTAATAATAATGCAATTCCTTTGCTGTGGTAGAAAGTATTTTTCGCTAATTCTATTTAACTCACTCAACGATTTCTATATATACTGATGTAACTAATTTTAAATAGGCATTCTATACAACTTTAAGTTTTTTCTCTGAAATTATGTCATATTATGTGTTCTACTTTTATATGAAACTTCTAAACAAAATGACTGTTTCTTATAAGTAGTAGGGAAATGGGGATTGACAGGCAAGGGCGTGCGATGCAGGAGCCGAGGAGCCACCATGTTGTTACGTCACCCGCCGCCATCTTGGATGTCATAACCCTTTTACCCCTGCTCCATGTGACCTTTCATCTTGACCTTGAACTCGAAGACCATTGACCCAAAAAAATACTAAAGAAAACTTTAAAAAATTCCGAAAATTCTTCAAAAAATTCCCCAAAAATGTATTATTAACAATTATTAAAATTATACATATTTTTTTAAATTACTAAAAATTATGAAATAATTATTAAAATGATCCTAAGAAAAGGCCAGTTTTTCCGCGGAACAGGTGACAAGGATCAGCGACTCAGGTGATATTGGGTCAGGGCAAGTGGGCTCAGGACCTATGACCTTCGACCTTCGACATAAAAAATGCGAAAATCCAAAACATGTAAAAAAATTGACGAAAAATTCCTAAAAAAAAACTTTAAAAAATTATTATTAACAGTAAATTTTTAAAATATATAAAAACTCATTTAAAATATTCAAAAACTAATATAATTTTTTTTAAACTTACTTTTCCGATGGTCCCCCCAAGCACCACGCCCAGCAGACGACTGGCTACCTCACCCCCATTCACCTCATCAATACTCATTGACCCATCTTGATATTTTCGTTTGTCATTTGTTTATACATTACTGGGGGCCACCATCTTCGTAGGCGACCACCATCTTGGTAGGCGTCCACCATCTTGGTAGACATCCCCCATCCTCCATATTGGAAGCCAATCCTTGACATCATAACCGTGATTGACCTGGAAAACCAAAACTAAAAAAAAACATAAAAGACAGCAAGCATACCACATTACAGACTACTACCACCATGATAGATGCAGACTACTTCGACCTTGACCTCATGACGTTGAATTACCTTAAAAATAAAAACAAGAGAAAAAATACTTAAAAGTCAACCAGCATATAATACATAACCTAATAATACCGCCATATTAGATGCAGAATGCCTCAACCTTGACCCAGTGACCATGATGACTTTTAAAACCAAAAACTCCAGTTAAAATACCTAAAAGTCAACAATCATAATACATTACAGATTATAACCACCATATAAGATGCATACGACCCTGACATTGACCCTATGACCTTGAATGACATTGAAAACGAAAACACGAGAAAAAATACATAACATTTAACCAGGTTATTACGTTACTGACTACTACGTTAACATTTCGATTTCACTCCCAAACAAACTGTCGGCAATTATAGTTATAGACATAATAAACATATAATTTTCAATCCTACTTAAAAATTATTTTTTTTTCAATCAAATGTATAACTACATGTATTGTGCGTGACTTTGTTTACATGCTTAGTTTATTAAATATTTTAAAAATATGTTTTCGCTATTAAAAATGTTAATGCCAACAGAGGGATACGACCCACAAAGTTAAAGAAAAAACAAATAACATAATGATAATTTATTATTATTTTGTAAAAACATTTTCAGAATAAATCCGTCCATCACGTCATCTGATATATCGCCGATCCTTAAGTGCACTTATGATAGGAACCCTCCTCTTTCATGGTAGAAAATTCCCACGTTGTTGCTAATAGAGAAAACATTTAAGTACGTCTACAAGTTTGATAGGATCTTCGGTAAACATATCGTCAGTATACTCGGTGTCTTCTACCTTCTTCACATCAGTTGTAGAAGGAAACTCATTGGGGATGGAATAATCATCATATTCAACACTATCACTGTCGTCATAGTCATCATCAATGCTGTCTTTATGATCGGCTTGATTTCCTGCTGCATCCTCAATATCAAGTTTACTTTTCTTTGTAGCAGGAGTTGTGTGTTTATTAAAGATTTTTACGACTTCACACGAACATCTTGCTAGTGTTCATTCCGAAAAAAAACCGACAGTACTGCACTCGTTCCCTCTTTAGCTTTGACTGTAACGTCATAATAGTCTGCGAAAATGGTACCCATCGATGTAGCATGAGGTATTGATGACATAAACTTGCTGGTCCCCAGTAGAAGAACCGTCTCGGCAGATAGCGGTGAATTGATCGAACCCATGCCTGTACCTTCCCCTATGTAGCAGAAAGTCCTTAACGATCTTCAAAAATCCATATATATATTTCATGCACAAGGCATACACATCTTTGAAATCTTATAGAGTCTTTTCCGTATTAACATGATCATCGTAAACGTGACGTAAATTCTTATCGTCCATGCAAAACAGCACCAATATATTTTCGTTGTCGCGAATAATTTGTTTCCGTATGCGCCAGTATGTCTGACAGAGGTATACACAGTCCACATTAGGGTGTCGACCCATGCAAAAGTTCTATTGAATGCAAGTTCGTTTCTCGTAGGCAATGCCATCGAAGACAAACATCGAGTTTCTCAGTGCTTCGCTCGGAGGTACGACAGCTTCATTATCACTGAAGGGGAAATATTTCACAACTTTCACAGCCTGTAATGCACATGCCAATCGACGTTATTTAATTTGCAGGAGCAATTTTGGATATAGGTACACATTCTCGAAGCGAAGGTACACATCCTCTTCTTCCAGCAGGCTCAGTAGGACACACGTCTTGCCACAACTCGACGGTCAGCGATGATGCACCTCACGGTATTTAGAAATAGGCTTCCATGTCGAAATTCATGGAAAATATCTTCACCTTCAGCATCAATGCGTATGGGAAGAGTAACATCTTGCTTGGCAATCTGTATATTACCACTGTAATCTTCTGCATTATGTGGAAGCGGAGGCCGAGCATGTGGTGCTAACTGCAGAGCTGATTGCGGAACCAGAGCTGATTGCAGAGCTGATTATGAAGACGGAGGTAATTGCGAAGGTGATTGAGGAGGTATAGCTGATTGTAGAGTGTGAGCTGATTGTAGAGTGTGAGCTGATTGTGGAGGTGGAGCTGATTGTGGAAGCGGAGCTGATTTCGAAAGTGGAGCTGATTGCGGAGGCAGAGCTGATTGCGAAGGCGGAGCTGATTGCGGGGCATTTGGAGGTGTAGGCGGAGGCAGAGACAGTTGTAATTGCAGAGAACCAGTGCTACAAATTTCAGAATTTCTCTTCATAATATCACTCCGTGTAAACTGCCTGTATTAGAAATCGCATTCAAATGTCACATGCGAAGTTTTTATCTTGCAGGTTGTTATTTTGTGTCGTAAATTCCGCAAAGCTGTAGATGCTTTACTGCAGAATCGACACAGCAGATGTATCATTGACATTTTATGTCTGTAGTTTTCCAAGTTGTGAATGATACTGAAACGAAAATGCATAAAAGGCACGTATTTATAATTTGATCGCCGAGGTCGAAAAGGGAGGTCTTTGTATTCGCAATTCATCTTAGTGGTATACACCAGCTCCAAATTGAACCGCCATCCTCGCAACGAGTGGGTCGCGAGTTGTCCAAGGTCGACGCCAGCCGAGGGTCATCTCGACACCGCCATACCGAGACGAGGGCCCAAGCGTTCGACTCCGATGCGAGAGACTTCTCATCATTAAACAGTGGTAAGAGAGAATTTGAATTAGGCGCAGGCAGGGACTGTCCCGTTAGGCGACGACGTTAAGTTTAATTGATAGAGCTTTGAGATAATATGTATTCTGTAGATCAATATGACTAGTGATACAGTAATGAGTGAGTAACGAAGAATTGTAGAAGAATTAACTCTAGAATTTGTCTTTCTACTAGTATTTGTGCTTCAATAAATAGTGTCTCTAGACCTGTCTGGTGCCAGTCCTCAGTAGGACGCACCAGAACAGTACATATAATGCAGGCTGTGGAAATTCTGAAATATTTCCCATGCAGTGATTATGAAGCTATCGTACCTCCGAGCAATGGACTGCGAAATTCGATATTTGTCTTCGATGTTATTGCTTGTGGGAAGCAAACTAGCATTCAAGAATACTTTAGCATGGGTCTACATGCGAATATGGACTGTGTGTACCTAGGCCAGACTTATTCGCGCATACACAAATAACTGTTTCGCAGCAATGCAAACATGTTCGTGCTATTTTGTATGGGCAATATGTATTTAAGTCAGGTTTACGATGATCATGTCGATACGATCATGACTCTATCAGATTTCACAGATGCGTGTGCCTTGTGCTGGAAAGAGAAATATGGATTTTTTGAAGATCGCCAAAGGGCTGTTTGCTACATAGGGGAATGTACAGACATGGGTTCGATCAGTTCACTGCTGTCTGTCGAGAGGGTTCGTCTACTGGGGACCAAAAAGTAATGTCATCAATACCTCCTGCTACATCGATGGGTACCGTTTTCGCAGATGATTATGACGCCACAGTTAATGATAAAGACGGAATGAGTGCAGTACAGTCGGTTTGCGCGGAATGTACACTTGCAATATGTTCGTGTAAAGTCGTAAAACTTCAAAATAAACGGTCATCAGATCTAAATACTGATGAGCATACAAATTTTGCTACAAAGAAAAGTAAATTTGATATTGAGTGTTCAGAAGGAAGTGAAACCGAGCATAAAGACATCTTTGATGATGACTATGACAACGGGGATAGTGATGAAGATGATGATTATTCCCTTGATGGTCCCACACATTTCCCGAGAGAGTTTTCTTCGACAAGTGACACGAAGAAGGCAGAAGACATCGAGTATACTGACGATATTTTACCGAAGATTCCAACAAACTTATAGAAAGACTTATATATTTTCTCGATAAGCAACAAAGTGGGGATTACTCGACCATGAAAGAGGTGGTTTCGATCATAAGAAAAGTTAAAGATGGGAGCTATATCAGATGATACGATGAACTGCTTTCTTCTGAAAATGTGTTTACAAAATAGTAATACATTATAATAATAATTATTATTTAAATAACATTAATTGTTTTTTCTTTATTTTTGTGTATGGTATCCTCCTGTTGGCCTTTAATATTTTAATGAAAACAATATCTATTTAAAATATTTAATACATTGAGCATGTAGTAACAATCATGCAGCATGCATTGGGAAAAACCATTGATTGTAAAAAAATATTTAAAAAAAAATTAAGATCGTAAATTGTAGGTTTTTTAATTTCTGTAACTATAAGTGCCGACAGTTCGCTTTGCGTGAAATCGAGACTTTCACGTAGTTGTCAGTAACATAATAAACTTGTTGAATTTTATATATTTTTTCTCGAGTTTTGGTATTCAAGGTCATTCAAGGTCATGGGCTCAATGCCAGGGTCGTATGCATCTAATATGGTGGTAGTAGTCTGTTATGTATTATGCTGAATGACTTTTATATATATTTACTGAAGTTTTTATTTTCAATGTCATGCAAGGTCATGGGGTCAAGGTCGAGGTAGTCTGCATATAATATGGCGGTAGTAGTCTGTAATGTATTATGCTTGCTGACTTTTATGCCTTTTTTCTCGAGTTTTGGTTTTTTGGGTTATTCAAGGTTATGGAGACAGGGTCATGGTCATTAGCTTCCGATACGACTGATGGGTGATGTCTACCAAGATGGTGGTCGCCTACCAATATTGTGGTTGCCTACCAAGATAGTCGTCTCATATCAAGATGGTGGCCTCCAGTAACGTATAATCAAATTAGGAATGTAAAAATCAAGATGGCGGAATGAGTATAGATGCGTGGAGTGGGGGCGATGGAGTTAGTCGTCTGCTGGGCGTGGTGCTAGGGGAACATTGGGAAATGTAAGTTATAAAAAATCAAATTTTATAATAATTTTTTGATAATTTTTAAATAACATCTTGTAATTAATCTAAATAGTAAATTTTTTGGGTTTTTTGAGAATTTTTCGTGAATTTTTTGGGATTGTTTTTCTTTTTGCATTTTCAAGGTCAAAATTCAAAGATCATGGTCAAAGGTCATAGTTCTTGAGTCCCACTTACCCTGACCAAACGTCACCTGGGTCGCTGATTCCTGACACCTGTTACGGGAAAAAATTACCTTTTCTGAATATCCTTACAATTTCTTAAATTAATAATTTTTACTACCAATTTTTGTTGAATTTTTTTTTTTTTTTTTAGAATTTTTTCAAAATTTTGAAATTTATTGACGATTTTTTCAAAATTTTGGTGTTTAATAGTGGTTTTTTTTTGGGCAAAGATCCTCGAGGTCAAAGTCAACGTCAAAATCAAAGGTCACATGGGTCAGGTGCAAAAGATCAATGACATTTAAGATGGCTGCCGGGGACGTAACTACATGGCGTTTCCTTGGCTCCTGCCCCCCACGCCCTTCCCCGTCTATCACAATTTCCCTGCTACTATTATACGATATTACATTACCATTTAAAAATAAGACATTTAAGGACATTCTTTCTTTAAGTAAAAATATGGATCATTTAATTTTTTGAACCAAAACAAATTATAAATTGCGAAACATTTTTACTGCTGTAATTATCGAGTGTGTAACTAAAAAATAGATAATGGACTGACTTGCGAAAATTCTGTGGAGGACATGCTGTAATTCGAGGATGCATGTAAATGAAACACATTCGCAAATGAGTCGCAATTTATTAGACACGACGTGAAGAACGATAACCAAATATTAAATCCCCAAGAAAGCATGTTCCGGATACAACACAATCCGAGGTGAAAAGAGCTACACTTTAAAATAAAAGTGTACATTTACGTAACATTTATGAGTAAATTTACTATTTGGTATGATTAATTTTCAAAGCCAACTTTAAAGTTGAAATAATACGATAGTGTTGTAAATAATTCAAATGTAGGTAGGGCTACAACCACATATTGCTTTTTCACAATGATGTTCAGGTTTTAAATTCTATGTTAAAATACAACGTAACGAGTTAAATAACCTATTGGTGCATTTTTATACCTGCTGTATCACAATCATCGTAAGACTTGAACAACGAAATTTCAAGGGGCAAATTTACCACGAAAATACTGACAGCTAAAATTTTTCAATGACCGTATTTGTGTAAACGCATACTTAAAAAGTGTTAAAGTCATTCAGTTACTTACACTGGCACATGAATAATTTTACACTGAGGGTGTCATTTCACACTAACAACGTGAGCGAAGTTGCGTTTAAAAAGTGATTACAAGTATCATCCACGTGAAAATACAGGTAAAAAAATTAAATGGAAACATTATTTCAACGTATGTACCAACCTGTCTGTTTAAATCTTCACAGAGATACTTTAATGTTATTTATACAAACATCTGTATGTGATTTGGTTGTGTACAATGTCTATTGCACAAATTATTAAAAGAAGGAAAGAAATGCTTATGAGATCACTTTAACGCCTGTATCTGTGTGTATGTTTTTGTATGTATGAGTATTAATGTGTGTGTACTTAGGTGTGTCTGCATGTGTCTGTGCATGTGTCTCTTTCTGTATGTTCCCTCGGAAACCATACAACCGATGTAAACTAAATTTCGTATTCTGGCAGATCTTTGTGTAAGCATTAAATTTTGAGGTGGATAATGTTGTTGGTCTGCCATTTAGGAAATAGCACCAAGTTTCTAAATATATATTATTCATTATATCTCGAAAACTATTCAACGAATTCTCACTCAGTTTGGCATGTAAGTAATACTATAGTAGCCTATAAAAATGAAATAATTAAATTTTATTAATTATTTATTTTCAAAACAGTGGCTATACAAACATTTTCAGTTTATTTTGTATATCTGCCATACCATTTAACCAATTGCAACAGAATTTTCCATGCTGAAAGTATATAGTGGAAGCATGATATATACCAACAAATAACCACTCTTGTCGGCCATTTTGGAAGATAGCGCCGTATGAATGCATAAAGCTATCGTGTCATTACTCGGTAAATAATTAACCGATTCCTACCATATTGTGCAAACAAGTAGTACTGATGCCTATGGTGTTAAGTGGTATGTTTTAAGCATTTCAGACACTTTTAGTTTGAAAATGGCGGCCATATAGCCATTTTAGCCCAGAGAGCTATATCGTCAAAATTATGTACTCATTTCCAACATTACTTTGTATGCTGGCAGTAGGCATAGTAATTATCAACGCAATCTATATAATGCATCATTTGTCCGCCATTTTGCAAGATAGTTGCATTCGAATAAAATAATATTACTATGTCATATCACGGGAAATAATTTACCAATTCCTATCAAATTTTGCAAACATGTAATACGGTGGCAGATTATATCAAGTGTTATGTTTAAAACATGGCAGACACTTATATTCGAATTGACGGCCATGTAGCCATTTTAGTTTAGAATGCAATATCGTCAAAACAACGTAATCAAATTCAACTACACTTTGTATGTTGGCAGTTGATATTACAACTATCATCTGTATGTATATAGATCATATATTGTCCGCCTTTTTGTTAGATAGCGCCATGCGAGTACATAAAATATCTCTGTCATATCTCGGGATTGTCAGATTGCTTCCAAATTTGGTAAACAAATGGTACCGCAACAGGTGGGATAAAATGGTATATGTTATGTAGGTCAGGCACTTATTTAAAAAATGGTGGCTATAAAAATATTTTGACACAGTATATTTTACTAACGAAATAAATTCCAACTTAACTTTTTATGACGGAAGTGCCTGTTACAACCATTAAATTTTTCTATACACAGCCTCATTTCTCTTCTATTTTGTAAGATAACCCTACGAATAAAAATTAAGGATTTTACCTCGTATCTCAGGAAACAATCAACGCATCCTTACGAAATTTGGCGAAGTTTTTGTAATGTGGTAGGTGATAATAATAAAAAAAAAAGTAATACACACTTTTTTCATAATGGCATATATAAAATAATTATATTTTTGTGGGGATATCTACTAAACAATGTGTACTCTATTAGCTTAAATTTGTATATTGGCAGTATACAATCAGAGAAATTATTACTAAATTACTTTTATGTCCCCCCTTTATGAAGATCGGTATGAGAAAATTATGGAGGTTTTGTGCCATGTCTCGAGGACCAATAAGCCGATTCCCACCAAATGTAACACTGGAACATTTCAAATAAATATGTATTGGATTGTGCACACCATAAATGCTACAGAAGGCGATGTACACTTTCATGATTTAAATGGGATAGACAATGATGTTCAAAATGGCAGCCTTAAATACATTTAGGTAATTATGACATATACATTAAACAATTTAACAAAATCCAACCAAAATTTGTATGTAGAAAGTATACATTAGAAGCATCGTATATAGAGACTTTTTTCCTGGCAATTTTGTACAATAACATCAAATAATAAAATAAAATTTTCTATGCCATATCACAGCGACCAAAGAACCAATTTCCATCAAATCCTTCACACATGTAACGCTACGGTGGGCTTTGTAAACTTACATGTTTCATGTGGTTCAGTCACTTATATTCAAAATAAAGGACTTTTAATTATTTTAGATTAGTAAACCGTATCACTTGAAACATTAGACTGATTAAAAGCGAAGTTGCTGCTCTGAATCTGACCTCCGTAATGCAGTGGATTGCTCGCTAGATTATAGTACGGGGTTTTCTAGGTTAAAGTCCCGGGTAAGTAATGTGTGTGTTTTTAATTGTCTCACTTGTTGCATAAGTTTCTGGTTTCATTTCTAAAGTCCTTGCTTTCAAAGAAAGTCAAATACATCCTACCAAATCAGCTGTTAAGAATTATTATTTTTTAAATTAATTTCACCCATGTTGAGAAATATAGGCTCATTAGCCTATTCTTGCTACTATATTCTTGTTTTAATTGCATGTTGTTGGATTGCGTAAAAAATGTACTTACACTAGTGACAAACCTATACATTGAAAAATACACAATCGGTAACTCTTGGCACAATGAATCAATATGAATTTTCGTTAGGTTACATTGAAAAATATATATATTCTCACCTAACTTATTCATTAATATCAAACAAAATATCAGTTTATTTTTCAACCATTTTAGTTAAATTATTTATTCGACTGTTATCTTTATGCACGTCTGAGTTTGACGACGAGGAATATTTAAATAAGGAAACATTTCTGTTGCAATTTGAATGCGAAGTCACGCATTTTCAGCTGTAAAATTACTTTCAATAAAAGATCAAACCTAAATATAATTTAGGCTTGCAGTAATTTTTCAGTACGAGCCATGTGAAATTACATAGCCTTAATATATAGGGCCAATTTCGACGTAATACGCTTGGCACATTTTCCTAATTTAAGCCTTGACATTTGAATGCACAACCAAAAACATTTTTTTCTAACTTATAACTAAGAGAAAGAAATGTCTTTCAAAGATAAATAATCCAATGTCTAGAAGTGTTTTCTTGCTACTTGCAAAACTGGTAAAACCGAACACTAAATTAAAAATGAATATGCTTCTCAGAATAGATGAAATCCGGAAAATGCCCGACGAAGGAAACGATCTTCATTTGTGTGTGGCACGTAAGCCCGTTGGTATAGTTTTCATGACTCTGACTGCGCAGTCTCCAGGTACAACTCGCCCGGGACGGAAAATTTTAGCTAACAATTTGGAAAAATTATTTTTGATGCATGTGTTTATGTTCCAAAGTTAAATCTGTGCATAGAAAACGCTATTATGCACTACTGAATTTCTTATACATAATACAAGCCATTTTTCGGACTACGTGCAGAATTATGCGCACCTACAATGTGTTTGATTTCATTTTTGCAAATAAACACCTCTAAATGTATCTGTGTATTTTTACAATAACAACTTGTGAAATACGATTATTGTGTAGCTGTGTAGAAAAATTTAAATTTAGCTGATTGTGATCGTCTTTTACCGTTTTTTTTGTGTAAAATCACTCCTAAAATTTAGGTGTTAAAATATACGTACTACGGTGGAGATACTCGACAGCATGCATTTGTATTAAACAAATTCTTTCTAAATGAGGCAGAAGCTACTAAACTACCACACAGCTAAGGCTGGGATGTTTACAGTACAACATAATCTCAATGCATGTCATTAAACCAGCAATTTGTTTTAAATATAGTCAACGATACTATCAGAAGATCGAAAGCCAGTGAGCAATAATTATGTTAGTAAATGGCTTATAATAGTAAATGGAAAACTCTGCAGCAGGATTCAAGCAGTTCATAAATCAGGTTTCCGTTTTAATTATGACCTGAAAATTTCACAGATTCATTCGGGGACAAGCTGGAATTATTATTTACCTGCGTTGCTTTCGCAATTCAGCCGGTTATTTATTTGACACGCCATAGAAGGCTCGTGTACCTATAGCAGATCCGAAACAAAAGTAGTGACCAATCACAGACGCCCAATGAAAATGTCATTGACAACCAGCCAATGAGTGACGAAAAAACATACATCCCACAATGAAGTCTAGCCCACAAGTCTTTTAACCAGGAAGTTGTTCAGGTTGGTAATAATTTTATTTCCTTCTAAAAAAAAAACCTGTTACAAAACTATGTGTTATCATCCTGCTTTAAAAAGGAAGTTACCATGATAGGAACAAATGAACTAGACCCTATGCACAGGTCAATATAGGATAACGACGTTGCGGTAACTTGTCCTGAATTTCATTATGTATCTCAAAGTAACGATTTCTTCATAGTTAGCACAACTGCAATAAAATATACACAGGTTAAGGACAGTTTTTCCTTCACCGCTTATGTAAATTATATACAGAAAAGAGAACATTACATCGCCTCAACTGCAGGAAGCCTATGTACTTTCTAAAGGATTATTATGAGACATGTGTGCCGTGTATGAGAGGCGGATTTAAACTCACTTGGAATATTACATTTTTTAATATACATCTAATATCGATAATCAGCAGCAGGCAACAATTAGCTTGAACTGCAGAACAGTAATGCCGGATTTCGGTGCGTACTTGTGCCACAAGAGAATTAAATCGGTTTCAATATAGTAATAAAACACTCATTAGTTAAAACTATATTAACATACAACCGTGTGTGATAGGCTGAATGCAAGACGAGAAAATGCATTTGAACACCCAATAATAATGCACTCGTTTTTCGTTCACGAAATATAGTCCATTTGCTGTTACGTTAAACTTTTCTGAAGCTTTGCTTAAGATCTACTTCCAGAATTAACCCAGCCTATAAAATTACATCAATGGTACAGCGCAACACGTTCATGTGCACTCAGTTTAATAATAATTTGCATAAGAACGACTTCATACACGGCATTACTAAAGCACTCACCTTTTTCCTATATTTTACAATATTAACTATACTAGAAGGGTTTGGTAGCCTCGAGAACAATGGATTCCGGTGTAGGTGCCGGCCGACCGCCATGTTGTGACGTCGCTCGGTGGACATCATGGAAGCCGGTGACCTTGACCTTGAACCCGGTGACCTTAAACCCCAAAAATGCAAAACAATGTTTAAAGAAATTCCAGAAAAATCCACAGAAATTAGTATTAAATTTTTATAAATGTCATTAAAATAATTATTTAAAAATTATTTGCAAATTATTAGAAAATTGTTTGAAAATTTACAGCCCTCCGGCAGCAATTTTAACTTACAATTCCCCTTTTTTCCCCTTACAAGATTTAATTTTTGCCATAACATTTTCCTTTTTCCCTTAAAATGTCACTTTTTTCCTTGAATAATTCCAAAATATCGCAATAAATTCATAAAAGTCAATGGGCATATTATGTTACTGACTACCACCATATTGGGTGCGGGTGACCCTAACCTCAACCCTGCGACCTTGAATAAACTTGAAAAAAAAACCTGACAAAAATGCATAAAATTCCTCAAGCATATTACGTTACTGACTGCTTTCGCCATATTGGATTCAGGTGATCTTGACCTTGACCATATGATATGAATTACCTTGGAAACAAAAACTCGAGAAACAATTCATAAAATTCAACGACTGACTACTACTATCACTATCTTGGATCAATGCAACCTTGACCTCAACCCCTTGACCTTGAAAACAAAAACTCGGGAAAACCTCATAAAAATTCACGAGTATATTACATTACTGACTATTGCAAACATCTTGGTCCAACAGTAGTAATTTTAATTTTTTAAATATATCTGCTTATAAAAGCTGGTAGATTTTATCGTCAGTGCATTAAAAAAATTAACCATATCGTCCTCCCTGCACATTTTCGCATAAAGTTTATCTAAAAAAAACCCTAGCAATTGATTGCGTGTACAGTTGAATTTTATAAGTATTTCAGAGAAGCAGAAGGGACTACAAAACACGCATTGTTATATATAGAGAAATCATAATTATTTACTTATGTATTATATAAATCCTATCTTTCTTAATTATTTTGCACATTCGATCTTTACATTTCTCAGAACTCTGCAGATCATGGATAGTAGCTAAACATTCTCATCTTATATAGTCCCTTGCCTTCAACTCCGTGATGATCGAAACCACCTCTTTCATGCCCGAGTAATCCCCACCTCTTTACTTAGCCATCAATATTCTGAGTCTGTCTACAAGTTCGTTGGAATCTTCTGGTAACATGTAGCCGGTGTTCTCGACATTTTCTGCCTTCTTCACATCACTTGTCGAAGGAAACTCGTTGGAAAAATGTGTGGAAACCTCGAGGGAATCATCATCGTCTTCACTGTCAACAAAGTCGCCATAGTCTTTACCATCAATGCTGTCTTCATGATTGTCTTCACTTCCCGCTTCATTATAAATACCAAGTTTGCTTTACTTTGTAGGAGTCACATGGTCATCATCAATATTTAGAACCGACGTCCGTTTATTTTAAAGTTCGTAGACTTCACGCGAATGTCTGTCAAGTGTACATTCCACACAAACCGACTGCACTAAACTCAGTCACTCATTAGCATTAACTGTCTCGTCATAATCGTCTGCGGAAACAGTACCCACCGATGTAGCAGATGGGATTGACGACATCACGTGCTGGCTTCCTGTATACAAACCGTCGCAGATCTCAATCTGTTCGTTCATTGCTTCCCCTGGCATAAACTGAATGTGGTCATTGTCGTAATGCATTATCGCGCGAAATGGACTCTTCGAACAGACCGTTCTCTAATGCCACTGAGCAAATCAGCTTTTCCTAAAGATATTTTCACAAAAGCGACACTGGTGACGACGTAGTGATTCAGGCAAAGGCTCGGTCGGGCCTGTTTAATATGTAGGTGCTGGAGATAACGAAGCAGGTAATGCTGGCAATGGTGTTCTATGCACCTTAGCCGAAAATGTTGATGGCTCCATTGAAAATATCGTTGGCATAACAGCTGAAGAAGTCGATGACACTGCCGTAGCTACCATTAGCTCTGAAGTGTCCGAAGAGAACCCAGATGCAGAATAAGTCTTAGATGCTAAGTTGTAGAAGCTAGCCGAGACGAGGTATCTTCATGACAGTTGTTGTCAAACTAAGCCTCTCAGCTGGCCTCCTACCACTTATAATATACGTATATGCAAGCTCTACGACATCATATTGTCATTGAACCAATCATACTACATCATAAAAACATTGTGCGGACACCGATTAGCCAAGCACCGAGTTTCCATGTGGTTGCAACTGGCCGATTACGATCAGGAATTGAGATGCAGGTGTCAGTTTTTTGACTTTCGCCAGATCGACCCATTTTTCTCAGCAAATGGACCCTAAATGACCACTTAATGACCCTTAATGATTCTTAAATTATCTCTCTTCCCCTACTTGACCCCTAAATTGCCCCTAAATTACTCCTGAGGAGTCCAAAATGACCTCGGTATACGGAGTATATGGAGCTGATTGCAGAGCTGATTGTGGAGCATATGTGTGTGGGTCACCAGTTAAAATAAGTTAGCCCTATTTTAAAATAAAATGTACAGTCCTACCTCCAAAGGACGAAATGTGAACAATATATTTAATAACCTCGCTTTTAAAATTATGGTACCTCGGTATATTTGATCGCTTCCTGGGTAAAAAGTATTTGCACTTTGCAATAAAAGTACGTTGAACTACAGCAGTCTCCCGCCATGCTTCGCCGTTTATCGATGCACAACTTGGACTTTCTAATGAACATTGCAACACCATAGCAGACCACTAACATGCTTCCCTATTCGTTGTCGTGTGAAAAGAACTCTTCGTACAGACTGCCCTCTCATGCCGACGAGCATTATGAACATATGTGAAATCTCGATCGCAGAATCGGCACTGGCGACAACCAGTTAGCGATGGTGCAGGTCGTTTCTTCATGATCGCCGAGTTCAAAAGCAGGCCTTCGTATTTACAATTCAGCTTCGTGGTATGGGAGCACTCTGAAAAACTGAAATACTCGTTCGTCCCAGAAAAAAACAAAGAGGTATAGAATTTATTATATATATATATACATACATTCCTATCTTGTATATCTAATAGTACCTGCACATTTTCTTCTGGGCGAACAGGTATTTTGGTTTTCTTGGTGTGCTCCCATACCATGAAGATGAATTATTAATAGGCCTTTGATCTCGACGACCCTGGAGCAGCGAACTGCACCTTCGCTAACTGATAGTCGTCAGTGCCAAATATGTAATCGAGTTTTCACCTATGTTCAAATTGCTCGTCGGCATGAGAGGGTGGTCTGTACGAAGAGACTTTTTCACGCGACGAGCAATTAGGAAGCCGTGTGGTGGCTTGCCGTGGTGCTGCAATGTTCAGTACAAAGTCCAAGTTGTACATCGACTAATGACGAAGTGTGGTGGGCCCCTGCTGTAGCTCTAGGTACTTTTATTATAAAGTGCAAATACCATTTGCCCAGGAATCGATAAAATATACTAAGTGACCTCGATATATACTTTTTAAAGCGAGATTATAAAATAAAATGTTCAACTTTCAGCTTTTGGAGGTAGGACTATATAATTTTATTTAAAATGGGGGGGAAATTTACTTTAACTTGCAACCCACACACACACTCCGCAATCACCTCCCCAATTAGCTCCGCAATCAGCTCCTCATCTCCGCACTCTCTGCAAAAAGGGATCTTTTGGAGTCATCAGGTGTCATTAAGGGTTCATTTAGGGGTCAAGTAGGAGGAGTCATTTAGGGATAATTATGGGTCATTTTGGGGTCAAGGAGGAGTCAAGTAGAAGGAGGGGTTATTTAGGGGTCATTTAGGGGATATTTAGAGGTCATTTATAGGTCACTTGGGGAGCTAATTAGATCGGGTTGGCAAGAGTCAGAGACTGACTCCTGCACGCGATGTCTCAGTTCATGCATGGGATTGACCTGCTGCAATCAAGTGGTAACTCGGTGATTGGCTTGTCGGTGTCCACGCAATGCATTACTAGGGTAATATGATTGGTTCAATGTCAATATAACGTTATAGAGCTTGCATAAAAGTATATTATAAGCGGTAAGGATGTCAGCTGAGAGACTTAGTTTGACAACGACTGTCGTGAAATGTACCTCGTCACGACTAGCTTCTACAGCTTCGCATCTAAGAATTATTCTGCATTTGGATGTCTTCGGATGCTTCATAGCTAATGGTAGCTAAGGCAGTGTCATAGATTTCTTCAGCTGTTACGCCTACGAAATCTTAAATAGTGCGATGTAACTTTTTGGCTGAGGTACCTAGAACACCATTGCCAAGATTACCTGTTTTTTATATCCAGCATCTACATATCCAACAGGCCCGTCCGAGTCTTTTCCTGAACAATTATGCCGTAATAAGCGTCGTATCTAAGAAAAGATCTCCATCCAAAGCTTCCATGTTCGGTGTAAAGAGAGAACGGTCTGTACGAAGAGTCAATTTCGAGCGATGAGGCATTGCGGTAATGACCACATGCAGTTAATGCTAGGTGATACAATAAAGGTACATATTGAGATCTGCAAGATTTCGTCTACTGGGAATCAGCACGTGTCGTCAATGCCTCCTGCTTAATCGGTGGGTACTGATTCTCCAGACGATTATGACGAGACATGTAATGCTAATGATGGACTAAGTACAATACAGTCGTTTTGTATAGAATGCACCCCTGCAAGATGTTCTCGTGAAGTCGACCAACTTCAAATTAAATGTAAGTCAGCTATAAATATTGGTGATGACCACGTGACCCCTACAGAGAAAAGTAAATTTGGTATTTTTGATGAGGCAGGAAGTGGAGACTATCATGACGACAGCATTGACAGTAATTGCTATGGTGACTGTGTTGACAATAAAGACGACGATGATTCCCTCGATGTTTCTACACATATCACCAACGAGTTTCTTTCGACAAGTGATGCGAAGAATTTTTAGGTTGCCGATAACAACGGCTACAAGTTACCATAAGAGCCCAACGAACATATAGACAGATTCAGAACTTTGATCGCTAAGCAAAGATGTGGGAATTACTAGGGCATGAAGAAATGGTTTCGATCATTACGGAGTTGAAGGCAAGGGACTATATCAGATGAGAATATTTGGCTACTATTCACTATCTGCAAACATCTGAGAAATATAAAGATGGAATGTACAAAATCATTAGTAAGACTGAACTTATATAATAAGTAAATAAATATAATTTTTTTAAACATAGCAATGTGTGTTATTTTACAGTCCCTTCTGCTTCTATATATATAACATATTAATTCAGTGGTGTACAAATAGATTGCGAGAGTCTATTTTAGATTAAATTTATGTGGGCATGTTCAGGAAAGGGGCTATAGTTTATTTATTTTTTATCGCATCGACAGTAAAAGCTACCAGATTTTAAAATAAAATATGTATAAAAAATACAAAATACTACTGTTGGACTAAGATGTTTGCAAAAGTCAGTAACATTATATAATTGTGAACTTTTCTAAAAAATTTCTCGAGTTTTGGTTTCCAGTTCATTCAAATTCATGGGGTAAATATCATTGTCTAATTGAACCAAGATGGTGGTAGTATTAGTCAGTGACATAATATGTTAATTGAATTTTATGAATTAATTCTCGAGTTTGTGTTTTAAGGTCATTCAGGATGAGAGAGGAGGTCTCATTTTCATGTATTTTTATCACCTCCCACCCTCCTCGTGCAATGACATGTTACATTTCACAACTTGACTGACCGCCATGACTTACTGCCTTCACGTATACCGACAACGAAAAGTTTTGCAAGCTGAACTTAGTTATTTTTTCCGTAATTAATGGTAAAATTGTATTAAAATTTAAGCACGCTTACTTTAAACCACCAACCTGGAGTTCTGCGACGGACTTTGTTTTCGACAAAGTAGACTTACGAATCGACAGCCATCCTGCAGTACGATCGTTCGCATATCCAGCACTTTAGCGTACTGCGGCTTGAGATGGCTGCCGCCATGTGCGCGGGCTCATGAAATAATGGCCTATGCATTTCCACGTGGTCAGGAGTTTCTGACGTCATTTCCACTTGAAGTGTTTAGTGAAGAACATTATGGAGATTTTCATGCCATCTTATTGGGTGATCATTTAGGGGTACCCCTCTCGGGGATAATGTAAATTATTGGGTATATATACTCCCTGTGCGGATTCAGTCGGAGTGAACGGCGGCCCTGGGAGCTTCAGACTTGAGTTAAGTATGAACCTGTGATATTGTAAATTCTCAGTATGACTCTTACGGTCAGAAGTAGGAGGACTTGCTGAAGTTTTTGTAGCACAAACTTTGAAAATCGGCGCCATGTCAAAGTGCAAGAAAACTTTTTAAACATGCCTTTTTTAATTTTATAAAAATGTGGCTTATTGCAAAAAGTAACATGTTTTACCGTAATTTTTAAAGGACCAGAAAGTGACAATTTTTAAAACCAGTCTTTTAAAGATTTTTTTGGTATGAGTTTTCGCCAATAATGGTTTAATAATTTTTACTAGGAATCAACTTCTATCACAATTCTGTAAAAATACAAAATGTGTCTTTAGTAGTTAATGACTGGCTAGGGAGACACCAGTCTTAGAAAATTATAAAATTAAACCTAGTCAAGCAAATAGAGAATACCAATGGCTGGCAGGAAATTTATGCAGCCATTAGGTTTTTATAAACAAAATTATCACTTGCGATTGTAACAAGAATTTTACAGGAAAAATTATATTTTCAATTTGTAATAAATATAGCCTTCATAAGGCTTGAGAGATACCGATATGCTAGTAATTCTTTTCCGACACAATAAATTGTGATTGTAGAGAAATTTCAAGGATTTTCAAGTATAAGTGACATTCATTAATATTCTTGTTCTTGTAAAGCCTTTTGATGGCTTGGGCAAAACTGATAAAATTTTACCAAAAAAATAACAGCATAATAGGAATTTGGTAAAAACAGTTTGAACAAAGTATCTAAGTCATGCTCCATCTTTCGAGATTGAATGGCTTTAGGTCTGGGCTGGTTAGCCCGGAAATAATTAAATTACTACAAAATAATTTGGTAAATTTTTCCTCAGAGATACTAGATGATTCTAAGAGTCTGGATGATTTTAGATGTTTGTTAATTTCTTGCAGTGTGATCCAAAAGGATATATATATCCAAAAGATATGTGTATATATATATATATTATATATATATATATATATATATATATATATATATATATATTACACACACAAAAGATATATATATATACACACATATTTTTTGTAAAATATTTTTCCATATCTGTAAAACGTATAAAGTTTCCATTGTGCTTTCACATATCTGTTTGCTTAAGAAGAACCTAACTTATATGTGTATAGATTTTTCTTATATTTTTGTACGTATTATAATAAAACAAGTAAAAGGTTTCCATGTGGTTTTGCTGCTTTGGTTGGGGAATACTCTTAATAATACTCTGTCTTGATTTTCGATTTTTCCATTTTGATATTGACTTTTTTGTAATGCTGGGCTGGTTTATACGCCCCTTCTGCTACGCTCTATAGCCAGAGTGTCGCAAAGGTAATAGGTTTAAGGTAACCTGCATTCAATATGGCAGTAGTAGTCAGTAACATACTATGCTTGCAGAGGTTAATGAATTTATTTTTTAGATTTTTTCAAGTTCATTCGAGTTCATGGCGTCAAGATTAAGGACAACTGCATCAAATGTGGTGGCAGTAGTCAGTAGTGTAATATGCCCCTTGAAGTTTATGAGTTTATCGCGATTCTTTCGAATTTTGTAGGAAAAAAAGGACATATTAAGGTAAAAAGAAAATTTTACGAAAAAAAAGGAAAATGATTAGGGGGAAAATGGCTACGGGGTATGGTATGTTTAAATAAAATGTAAATGTAAATTTTTTATATTTTTAAAATAGTTTCTATAATACGTTTTCTTTCTAATTATTTGGAACATTTTGAATTTTTTTTTACTTTTTGTTTTTTTTTTAATTTTTTGGGGTTAATGATCACCGGGGTCAATGTCAAAGTAAATGGTCAAGGTCAACAGCTTCCAATATGGCCGCCGGCTGACCTCACAACATGGCCGTCGGCCGGCACCTGTCTCATACTCCTGAATCCGTTGTCCCTGATCCTACCAAACCCTTCTACAGGTTATAATGAAAAGAAATAGTTCATAGGGAAAATATAATTAAAAGTTTGAACGAACAAAAAAAAACGTATATTTGTTAACAAAAGATTAAAAAACGTTGGTTATACATCACATATTTCAGAAACAACCAATCAAGTTAAAATTATAAAATACGAAGAAACCACTTACAGAATATAATCATAAATCGATTATTACATTGAACGGTGGTCGGGCTGCAAGCACGGGACGTGCAACAGGTAGTCTGGGAAGTTATTCTAAGTCTCTCATTCCGACGAAAAATGACAGATACTTTTAAAATATCGGCTCAGACAACCATTCGGTATTCTAAGCTTGAAACGAAGGCCGAGTGACGTCACGAGTGGAGTTAGAACTTCTAAACTACTCACGAGCAGTTGGCAGGCTAGAATTTTGTAGTTAAACCAATACGGCGGGCGTCGGTATTAAATGTGGCCGTGTATTTCAATGACACGGAAATCAATAATGTGTAGTTTAAAGTCAGTGCAGCACGTGTTTGTGTTGTAAGGCGTTATAATTTTCCTACACGTACATTTACGATACGAATAATCATGAAAATATTGGTCATAACTATTACAAACGTACGTCTGTCAAACATTGTGCACATCATGATACAGGCTATTTTACGTGTGGAATGTTATTAAAAGCGCGTAAATGTACAAATACACATATGTAAATATTTATTCAATAAATTTTATAACCATAGCTTAAATACGCTTTTATTCATTGCTCGAGACACGTGTGTTCGGTGGGGAAATTAAAGAGACGGCAGAATGCCTGGATCTTTTTCGCAGTGTCTCTACACTCTAAATCGGAATATGTTATTTTTTTACTGAGGTCAGTTGAAACTGCTCCATCCGGAATCAGTAGAAAAAGAAAACTGCTGATCTCCTCTGTTAAAAGAAAACCACTAATACAAACAGTAGGAAATCCGTTATTTAAAGTCAATTAATAAAAAGCACAAGGATTAAAAACCGCGTATTACGGTTTTAAATAAACTAAGTACAATTATTTTGTCACAAAACAAAATTATTAATGTACAAGGAAATTTTGGAAGTGGTTGGTATCGAACCGCCACCCCAAAACGCAACACATTCTCTTGTGTCTTTTGGCTGACGGTCTACCAACTTTACTACTTTGCCACTGATAATCAGTAAAAAATAACTGTTTCCAATTTTAAAAGTCATGTTTTCGGCTATTTTTTTAAACTGGTTTCTTCAGCTACACTGTTTTTATTCCTTTTAATTAAATATTCTATAAAGTGAGCGCTTTTAGGCAGACACAACGGTTTAAAACGTAGCACTAATATTAATATACGTAAAAACACCTGGCTTTAGCATGTTAGTACAAATTTGTTGTTACGTCATTGCGTAAGTAAGACATAACAGCTATAATCCGATAGTGAACGTTAAGCATTCCTGGGGCCGTGGTGGTGTAGTGGTTAGACAACTCTCCGTCCACCATGGAGAACCGGGTTCGATTCCCGACGAGGTCACCTCCGGATTTTCGCATGTGGGAACCGTGCAAGCCGATGACGCTGGTCGGTGGGTTTCCTCACTGATCTCCCATTTCCCCCACCCTTGCATTCCGGCGCCGCTCCATACCCATCTCGCTTTACCCTCAAGGCCTCTCAAGACCTCGGTGTTAAAAGCCGCCCAAAGCTCTTCACTCTCTCATTAAGCATTCCGCCTACCAGGACGTATTTTGTCCAGAAGGGAGAAAAGCTGAGGACGACCCACATGTGTCAACGTCTCCATGTGCAAGGTACTGAACAAGTGTGCAGTCTTTCCTTCAAAACGTAGCTCTGTGACAATTTCAAAATAAGGCATGTTTCATAAAATATTTGCTACATTTTCTTATTACCAAACAATGAAGTAAAAATATATTCAGTTTCTAGTTTCTTGGTGTGCATTTACATCGTAATCGTATATTCATAAACTGAGCTTTCACCCATTTACTAAAACGGTAATGCTGAATATCCGTTTACATTTGGACAGCTTCGTTTGGCGTGATCGGTGTGAATGTGAACTAAACCCGGCTTTAGTGTGAAATCATCCAATGGAAAATTTGGAGTGAATAAAGAGATTTGTGCGGCTCTTAACAGCGAAGTCTTGAGAGCCGGTGAAGGCGATTGAGGTGAGTATGGTGTGGTGCCGGAATGAAAGGGCGGGAGAAACGGAAGATCCCGAGAAAACCGGCCGACCACCGACATCGTCCGGCATGATTCCCACTTGTGAAAATCCGATGACCCGGCTGGGGATTGAACCCGGTTCGCCTTGGCGGGAGGCAGGGAAACCTTTGGAAATGCTTTTAGTAACGAGTATAGATAATCGTGCAGTTAGTACTTTTTACCCGTTGCAGCGCCCGTCCTTGTCCATCGCATTACTGAAGGATGAGGGCTCTCAACAGGGCCACAATGTCTGGCGCGAGCAGTAGTGGGAGCTGCAAGCAGTGGCGACCGCACACAGCCAGGCAGACTATGAAGCGGTTGAATGAGGAAACCACCTAACAGCCTGTTCGTTTTGTCTCGGCACTAGGCACGCTTTGTAAAAAAAAAAAAAATACTTGGCGTATTTATTCAAAAAATTACCGCTAACGAAATAAAATTTATTTAATTTTTTGTTCGGGAACAAAATATCTCTGGAAAGCAAGGTTAGGGTGCAAACATGTTGAGATAGTTTTTATTAATGTATTATTCGTAGTTACACTTATCGATTAGATGAACAAAAACATAGTTTGACTAAATGTAATACACTGCAAATACATGATATTATTTCCTATATAATTTTTCATGTCATGTTTTCTCTTTTGCATGTTTGTTATTTGTTTATATTTTCTCACCAAACATTTAATTGTAGCTCTGAAAGTATTAACACTAACAATGGAACTGGAGCCTCTGTGTTACAGACCACAAGATTAACTGAAGCTGAGTATTTGCTAGTTTCATAAGGAAAAAGTTTCCCACAAAGACTCATGTTTCTGAAAATAATCATAATTCAGTCGGCAAGTTGAAACATGATGGGGAAATTCGTAAGGCACGTACCGAACCCGTATTTTACGTCATACCTAAGTGTAATCTGCAAGTAATATATGATATTCGTTGGCCACAAAATTAACATTAACTGAGAACAGAGATGAAAAATGTATGTAATGCTTGAAACAATCAATGTAGATGTGAAATACTGTATGTAGCTGAAACACAGGTGTAAGTTAACACCAGTGACAAGAGAGAAACATAAATGGCGCTTAACAATTAAGGTCTTTAGAACTGATGGTGGCGAAGAGAGGTACAGATGGAGCCGCGACAGAAAACTGAGTATCGGGAGTCCCCGACACTATCCACTGGCCAACAGAAACGCCCGCCATGTTTCGTACCCATGAAAATCCCGATGTGACCCCGATTTGTCATGGGGCAATGAGAGTAGTCTGACAGTTACAACACCACAGCACCTACAAGCGATTAAAAACTTTAAAAATTCACATCCCTTTTTTTGAGGAGCTGGTATTCCCAGAGGGATTACTTTTCCTATCCTATTGTAAAAGCGACCAGAGAAACGTGAGGCTCCATATTAAAGTTATTTTACTTGTATTTTCGTGCTTTGTTAAGTCAGAAAGAAAGCCAAATAGTCTTGCTTCCTTGAATACCTCTATGTCAAATGTTGTAATGCCATTTTATGCCAAATGTTTGAACGCAGATGGTGCAAGCTGACCTGGTTGGAATTTTGGGCTGATATGCGTGTTAAAAATGTTTTGAGTTCACTTACAGCGCACGAAAGCGTGAAAATGGCCTTCGGATTGCCTAGTATAGCCATGGTAGTCAAATATACAGATTTCTCCTGAGCATAACTGCTATGTTAAGCGAGCGAGGAATTGGCATTTCAGGTCGGAAATGCATGCAGCAGCGAACAAACCCTGCAGCTCACATCATTATATTTGGACTACAGTATCATAGAAGGCCACAGACAGTTCCTTCAACCCCCGCTCTCCAGTTTCCTAGAGGGCTATGCTTTGTAAAAGTAATCGTATAAAGCGAAGAAAATATGCACATTTTGGACGAATAAGTGAACTAGCGTATAAATTTTTTTATCTGGTACTTGAATTTGTAAACGCTGTCAGAAAACAAGCGAAATGCCCTCGGCCCTTTTAGTTTACAATATATTTAATTGCAAACTGGCTGCTGATCAAAATATTTAATCTAGTTTTCAACCAACAGCTATCATATATTTCCCTGCATGGGAAATTGTATAGAGCATAAATGAAGAGAATAAAGCGTTCTACAAAAATGTTTTGATTCATTGAGTCGATAGTTTAATAATTGAGAAAATGCACACAATTAAACCCTAAGAGTCAGTATATTTGCGCATATGAGTACCGAGTTTATCAATGATGAAAAGAAAGTTAAGTTAAACCACATTTAACGTACCAACATCGGTCCAGAAACTATTTCTTCCAGTTATATTATAACATATAACATGTTTTGAACATGTTTTGTTTAAAGCACCGATAAGTCTCATTTCATTCGATGGTTTATTTACAACATGCTGTGTTATTTGAATCAAATTTCCAAATTTTCAATAACATTCAGTATAATATGTGCAATATTTCAAACGTGTATGATCCCCTCCCCCTTTTTTCTTTTGTTTTTTCGTTCCTTGGTTACAAGGTTCTGTGGTTATAGAATAGTAATCAAAACGTTCATGTCATCGTCATTTAAAAAATAAGTGACCGACCCACGTAAAACATATAAGTTTATTTGGTCAGCGTTGGCCAAATTAGGTAGTAACAGGTTTATTGTTTCCCGACATTTGACACAATATATTTTCTTCTTGTAGTGGTACCATATAATATTGCAGACTAAAGAGACAATGCACCAGCATGTTTAATACTTGTAGGTGATACGTTCAACACACCAAGTTTGGTTGAAATTGGTCAAACAGTATGCTACATGCTAAAATATTTATATAGTCAACATGTCAAAATTAAGTTTCTTACACATTTAAATCCCAGATGTTATCATGGCACACATAGTATTAGATAGGGTATACAAAAATTACTTGAAATTGGTCACATTGTTTCATAGATACACAATAGTTATCAAAATGTCTATATTGCCACCAATTAAAACTAAATGCCTGAATCAATTAATTCATATCAGCATACTTCTTGTTTGTCAACTTTGGTAGGAATGGGTAGATTGTTTTCCGTGTTACAATACAAAAACCTTATTTTTTCATGTGGCTATATTACAAAATGATGAATGATAATGATTATTTATTGCCATATCTAGAGTAATGCATTTAGTCGATGCTTTCTTCACATCAAATGTAGTCGAATTATATATATATACACACACACATATATATATATATATATATATATATATATATACACACACACACAAACACTAAATTTAAAAACAAATATTTGTATGGCGCCGTTGCGAAAATACAGTAAGTGCCACATTAATTTTAGTTGTATGTGGTACCATGGCCTACTATAGGCCTAAAAGGTACTAGTTGCCTGCAAAATGTGGCAGGAATCTATTGTGTAATTTCCGTGTTTTCACAATGGCGAACCAATAAGAACGTACCTTCCTAGAGTAAAGACGTACATGATTAACTGTGAAATACACGATTTGGTTTTACCTAGTAAAATAATTCCCCAGATATGAAATGGCGCCCTGCTCTATTAAAATAACAACCCTTCTGAATTTAAGCAAACGGGTTGGCAGAACATTGTAAAAATCAGATGTCCTTACTAAGTTCAATATGTGCACCGAATTTGGTGAAATATGTTTCACAGGAGCTAATATTATCATGAGGAGACATGCAGTACATCACAGACAGACATTTGCATGATTATATAAGATAATTTTTTCAAGGAAAGTAGCTTAACATTAAATGGAAGTGAAAATGAATTGAATGTTTCAAGTTAATCAAAATATTATGAAGGGATTATCCTATATTTCAAATTATTAAACAACTGTTAGCAGCACAATTAATTTACGAAATAAACTGTTTACGACCACAAATAAATGTCTCATAAGAAAAATAAATAAAAGGTTTAATTATTATTAGCTGTGTATAAAGTTTCCTTTGTTGTAATTGTTGTTGTTGATAATGTTGTCATTGTTAATGTTTAAATTAATTCAGAATGTGTTTCGTACAACTATTGGCGTACCCTGTTAGGTTTCCTCTGCATTTTTTCGTGGTTTCATAGAATTCTTGGTGGATGTATTTATTTTCGATTTTCCTTAAATAATATAGCTTTATTATATGTACTTAAGATTATGTTGGTTCAGCGATGCAATGAGGTAGGCTACCGTTTGAACAAAAACGTTCAGTTTGACTCCATGCAACATACACTAAGGAAGAAGAAAACAATGAAAATAATAAGTCTGCCAGACGAACATTTGCTTACACCTGAGATATAATTTTGGTAACGCCACATACAAAAACCTCTACTAGAATCACGCTGCAAAATGTTTTGTTGCCTTCTCTAAAACATGTGGGAATAAGTCATTTTCTTGCTTCGCATCCAGTAGAACAAATATTTACTGATCTCTGTCGTGGGGATACTTTATTATGTAATCACATTCAAATCGTATTTTTGCTTATATTCCCGATGAATTTACACGTCATACTTTATGATTGTTTAGTTCTGTGTGTAGTGTACGATGTCAGTAATGCGATTCCCTAATGTAAATTATACAGGCTACATAAAGAAAAACACAGTATGTGTTGTCATGATTACATATGGTACATGCAGCGATGTGTGCAGAGCTCAAGGCAGGTGCCAGTGCATATACAGCCGTTAGATGGCGCAGGCTAAGTTGACCAGGCTGTTAAAGCAGCCTGCCTGTCTACGAGGGTCCGTCACATACCAAAGTGCCACTTCAGCTGAACTGATGCCATAAACATGATTAGTGTACGCAACGATAGAAGGGAAGAGTGTACAGAGAACCTCGCAGGGTTTCCAAGTGTACAAATCAGTGTGAGTCAATGTTCAGGATCTTATGACAACACATTACTTCACGCTGCGAGGCACGCGGCGAGTGGCAAGGCGTTCTAATTGCCCCTGACAATGCATAAAAAGAGATCAAGTTAATATATGTCATAACCACAGCGAAAATACATTGAAAGTGAAGTGGATTGGTTTTGCTTCAGAAAGAAATTGGGAAATCTGTTCAAGTATCGTTTTTTTTTCTTGCAAGCATGCTGAATTTAATGCCTAAGGCTAAAGCAATATATATTTATTGACTATTATTCCAAATGAAATTACTTTCTACAAGTGCTCAATTTACCATGAATGGCCTATAAAATGCAGGCATTCACGACATAGAGAGATACACTCCAACTTACAAAAGAAAGGCTCTTGGCAAGGAGGTTTGTGCAGTTAAACCGAATGTATTCTATCCCTGTGCGTGTGATGTGGGAGGTAGAAAAGACATACAATGCCGATCAATGATTTACAAACACCACCCTGTTCTGTATCTTACTTCAAGCATTTTGCAAGAAAGGTTTGCCACACTAAAATCAAAGCGAATAAAACAAATTGTAAATTGTAGGTTTGAGAAACATGTTGAATCCATACATACAAAAACAAAACAATGTCTTTAAAAAAATTATTAAACCCCCAAAGAATCCATACGAACCGTTATAAGTAATAAATATTTTCATACGTTCTAATGACTCCCGTAGTACTTTCCATCTAGGCGACTGTGCAATGTAACGTTAAAATGATATAAAAATACAAACATGCTGAGACAAACCGAAGGGTAGATGGCCAAAAGTACTTTCGTGTAGAGAAGAAAGTTATATTGTGAAACAAACCAGTCAGAAATCTTTTACCAGTCCATGCACTATTGCAAGAGACCTACGAGAAAATTTCAAAGTTGCTGTCACCAATGGCAGTGAGAAGAGTGTTCAGCAATAGTTGCTATAATGCAAGAACACCACAGAAGTAATTGTACATAGGCAAATGTAATTATAAGAAGAGACTTATGTTTGCGAAGGTATATTTACAGAACGATTACTGGACAGATGTAATATTTACAGATGAGACTAAATTCAAGGTTTTCGATCATGACAGTCCGCTAAAAGTGTGGAGAAAATCGAATAAAGAGATAAATCCCCAACATTCTTGCCCTACCGTCAAGCATGGCGGGCGTTCAGTTACGGTGTGAGGGTGCATGAGTGCATGTGGTGTAGGTGAACTGGCATTTATGTATTGACTCTTGGATCAATAAAATTATATTGACCTGTTTAAACATAATTTGCCACCTAATGCCATACAACTTGATGTAGTAATGCACATTTTACCATGATAATGGTACTAAGCGTAAATCCTGTGCAACACGAATATGGCTACTGTATAATTGTCCTCGTGTAATAGAAACTGCACCCCAATCCTCAAACTTAAATTCAATAGAACTTTGGGCATACTTAGACATAAAGCTACGAAAACATCATGTTTCAAGCACGCGGCGGGACTTGAAGGAGAAAATCCTTCATAAGTGGAACAATATCACTCCTAGTGTCATACAAATGGTAGTAAATTCAATGCCAGCGCATTTGAGAAGCGTTCTGAAGCAAAATGGAGGGCATGCAAAATATTAAATGGAGAATTTATTTTGTTTATGTTGATGTACGAAAATATTTGTTCTTCGTACGAAGGTGTATGAACATTTCTGATTCGGAATACGTGCATTTATTTATATTTGTGTAATATATTACTTTGTTTTTAATAAGGAATGTTGTTTATTTGTTGTATTTGATGAAATGGAATACATAAAACAGATGGACGCAGGGCTGGATTTTCTATTTGGCCGACTAGGCCCGGGCTTAGAGCGTCACTTTTCCAAGGGGTGGCATGGAGAAAGACATGTCTGCCTTAAATTGTCATCATTGATGCTGAAGACAGCTGCGTTACTTCACTATCACTGTGAAATGCGACACACAGGCGTGAATGCACTTTATTGATAATCTTTGTTTACACGATACTCTTTAGATAATAAACAGCACACATCGCATATTTGATACACATTGTTTTCATTTTCAACCTTTATGTTCACTCAGGAATTCGCTTGATAAATTATCTTTTGTATTAAATATCACAAAACTCCCTGGCAGTGTCTGACACAGTCTTGTAACATATATATTTTCCCCGGAGAGGGGGGGTGGGGTGGGTAGGGAATTTGAACCTTCACCACCCTCGCGGTGAGAGGATTGACCACTGCGATAAGGGCAGTATGATTCAATACCATTGTTCTCTGTTTTTGAAATGGTGTAGTTGCCAGTTGGCACTAGTTGTGGTGCTGATGTAATGCGGGCAGCGTGGCGTGGGCCACATCATAATCACGTTTCGCACCAATGTTGTTTATTTGTGTTCGGTCATACTATGAACATGTCCGATCTTATAAGTGTAAAATAGGTACGTGTGCATCCGCATGTTTAAGTGTTGTCTGCCTGTGACTCGTGAACAAATGAGTACCCAAAGAGCAAGACTCATTTAAAAGCGTTAAAGAAGAAATGAGTGGTACTATTTTAAAGCAGATCCCTAAGATTTTTATTTTTTTGTATGTAACAGTGATAACCGACAGGACAAAGATGTCGCCGACACCGTGGCTGCAAGTGATAATGCTACAAACAGCAGCAGTGTTTCTATAAATCGTCCTTCCTTTGATAGTGATGACTTAGAGGCTACCGATGCATGTGTTTCGTCATTCCCAGAAAAATTATTTTTTGCTCAAGAACAGCGAATTCCAACATAAAGTACCAATAATTCACTGAACATTGGCAGTATCCATCTACATATCAATGTTGAAGAGACCTATACGAATTTGATGATACCAGATGCAACTAGCAATCCTAAGAAAAGTGTTTTTGAACCCAGTACATATCCAGCCCAGTGGGAAATTAATGAGGAGCTATGAGATTATGTGGTCATTCATGGAATCGAACAAAACTTAGATGCAGATTTCAGTGCTTCCAAACGTAAGTACCCTGATAAAGAAAGGCTTGTTTCAAGGTATATTTTTTTCTCGGAAACTGGATAATGGGGAGACACGTGTTAGGCCTCGGCTAATATACTCGCCATAAAAGGGATGTGTTTTTTGTGCGACTTGCTCGCTATTTGGTGGGAAAATGGCATGTATACTTAAGGGTTTAATGACTGGAAAAATGCTTCTTAAAGGGACAAGACCTTGAGATTCACCTCACCATAAAAATTGCATTGCTACACTTAAACTGAGAGGAAATACTAAAGCACAAATTGATAACAGGCTGGTTGCACATTTCGAGCAAGAATGAATCTACTGGAAAAATGTTTTGAACTCTATCATCGAAGCAGTGAAGTATTTGGCTATTAAGGGGTTACCATTTCGTGGTACTGATAAACACATAGGAAGTAAAAGCAATGGCAATTTTATAGGGTTGCTTAAGTTTCTTGTAGAGTTTAATACACTCATGGCAGAACATCTAAGAAAACATAGCGACAGAGCGTCAGGACATACATCCTAATTTTCCAAGACCATTTAAGAAGAAGTGATTATTTTTATGGCTGAAAAAGTAAGAGATGAAATAGTGAAGGAAGTGAAAGAAGCTAAATACTTTGGTATAAGTATCAATTCCACTCAAGACATTTCACACACTGATCAACTAACGTTTTTTATATGCTATATTAAGAAGGATGGAGTTGGAGAGCCAGTTGAACAGTTCATTTGTTTTTTATAAAATGAAGGACATAAGTCAGAAGAAATAGCTAATGTTGTTTTTACTGTTTTGAGCAAATATGAGTTGGACATAAAAAACTGCAGGGGCCAGCCATATGACAATGCCTCGAATATGGCTGGAGCATATACAGGCGTACAAGCAAGGGTGAAGGAACTTTGTCCCTTTGCTGACTTATGCCATATGCAGCACACTCTCATAATCTTTTGGGTTCATGTGCTGCGGAATCTTGCACTGAAGCAGTATCGTTTTTTGGATTGCTTCAAGAACTGTACAATTTTTTCTCAGCTTCCACATACGCTGAGCTCTCCTAGCTCGAAATTGCAAAGGAAAAGGAGGTCGGACACTACAAAGTCTGTCGAAGACTCGTTGGTCTATTCGAAATGATGCATGCTATGTACTAGAGAGTAATGGTGTGGACTATTTGAGACCTTGCAGACTTTAGAAAGTGATAGTTCAGAAAAACCTCAAACGAGGAATGAGGCATCTTCATTGAGACAAAAATTAAATATACTAAAAACTGCATTTATGGTAGTCGTCTGGACTGCAATCCTCTGTAGGTTTAATGCTGTTAAGTGCCAAGCTGCAGACAGTAAACATAGATTTGGGGTAAGTTGTGAAAATGCACAATTCGCTCTCTGACTTCTTAACAAATTCAGGAGAAATAGAAATGTTTGACCACTATGAATGCCTTGCGAAGTCGTAGAGCATTATATAAATTTACAAATTTGACGAGGGAAGGAAAAGGAAGCGCACTCTGAGGCCTGATGAGACTAAGGCTGGAGAAATAACTTTTAATACTTGGTCAGATAGTTATCGTATTGGTACATATAATGTAATTCTGGATACACTAAGATCACAACTGCAAGTACGAAGTGCACATTACAATGAGCTTCAAGAAAAGTTTGGCTTTTTAGAACATCTCAACACATATGAACCAGCACAGATTTCTTCAGCTGTAAGTAAACTGGCATCTTACTACAACAGAGATCTTGAAGCATCCATTGAAGAAGCGTCATTGCACCTTAGAGTGCATGTGAAGAAACAAACACCTGACGACGAGGGAAATGTCAACCTAATAAAATTAAGTAAATTTTTAAACCAAGAAGGGTTCGTTGAAGTCCATCCCAATGTAAACATAGAACTAAGAATGATTCTCAGTGCTCCAGTAACAAACATATCAGCCGAATGGTCTTTCTCTACTCTTCGACGTGTGAAAAACTTCCTGAGATCGACCATGGGAGAAGGCAGGTTATCGGCCATGACAGTGCTGAATATCGAGGGACAGATGCTGCGGGATCTGGACTTCGAGGATGTTATCAATTCCTTTGCCCAAAGGAAGGCTAGAAAGAAGATCTTCGGATAAGACATCTTACTAGGCATAAGTTAAAGTTATTTTTTCTTTCATAGAAGGCAAATAAAATTTCTAAATGTTGTCCTTACTATTGAATGATACCATGTCAGTGTTTCCAATGCAATCATTTTCATAATATTGACAGTTCTGGTTATCTTTATTTTTTAGTGTTGTGATTTATTAACATTACATTTACACGGTTCAAATTCAAATGTCGCACCTCGTATACTCTCCGTGGATCTTAAAATAATAAACAAATATGAGGTAGGAAAAATAAAACAGTTTTACTGGAGGGGCGACACATTTTTATGGCCCTGGCTGGATGCATATGCGTGTGTTAACCTAATTGCTTACTCTAAAGACGTCGTGAAAAGAACAGGATGTATGAACATTTGTGATGGTCACTGTATATACATATTAGGACTTGTTCTATTTGAAAATGCTTTCCGTGGTATTCTTCAAACACAAGAATGATTTAATTACATTCGCAATTAGACCTTACTTTAATTCTTACACAATCTGAACAACTTTTAAGCCAGTAGAGACTACTGGCATCAAACTGAATAGACACAGATCTGCCCATCACTCACATCTAGAATGTTTTCAGTCTGAAAACAAAAACTACTTAAACGTCGCGTATATGCGGTCACGGGGAAAACTATAAGGACAGTGGTTGATAGCAATTAGTGACATTCGTGGGATAAGCTTAGCCTAAAGGCAGAAAATAGGTAATCAGCGACGTTTAATGTTACTTACTGAGGTACAATATGACACACAAAACAAACAACACAAACTACGGAATCACTTCATAAGACTAAATCATCTGTCTTCAGTTCTTATAAACGTTGGACATACATCAGCAAAGTGTTGATCATTGTTCACTCGACAGATATTTGTTAACTTCCCTTTCTACGAACAACGTCCATCAGTCTATTTAGCTATGAATTAACAAGTTTTCTAGTAATGTCTGGCCCAAAATGCTATTATAATTTGGTAGAAATGTCTCGTTTCTGTTTTGTGGGAAGACATTTTTTTTTCCTTACTCTTCTCTCCAATTTCTCCAGAAGATTATAAATGGTGTTCAGGTCAGGTGAGAGTGATTGGGTATTTTATGGCATATGGGGTGTGTTGTAAACGGTCCATTTTGCAGTGTGCTTGCAGTCACTGTCATGTTGGAAATAGAATACCGTTGGATTTCTGAAGTTCGACCTTGAATTTCATTCCTACTGGTTATGTTATTTTGTGTCGTTGTAATATAAAATGTTACAGTATCATAGAATGTATTTTATTTATTAGCATATGTTTGCATCCATATAAAAAACATGTGTAACAAACAAAGGTGGTCTCGTGTGTATGGTTCTGACTCCCACTCTTTCGGGTTTGAAACCACCTCGCACCATTAGTTTGAATGTCAATGTGGCATAGCGTTCGCTACTATCTACTTCATCCCAGGCATCCGCTATTAGCTCCCAGAGAGCATCTTTATTTGCTGGCTGTGGTTCAGGCCAGTTTGCCGCCATCATGGGCTTCGTCTCCGACCAAACATTCTCAATTGGATTCAAGCAGGCACTGTAAAGTGGCCAATCTACGAGCTCTAGTTGGTCTTGACTTGCGAACCATTCTTGAACCCTCTGAGAATTGTGTTTCGGAGACTGGTCCTGCTGAAAGCGCAGCACACCACAGGGATACAAAAGTCGCACCGAGGGAATCATAATATTCTCTAGAATATGAAAATACTGCCCGGCATTGAGGCCGTGTGTATTCGGACCTTGATCTTCGTTTCTGTGCAACACGCCTATCATGCATGCACTCATCCATCCCCAACACTCAAGGCATGCATGACCACAGCGAGAGCACCCAACCACATATTCCGGATTGTGTTGGGTACCACTAGGTCTGAAATACGTATCGGCCTATCATTAGCTGAGGAAAACACACACTCCTTGGAGAATACGACATCTGACCAGTCACTGTCAATATTTTTCTCGGTAAACGAGAGTCAATAAATCCTGTGCTCATTGGTGAGCCTTTGCTTCATCGAAGCACACCGGGATTTCAGTCCTGCCGCCGTCAAGCGCCTAAGAATGGTACTCGAACTACCAGGAAAGTGCGTGGCACGTTTAAGCTGAATGGCGCTCCTGAAAGGAGTCAACTATACCTGGGTAATCAGACTATTGTCCTCTGCTGCAGTCGACACCCTCCATGAAGCCGCTCCTCCGCGACGTGTCACGTCACCCATGTCCCAGCACTGTCATACCCATCGACTCGCAGTGCTCTCTGGAACACCGTAACATCGGCCTGCTTCAGCGGCGGAAAAACCTGCCGCCTCAACAACGCCTGTGTCCCTCTCCCTAACCGACTGGCTGTGGTGAGACATCGCTGCAGAATGACGTTTCACTTCCTCGAACCGTCTGACTCTGGCGAGACATCGCTACACGATGACGTGTAATAAAACGGTTGTATATGCCTGTGACGTAGAAAGTACACATTCCCAGAGTCGAATGGGGCCTAAAGGTGTGCGTAATATGTGTGTTGTCAGAGGATACCTGTTTAAAAAGGGAGACCATAAGGCGTGTCCAAAACTGCAGTAAGGCACTCAACTGATCACATGACGAAGTTTAGGGCTACAAATACATGGGCAATCAGGAAGAAATTCTGCGACTTTGGAGGGGCACGCTAAATGCTCAAACTGCCCGTCAAATCATCTGATGCTTTTTACTTTCATTACCCGTCGTATGACCGTGCAAGCACAGATGTGTATAATAACACGAATATGAACAGTAAAACACAGACATGTTGTTTTGTGTGAGAGTAACTCTTTTGTTTGTCAATATATATACTTGTATTATATTTTGATTTACTATATGAGACACCAACAAGACAGCTGATAAACGTAGTATTATTTTAGGCTGTTCACGGTAAAGTGAGCCCTTTTTAAGGTTCTTCTAAATATTTCCTTTCATCCAATTTCCATATTCCTGCGGCTTTTTAATATAAATATTGAAATGTGACCAATAAACACAGTGTATACATTCCTTGCCCTAAACATTTAATGCCTGAGGCTGCAATACGATATATGTATTATTGGTTTATGCCTGTAGGGAGGGTCTTAAAAAATACTCACTTTACCATGAACAGCCTATTGCAGGAACCAAAAAAATAGTAAACGAAGAGGTTTCCTACAGATAAAATCGACCGCCTCCTTGGCGAATGCGCATCGGCATGTGTCAGATCTCAAAGTTACCTTATATATGTATACACATTCATATTCCTTACTTTGCCTAAGTGATAAAACAACTTCGAAGTACACCTTTTCGTAAACAACAATTTTACTACTGTCAGCGTTGACACATTACTTAGAATATATCGTACATTCTGTAGGTTGTTACTTATTTCACATAAATTAAATGAATGGACATTATCAGTGAAATATAAATGAACTGGCAGTACTGCTACGTGTGCCAAGCGCAATAAAACGAGCAGTGGGTACGCAATTTAGTCTGAAAGAAGTTTGGAAGTTAGGGGTGTTGTGTGCGGAGGGCCGTTACATTCACTATTTGTTAGGTGAACGCACGGTAGGAAAGAAAAAAAAAGTTAAAATATGTATGTGAGCGCCACAAGTTTAGGTTGGACGTAGAAGGTGTCATATTTAGGTTTGCACGTATCTATATGCACCTTAATAATTTTGCAATCTTCAGCTTACCAGAGAAGAAACTGAGGATCTCTGGATCACTGTAAATAACATGCACATATGCAACTTGCATACATTCTTAGCACTTCATATAAAATACAACATGAGAAATCTGAATAATTAACATATTAATAAAATGAAAAATAAATAAAATCAGACCAAATGTGTAATGCAATTCAACGAGATCTAAAATTCAAATGTGAGATATTTATTAAACTTTAAATATTTGTGTAAGAAAAATCATTTTACTCAAAAAACAAATTAAACTTATGTTTATGACCAAAAATGCAGTACCACCATCCAGTAAAGAATATAGTTAAATCATCTTAGGAAATTAAAACAAATTACAAGATAAAAAATCTGCAAAATTAAACAACTGACAACTGACTTGAAATTAAAATCAGAAATAAAAATTGGTTCATAACCGGAAGTAGCTTTCCTCAATTCCTAACTGATAAGAATCTGAGTAAGCTCCCAAGTAATTAGTTGCATTTACAGTTCTCACGATTCAAACCTTTACTTGAAAATGTCAATTTACGTTTTAATTACTTCAGAAGAATTACTCCTCACTTTCCCTCAAATAGCTAAACTCTACTCAAATGAGATTAAACTAAGTTCAATAGTTTTTAGATATTAAGGTGCTCCGGCGTTAGTAGCTCATACGGGATCTCGGGACTACTGATTATACACAAGTTAAAGTTCAGAAAATGCCTAGTTCCGTAAATTAAACTTCTGAAAATGCTATAAGTTCGTAGAAATAGATTACAAGTGAAGTATTTCACATAGGTCTGCACCCAGACTCTCAAACTCCTTGGCATCGCCTGTATTCTGACGCGTCGCTAACGTGGCTGACATGGTGCCTGGCGTCTAGAGATCGGTGTACTGGCATCTACAACAAAACTCACTAATATAATTGGCTAGACACCTGCCATCAACCCTCCTCTATAATCGGTTGTGGCAGTGACCTAATCACTACCTCTAGGACTTATTACTAACCTTTTCATAGGTTGGCGCTGGGGATTCCGTAAGATTGAAATCTGAGCGAAAATACTATTATCCATCCATGTTGAAAGACCCACCCAGAAGCAAGCCTTTCAGGATCTCCATTCAAGACTAGCCAATCGCGGCCTACTTCCGACTAGACCTCATTAAAATAAAATAAAGTAAATTTAAGAATCTTTCTAATAAGAGAATTAAGTAAATTATTATACTTTAAAGATCATAAAGTAATTACTGAGAACAAAAATAAACATATAAATAAAATATTACAACATTGATATAACAATGTGTTAAAACTAAGAATACTGCATGAAAATGATCATAGAATATAGAAATTAAGCAGACTGGTGGTCTACACAAATCATAAATTACGTGATTTAAATGTTACCATTACATATGAGAAATGTGTAAAAATTAATATTAAAATTAAAATAGCGTGTGAAATAATTTAAATAATACAATTCAAGCACTTATATAGCTAATCTGCACGTACCAAACATATCATAAAAACGTATGTTCTGTCGACCTATGACAATAATTGCTGTTTATGATATTATGCTTGAGGCTTTCACTTTCTATATTTATTAAATTCCTATATTTTATAATGAGAGTGTATGCTGGTTTTGTGTAGAATAATTACGCAATTTTTTTTTAGTATTGTCACAACCAACTTTGTTTTTGTGATGAACTGGCAGAAGAAAGACGCATAGTCCAATCTTGAGGTAATTTAGACAACATATGCTCATTCGCATTGGACGTACAGTAGTTGCACTAGCCTTTTAAAGATCGTGGTGCATATGATCAACTTACGGTATTGATTTAACTGCTCTTGAAAATTATCAGTATTCAGCAATACATAGGACGAGCTCTCGACACAATCGGCATTCTCACATCATCAAGCGCTGTAGCTTCTCGATAACACCTTATCCCAATACAAACACCACGTACGAAGACAACAGCTGATCTCCATAGATTGTGTTTACTACAGTCGATGGTATATTCACTGCAGTTAGTTCTACACACATATACTAATAAGCGAAAAAGAGCTCAGCCCAAAACGACCTAATCGTGTGAACAGGCAACACAGAATGACTAACCCACACACTCTGTGAGTCATCTGATTTGGCAACATGGAAGTTTGCAGCAGCATTTTGGCATCATTAAAATAAATATGTAACGATCCACAGTGATTGTTAGCAGTGGCCTGAAAGTTGTTCATTTGCGATATAAAACAGAAATATTCAAGCGTTAACTGGATATTTTTAAGTATCTGAGAGTAATTATCACTCTTATTATTTACTTGTCTTGAATCCACATTTTGTTCAGAGGCAAAATGTTTGTTATACTGAATATTTTATTAGACAATATGTAACTGTGTTCCAATTTGTGTTCATTATTTCTACAGTTCGCACAATATGTTATATGCAAAGTTATTTACTACACAGCGATTACTATAACTATGAAGGCATTTTCAGATATTACGTCGCATTAAACACACACGCAACAATTTTATCTCTGTTTTAGTTTTACTGACCTAAATAAATATTACAGCAACACTACCATTTTTCAATAACTATAGGAATATAGTTTTGAAACATATTAAAAATCGCACTTTAAAGGTTTACTAGTGTAATTATGCCACGATCGCTAGGAAGTGTGTGGCCTTCAACAATCTTGTAGTTCTCACTCCATACGAATTTCTAGTGACTATGTAGAGTCTAAATGGGCAAGCAGAAGGTTCTTAATATTGCAATTGCCTTCTCATTCTACTGTTTCTTGGGGTTTTACGTCTACAGGTTGTTCGCTGTAACTTGCGCGCTTTTGCAAATAGACAGTGCCCGTAACCACATATAGTTTAATATGTGCACCGGTTGATGTACTGCTGTAATGCTAGCCGCGACTCACGTAAACGGGGTCTCTGTTTCGCTATCGCATTATAACTGTCTTGTTCCAAACCAATGGCCACAGAAAATCGATTCCTATAGTTTGTGCAAGGCTACCACTGAACAAGAAGTGGCTGCGTAGAAACACGTTAATTTTGCAAATAACTTAAGAGTGTTGCTTGATAACATTCTTACTCAATATCATTATAAACATACATATGTATACAAGTCACTTGACCTATAGTAACACCAATGTTGCATGAGGCGAAAGACACAAGAAAGTGGGAAGGGATTTCAACACTGTACTACGTTAATCGCGGGCAGTTCAAAATTTCTTACAGTACCACTGTAATTATGTTCTGAACTGGTAGGGGGACGTTACCTTGATTGTGGTTACACAGTCGCACCGGTTAAAAATGTGCAGTTTAGTATATTAGTGAAATCAACCCTACGCATAAGTATAATAAGTCTAAACACAGTAAATCAATTCCATGAAGTAAGTAATACATTAAAAATTACTTCTTATAGTGATTTATTCTGATGAGTAATTTCTCTGTTGTATTAAAAGGTCGTTAATCTTTATTAGCATTCAATTTTAAAACATGTCTGTAAATTAATATTGGAATACACAACCATTTTCATACAATACTTTTCTGGGCAGTGTATTCGGTTCTACATATCATTCTATCTACTGTTTCTTAACATGAAATTCAAACTGCATTCAAACTACTCCTGTTCATGAAACATGTCCTCCCGTAGTACATCATGTGTATATATTGTGAAGTCTATTGTGGAGTCATGTTGATTGTCTTCCATAATGCGTTTAATTTATGGCTACAAAGGTTCAATCATATTATTCAGATCTGGTGACCAAGGAGGTCAACGCAAATTTTACATGCATTGTTGGTTCCGAAACCATCTCTAGACTGGTTTTCTTCTATGGACTACATTACTCTAACATGCTGTATCATTAAAGGTCTCGATGCTTTAATACACCTGTGGCCACTAAATTTGCAATATCATGAAGATCATGAGGCATCACAACCGGAGTAGTAGCCATCATACACGGGTGACATGTTTATACTGGCAGCTCGATACTACGTATGTATGGTAGGAAATCAGTACTTTGTGCCCCACTTCCCACGGAATTAACCGCCGTTACACGCACGTGGCTTCGATGCGTGCCCAAAGTTTATCCGATGTAGTGGCGAGAATCGTGTCACAACCCAAATATCTTTCGACCATGGACCACACGTTTTCGATTAACGAGAGATCCGGTGAATACACAGGCCAGGAAAGCAGTGTTACATGGTGGTCATCCAGCAGCCGTTGGACGATGTGTGCCACATGAGATCGCGCATTTTCCTACTCGCACATGTCCCCAAGTTGGCCCTGAGGTAAGGGGACGACAACAGGTTCCAACACCTCCACGATGTAGTGGTTACTGGGCAGCCTACCAGCGATGTGGACTAGGCACGAGTGGGACTGGAATACGATGTCGCCCTATGTCATTATTACAGGTGCCAGGTCGGTGTGACTATATATTATGTAAGACTCGATCAGGCGTACACCACGGTGCTGCGAAAGGTTAATACGACCATAGTTATGCTACAGGTAGAAGCAGAACTCGCTGGTTAAAACTACGGCAATCCATTCGTCCGTCAATGTCCGACGTTTCACGCATCATTTCAGCCGCAGGAACCTGCAGTATGTGAGCATTCAGTGGCAGCCGCGGTAATGTGCGCCTGAACATGAGGCGTCGATTCTCTAGACGGCGACAACTGTGCGTGAGAACACAGATTGATGCACCAGACACCTGACATCCCGAGCGAGAGTTTTTGATGTGACTGTATGGCCTGCAATCGCCATGCCTTCCAGATGTCTGGCCTGGCGTTCGTTGGTGCGACGGGGCCGTTAATGGAATTCTGCACATCGCTCAGCCCATACCTCCTCGACCCCTGATCTAATATCTGCTTCGCTTTAGTTACACCTCTTCCAATCCGAGGACCAATATCGCATTAGAACAATCCACAATCTCGATAGGCTAAGATTCTTCAGCGGTCAAAAGAGGAAACATGTTTCTGAGGCTGCCGTGTTCTCCGAACATACATACTGATTCGTTTGTGCACATCAGCGGCAGCGAAATATACATCCCCTAAATCACAGTTGCTCTCCAACCTCCACTTATATACTTCTTTACAGCATGGTGCCACTCGGCGAACAACTAATTACACCATTGTTCTACTCTACGTTACGCAATCTCCCAATGTCTGATCAATACTCTGCGTCCTTCATGATGAATTTCGAAATGCCAGCAGTGTACTAAGCATTATGTGTACTTACTGATTACCATTGTAGTATTCCAATAAGTAAAATTATTTGGGGGAGCCTGCACAAGGGGTGAGGAGATCGGATCATCAGAGATGTTCATACTCTGCCATTCTGATCACCTGATGGCCATTTTAGATGTAGCTGACCTTGATCTTGACCATCAACCTTGACCAAGACCTTTGACCTCGACCCCGGTGAACATTAACCTTGAAAATTCAGAAATTACAAAATATTTCAAAAACATCTAAAACAATATAAAATATTCCATAAAAATCCATAAATGTATAAAAACTTGTAAAATATTACTTCTTCATTTATTTATTTAAAATGATTAAAACATTTCTCCAAAACTATTATAACACATTTCCGGAGGTCCACAAGCCCCACGCTCAGAAGACGACTGACCCCCTCCACCCCCACACACCTTGCGAGGTGGCGCTGTGGTAATTCACTGGACTCGCATTCGGGAGGACTCGGCTGCGATTCACAGTCCGGCCATCTTGATTTCGGCATTCCATGGTTTCCCGAAATCACTACATGTGAATTCTGGAATGGTTCCGTAACAAAGGCCATTGCCGATTCCTTCCTCGATCCTTCCTGTGCAACTTTCTCCGTCTCTAATGACCTCGCTGTCGACGATATGTTAAGCCAACTACCTACCCACCTACTGCTCCCACACCCATCACCTATACTCATGCTGTCGTTTGCGGTCATCTTGGTTTTTCGTTCGTCTTTCCTTTTACATTGCTGAAGGCTGCCATCCTGTATTTTTATCTGTCTTTTGTTTATACATTGCTGGAGGCCACCATATTGGATTTCATATGTTTTCATTTACATCACCTATGTGGTGCTAGTGTATAAATTATCGATTAAACCACCAGTTGGTGGCCATAATTAATTATGTTTTAAAGTATACGTTGTGCTGAGGGTGCCCTCCACATTTGATTCTATTTTCAATGTTTGGGTAGAGCTGTGTTCTCGGTTATGCCGCCAGGTGAGATGATGGCACAGGTTCCCTCCAACCCCACCCACATTTTTCATTTACTAATTACTCACTTCATCCAAACCCTGGTACCACCACCCTTGATTCTCATTGGCTAATTAATCGTGTGTTTTCGGAAACCTTCGTTCCGATCAATCAGCGGTCATTCAGGGCGGACTATTGTCCCCCCCCCCCAAAAAAAACTCTTGTTCCATATGACAACATTTCCAACATATTAAAGGTGTCCATAGTCAGCCGGTATTCAGTGTATGTTATTGGAAGATACCAAGAGCCGGCGATTCACAATCCCTGCCCCATTGGAACGAACGTCCTTAACCTTAACAAGCAGCTATGCTAAGCGCCGTTTCGACAGCTCGTCGAGATATATGCCACATTACGTCATGCATGCAAAAATGAAAATAATTTCTGTGCTCCATGCAACTCAGAAGCCTTACGACTATGGAGTTATGATAATACATTGTACATTTAACACATATTATGTGTTTAATGCCATCCTTGACTCAGAGATAAAACTCGTTTAAAAATAACAATTTCTTGTATTGTATTGGATATGCAGAATTAAAAGGATATTGTGTATTCTGCATAAATAAATGTGTTTCGTTTTAAAACTAAATGTTTTGTATCTCGAGTTATGTCCTGCTCACGAAAATTTACAAAACACTGTTGGTAAAGGAAAAACATATATTTTATATATTTAGTATATCAGTTTTATTGTAATTTAAAGAAATTAAATAATATTCAATAATACTCTAACCATCATTTGTGTGTATATATGTGTATATATATATATATATATATATATATATATATATATATATATACATCTATTAACTTACTTATTTATGCATTTTAACAGATAGAAATTAAGGATTAGGTGTAACAAAACACTTTGCAATTGAAGTTGTCTCGAATATTATCCTTTCACCTGGCGTGTAGCCACTGCAGAGATGTTGGCAAGAGTCAGTCGGCAGGCGGCAATCTTTCCATCAATCCTTCGCATGTGGAGCGATTATGGAGCATGTGGAACAATTGTGGAGAATGCGAAGCGATTATAGAAAATGTGGAGCATGTAGAGCATGTAGAGCGATTGTGGAGCATGTGATGCTGATTGTGGTGCATATGGGTCACAAGTTAGAATAAAATTCACTTATTTAAAGTAAAATTATGTAGTCTTCTTCCAAAGCTGAAATGTGTATTCTTTATTTAGGAATGTCGCTTTAAAATTTATATATATAGTATCGGTCCCTCGGTATAGTTAATAGCTTACTAAGTAAATTGTTTTTGCTCTTTGCAATAAAATTGCCTGGCGTCATGGTGCGCATCCAACAAGCTTCACAATTTGTTAAAAAAATATTTTGCACTTTGTTTTCAACCAGGCAGCACACACAATCAGCATCGGAGGAAGGAACCGAACATGACCTATGCTAAGTAACCATCAAAGTGTATTCCTGGAGTGATTTCAAGAAACCATGGAAAAAACTCAAATCAGTATGTATGGACTAAGAACTGAACCTGGGTCCTTCCGAATGCACATACGGTGTTTCATCATGGCAGCATCTCGTTATGTTTTATAGAAGCAGGAATGTCACCCCACCAATGCTGGGTCATACATGCATATGTATGCATTTCGCCTTGCAAACATTTGTGTGTTTGTTATTTCTATTCTTACTATCATCGAATTCTGCTACTGAGACATTGGATACCGAAGTGTGTAAACGGAAAAATTGGACATAAACTGCTCAATATTATCAAACTTTCCTCAATTGCACAAATACAGCTAGCAGCTGGTAAGCCATTGCAGGACTGGTATATGTGCCGTCTTTCACAGAAACCAATAATAGATTAAGAATGCTGTTAACTTAAAAAAACGTAACCTTTTTGTCTTGATGTACCAATTCCCTAACAATGGACTACATGGAAAAGCATTCGCCCGCTTTGATGTTTTTTTTTAACAGATACTTCTCTTTAGGAGTATGTTAAGCATTGCTGGAAATATTGTGATTACAATGAGTTAATGAGCTGGTGAAACATATTTTCCCTCACATTCTTCGAATTTAACACATACGACTTTTTTCCTTGCGAATAATGATGTATCTGGCAATGACTCGAGAAGTCAAAGTATGCTTGGTGGATAGAGAAACCAGATCTTTTTCAAACTTATTGGTATATTAAGGCATGCAAAACGGTGCTGCTGATGTAGGATAGGCATAGCATAATATTCCCTTAGCATGTTTACTGGTCATATATAATGTAGAATGCATGATTAGGGTTGTAAGTATTAATGGTGAACAGTTCTGTTGAAGTTTGATGCCTATGTTATGAATTTGTCAACTATATCTTGTGGTTCGGATATTTCATACACCTATGATTTTAAGTAAACATAGGGTATACTTGACCCTGCGAACCTTCTCGTAGTCATGGGTTATGTCTATGCTATGATTTTAACAACTAAATCTTATGTGGTTCGGAAAATATAGCCAACTATGCTTATAAGTAGAGAGAGGGTATACTTGGCTCTGTAACCCTTCCCATCATTGTGGACGATGCCTATGTTAGGAATTAGGCAATAATATCTTACATGGTTCGGAAATTACAATCAACTATGCTTATAAGTAGACATCGGGTATACTTGGTCCTGCGACCCTTCTCATCGTCGGGTGTGTAGCCTTTGTTATGAATTAGACAATTATATCTTATGGGGTTCGAAAGTTACAGTCAACTATGCTTATGTTAGGTCTGGTGAGCATGTAAACCGATGCTGGTATTTGGTACCGCATTATGGTGTTAGGTCAACAGATTCCAAAAGAAATGACAGAGCATGATACTCGGCACCCCCCAGGACACTAGGTGTAAGGTTCCCAATACCCTGGCATCGGATTGACAGAGCTGGAGGTTGGGATCCAAGATAGCCACCGCGGGCGTGAAGGAAAATATGAAATATTTCGGGGGAAAACGGGAAATTTTTCCCGCATGGCATCATCAAAGATGGTGGTCGCCTAGTTCCCTTGTCCGCAGCTCCAAGCCCTTCTTAGAATGCCCATTTGTATACTACTTCATACGAAGCTTTACTAGAAGATATGCATCAAAGTGCAGTACTTAGTGTTTACTACATTAGAAGTATAATTATAAACATCTTTATAACATGCTCATTATTTTCACTGACGCCAAATAGGTTGAATAATTTTTGAGGAATGTTATATAAGCATTATATTTGTGGTAGCACTGTTTTCCAAAATGGCTACCATTATAGACTTATCTAATGGCACCAGCAAACGTCTGTGTAAGCGAGTTCAATCTTATTCTCTAGACTGCGGCTCGGCACTGTCCAGTCTCTAGCTGAGTGGCAAGATTGCGTCCCGGCAGTATTCATGCGGATATAAAAACATTCGATATCTGGTCTTGAGTAATACCAAATGCAAACTTGGCCACGGAGACTTTTTGCTGGTGAAAACAGGTAGCAGTGCTCTTGTGACAGTGTGTGCTGCTGGATTTCTTTACCTCCTGTGTGTATTGTTCGATACAATACAATTGATTTTCTATTATTGAGTGCAAATTTTCAGTTCAAATACTAAACAGTGTCAAATTAAAATCACATTATATAAAAGTAACGACGAGTTGGAATACTTTCTTTGGTTAGATGCATCAACAGATTAGTTGTTCCTTTTCCACATTTTCATAGTATCTTTCACGATTAAAATGGGGTTGAGTGGAGGATATAAATATTTGATCTAAAGGTTTACGGTGCATCGTACGAAATATCTCAACAGGAATGCATAACTCAAGACAACATTTGTTTACGAAATTTGCGAACATTGATAGGCTTGAGACAGCATAATACTAAGCCAACTTGAACATAGTTTACAGCATAGTAGTTTTACTTCTAAAAATAATCCAAAATATTCAAATAAGAACACACGAAGTCGTACATAGCTGTCATCTACCTAGTCAGTGCCGAATGTAATTTCGTAACATATTCATAGTTGTTGGCACGATTTTTTGATGACATAGAATTCTTGAATTGTGTCTCTTGTCGAAATCATCAATCACAATACGGAGCAGATAATAAATTTTTTCTAATAGTGAATAATAAATTTAAAACTTTTTAAATTCTAATAACTTTATATTAAATGATAAGTGAATATTTAGTACAATCCCTGCTAGACAGAAACACAAAATTGATTTGAGAAAAGGATAAAGATACAATTTTATTTTAAATTTTTTTATTCAAAAGAAAAGTGATGTATGGAGGTTAAGCTAAACCATAAATGTTTTAAAACAACGTTCAAAACTTTGCCTGCAGTTTCTCCATTCAAAATAGCGCAAATATATGCAAGCGAATACCAACCAACGTGGCTGTGAATTATAGGTATAATGTGGAACAAGTAATTAATATATTACTTAAATTGTAACTTAGAAATTATATCCAATGAAGTAAGCTGCTTTTTGTTCACTTAAAATAAGTTCTTATAACTACTGTGTTCTGGTTGACCTATTGGCTGCCCCTTGTGGCGCAGTCGGTTGAGTGTTGAGTGTGAGTAGTTCTGCTTTAGAATCCCGAGTAGAGCAAGGGTGTGATTTATGTTTGTCCGTAGGAGTCAACCTTTCATGGGAAATGTCACTTCCAATAGGAAAAATACAAGGAAAATGTTGTCACGGCATTAAAAACATTAGTGCTGTAAATCTGGAATTGTGTGTGCATTTTATGCTACTTTTACAAGTAAAACCTTGAAAACTAGTAACCAAAAGAATACTTGCCTTTTCTTGTAATAAATTAATTAACCTACTACGTGGACTTGCAATATATAGATATTTATTATTACAGTCAAGCTTGTATTTCAGTCACATTTGTAAAAAGAGTATCTAAATTAATACATAACATACTTTCAAACATATATTTGTTTATACCACAAATATAATACAGAGGTTATTATATTTTATATTATATTTAAATAAATACGTTCCAACTAGAAATCGAACCTTCAACTTCTTGAACAAATACGTGTGGCCTTAACTTCAACACCAACAAACTAATTTACTTATTACTATACCCTAACGATAGCGTTAGTTTCGAATCAGTTTGTGTAGTAATTTGAGAGGCATATAAACAGTTATTATTTTAGTATTTAATGAATTTCAAATAGGATTACACATTTGCACAATCTTTGTTTCATAATCGAGAAAATATTTACTCTTAACGAACATCGCCTTTGGAATCACATTTACTGGCATAAATTATAAACAAACATATATTACGGTATGTTATGTTTGTACAAATAACTGAATTATAAATGCTACAGAAATATTTTTGTATTGGTTACACCGTCTGCCGAAATATCGTTACAGATGACATTAATTTTGCACGTGAATCGGAATTCTAGAAAATATACACAAACCGACAAGATACTTAACCCTTTTTTATATAAACTCTAAAAGCTTATTGTGGTTTTCGTGAGCTTTTTCATTTGAAAAACTAGGCGTATGTAGACCATAATTTCACATAAACTACCGTTTAGCACGGCAAGAATGTTTACACGCAGATTAAATGGGTGGAATTTGTGACTTAGATGAACATTATGCTGTAGATTATAATTTTATAATTTTATTTCTTGTTTTATAAACACAATGCATATGCATTCTTTATAGAGCGGGTCAGTCCACTAATTAGTAAAAACATTAATTTTCGCGACTTTGTACAAATAAAGATATAAAATATTTTCTATAGTTTCAATTGAAAAGTACTGGCCTGAAATTACTGTTTTTTTATACTTTGATAAACTGTACGTATGCATTAATTCACGTGGAATTGCACCGAGTGTTAAAAACTAAGTAGTATTCCAGTTGTATAATTTTTATGTATGGTTTTATATAAATAGAAGGGTCAAATGTAATTTTTAACACTGAGGATAAATTTCCTGTACCTCTGCGAACGTTCTGCGTCCTATATTGCCTTACATATACCTGACCCCGCCGTAACTGATGTTTGTGGAATAGCCGATAGTACGGCCAGACCTGCGTGCACATTTCTTCCACCCCGCCCCTCTACACTATTACTCCGTTTAACACGCTCCGCCCGCTCAGACATGCACAGACGTCTGCCGGTCATAGTAGATAATAAGAAACCTACATAAGGATTTTATTTGGCAGCGTAGAAATTGACCCGGTTAGATAGGACGTGGCTTTGCATGCAGACAGCAGCTAGTTGCAAGAGAAACATTCTTGATGTGCGATTAGAATAATTACATCTGCAACATGCACCGATTGCTTCATTAATGTTTAGTGGCTTTATTTACTGTTCGATAAGGCCCTTCATTTCGCTAAAGTGTGATATTCGGTTTTCGCAAAGGCGCACGACAGCAGGAAATTCATTTCTGTGTATCGATAATAAAAGACAAATATTATAACTACTTAACGTTTCACATAGAATAGGGTATATTTTAATTATTAACAGACCAATTATGAATTTCTCTTTTACAGTTATCTATAATTATAGACATTTCACATACGTTTACTGTTTCATTGTTTGAAGCACTCGCGAACGTTTAGTGTGGAGCTCTGTGAGGTAATTCCGCTATAATATTTCAGGACAAGCTATGTTGCTCAACACTGTCGCTTAACACGCCTTTACGACTGATTTTATTTCCACTGGTTGTTTGCATGACTCGCGAACGTTTAGTATGGAGCTTATGTAAAGTAATTCCTCTAAAATATTTTAGGACAAGCTATGTTGCACAACACTGTAGGTCAGCTCGCCTTTACGACTAGTTTTCTTTCCGCTGGCTGCTTGCACGACTCACGAACATTTATGTGATGTAATTCTGATAAAATATTTAAGTTCAAGCTATATTTCTCAACACTCTTGCTAAGCTCGCCTTCATACTCGGTTGTTTATTCCACTAAGTGTTACCTGTTTGCGCGTGAGACACTGACTTCCAGTGAGGAGTTTATGTGAGATATGATGTTTTTGCATTAACTTCACAAATCGCAGGACGAGTTACTTCATCCAATTAAATCCTTTGTATTCACTTGGAAAAGCCGATGCCAGGACGATGCTCCAATAGAAGCTAAAGAGTTTCTTGGCGCAGTTATATCGCTGAACGATTGGCCGGATGGTTCAGCCTTGCTGGTTGCCTAAGAGCCAAGGTGATACATTCTGTCGAAAGCCGAAGATTGCCGATTTTTCCATCGCTCATTTATTCTGACGGGAAGCGTACATTTTTATTTTGGCCCCTATTAACCTACAGTTTGGAATGTTTTGGGGCTGACGCTGTTATAGTCTATAGTAGGGTAAAGTTGCACGAATTTATCCTTCCACCACAGCTGTTTTGCCAGTGAAAAAAAAAAGAAAGACGTTTGTAAAGAAATTTTTAGTCCAATGCACACTTGAATTTACCTCTTTCCTCGTGACAGACACTGAAAGACGAACGTTATCTAACTTCCACGCAGTAGTTAATGTAGGATATTATAGCTTGGTTGGCATTCCAAATTGCTTTATACTTGTAATTGCCAAGTTAAATATGTTAGGGTTCTGTTCATTTTTTGTCGAGGGAAAAAGGTTACAGAAATTTTGGGTAGGGGAGGTGAAGAAAGGGAGGGGGGGTTAATTTTACGTATTTCATGAGACGAGATTATTTTGATGTTCTTACGAGTGTGTGGCATTTTAATTTGAATATTATTTGACGGAGCAGTGGAAAATTTGGCTCGTCTGGGAATAACAATCAAATTATTGAACTTTGAACATTTTAATTTTAATGAAAAAACAAAACGGGATACATAGGCCTATACATCGCTGTTCGTATTTGTACATATGTAGCAATACACACACACTTTGACCAAATACTATAGAGACTAATACCGGACAGCTGTGGATTTTCCGTGCGAAAAGTGATTGTCCTGCGCTCTGCTGGCTTGAGGTGGCGAAACATTTGTTTTCATTTACCATCTTGCGTTTTAGACTTATTGATTAATATAGTTTTAATGATTTGCTTTGACTGATGTTAACCTTACACTTCGTTGAATTTACTATATAAACAAATAAACCAATATTATTCACTCACTACAAAAATATGTAAATTGCGGCTTTTTCAGGCCACGTGCGTTTCAATAATTATATTAACGGTTTACAAATCCATTTACAAAATAAGCAAATTTACTGTTTGTAAAATTCGCAAACTCTTGAACATTTTCAATGGCTCTGTAGTACACTTCGGTGGACACCAAGGTTAGGAATATTAATATATTCGGTTTAAGACGTACATTTCTTTGTTGTTCAGGACAGTTTTACGTGAAATCTGTGATTCACATCTGCTAACATTCCTCCACTTAGTCTTGGCTAAATATTTTATTTTCCAGATACACAAACAGTTAGCTAAACACACGGGTCTCGTCCGTAACACGTAAACTCCTATATATCATGAAGGGGGGGGGGGGGAATACAATTCAACATGGCCACTAACCACAGTTTCTCAAACTCCTCACAAAATCAACGGAAACTGCACACTAATATTTTATTACAAAACACGTATCTTTAATGATATACTATTGGTCAAATAAAAATATAAATTTTGCTATTCGTGTCTTCAGGTAATGTTTTTCTAACAGATTTGTGAGATTTTAAAACAAGCAATTCTAATAACATTTTGCTGGTACATTGTCGACCGTGCGCAGAGAGACGAACATTCGTCTAGCTTGGGGTGGGGAAGACGGGAAGCTGAAGATGCTCGATTGCGCACCCGTGCTGAACGACTAATAACTCTAAATACCGTTTTGCATCCGACGAATATTTGGTCGGCTGCGAGACAGTAGGTTCATGATGAAGTGGGCAGTTACTGACGAAACTTAGAATAAGCCCCCTGGAATTTTTACCCCGGCCTATCATAGAGAGTGAATGACGCACGATTTGAGGAAGGCAGGGCGAGTTAGTCCCCTCCACGCACCTAATTCTGACATCAAGTGCCCTCTGTAAACCACGCCCTGGCTCCAAAACTCATCCCTGACCTTGAATGACAGTGAATACAAAAACTCTAGAAAAATACATAAAAGTAAACAAGCATAATACATTACACAATACCGCTGCCATATTAGATGTAGGTGATCTCGACCCTGACCCTATGATTTTGAATAACCTTGAAATAAAAACTCGAGAGCAAATGCATAAAAGTCAACAAGCATAGTAACTTACAGACAACTACTACCATATTAGATGCAGACTACATTGACCTTGACCCCATGACTTGGAATTACCTCAAAAATAAAAGAAATCAATAAATATCTATGCGCAGGTGCAGAAGCTGGCAGAGACGATCCAAATTTCACGGGGGCCCTGTCAAACTAATCCACTCAGATGATCTCCCTACTGGTTATAATATACACATATGCAAGCTCTATGTAGTCATATTGACTTTGAAGCAATTGCACAATATCATTAATACATTGTGCAGACACCAACCAGCAAATCACATGAGGTGGAGGAGGTGGAGCAGTGGAGCAGGTGGGACAAGTGGAGTGGGTTAAACAGGTGGAGCAGTTGAGCAGATAGAGTGGTGGAGCTTATTGAGTCATCTTAGAGTCATTTGGAGTCATTTGGAGAATAATTTAGAGTCTTTGCGGAGACTTTTGGAGTCATTTGGGGTCATTTGGTGGTGATGGTGGCTGTGGTTGTGGTGGGGGTGGTGAGGGTCGTGAAAGTCGGTAGTTTGATATATTTCGGACTCTTTGTGTGTGTCACAAATTAAACTAAATTCCCCTATTTTAAAATAAAATGATATAGTCGTAACTCCAAAAGCTGAAAGGCTAAATTTTATCTAATCATAGCGCTTGAAAAAAATATATACATCCATGTCCCTCGGTACATTTCAACACTTACTGGGTAAACTGTATTTGCACTTTGCAATAAAAGTGCCTAGAACTACAGCAGACTTCCACTATGCTTCGCCATTGGCAGATGCATAACTTGAACTTCGTACTGAACAATGCTTCCCAGTTGGCCATCGCATGAAAAAAGAACTCCTCATACGACCACCCTTCCATGCCGACGAGCCTTTTGAATATAATTGAAAACTCGATCGCAGAATCGACACTGGAGACAACCAGTTAACGCTGAAGCATGCCACGGCTTCATGTCCGCCAAAAGGCAACCCTACACATTCGCAAATTCATCTTCGTGGTATGGGACCACTCTGAGAAAACCCAAATGCTCATTCGCCCCAGAAGTAAACACACAGATAATTATGTACATGTATAGGTATATAAATATGTTGGTATATATATATATATATATATATATATATATATATATATATTATATATATATATATATATATATATATATATATATATTCCCCATTTATCTTGTATATAATTATGTATATGTAAGTGTATACATAATATATAATATTGATAATATACTCTGGGTGGGGTTGTTGGATCCTCTATCGGGCGCCTTCCCTGGTGGCGGATAGGGGAAATCCTCCCAGATATGGGTGGTACTGGGGAAATATAATACCCAGGGCGGATCAAATACTAACACTAAACGAAACCCACCAGCGTCTGTTCGGGTATCCAGCGGCTTTTGGTCTGCGTCTGTTCACCTAGTTGGTGCGGCTCTTAGACATGAGCTTGATCTCAACAATCAAGTCTTAAAACCACGTGATCATCACTATATATCACCAAAAACAATGTCCAACTGGAAACAATCATGGCAGAACAACAGGAAAGAAACCCACTACCCCAGGCCCCAGTCAATAGACTGACACTCGTTCTGGTCATCGGATTCTGGAGGACCAGACATGCCATGTTGAGCAGGACCGGAGCTTCTCAAAACATCTTCGAACTAAACGAAAATTCTTCATAGGATCAGGGGAATGACTAAAATTCATGACATTGAGAAACAAGAACGAAAGATCGTTAGGAAAATCCATAGTGTGGTCCTGCAAAACAGAACTTGGGTTTGACCACCTACAAAGGAATTATACGAAAACACAGACACCATCGCTGACAAGTTTAGGAAAAGACGCCTACAGTTCTACTGACACTTATGCAGGAAGGGTGAAGACAGGCTCACAAAGAAAATTTTCTATATCTTTAATGCAAATAAATTAAAGACCAATTGGATGATAGAAACAGAAGAAGACCTGGAACGACTGAAAATCTCAGAAGAAGAAATTAAGGGAAGGAAAAAATTCAGGAATATAATTGGAAACTAGAAAATTGAACAAGAATCTAAAAAAGAAATGATAGGGAGAAGATGGACAGGGAAAAGAAAAAAATAATAGTGTATTAATTAAGAGCTTTTAGGAATAAAGGATAAGAGAAAAAGGAAGTGAAGCAGTGATTGGCTCAAGTCCACATGCTTTCCTAAAGGGGAATAATAGGAAATAATAATAATGATAAGTATGGGAATAAAATATAATTTAGATTTCAATATTTTTATAGACATATGCCTACAGGCCCATTTAAGTGACATATTGTAATGTAAGTACCTGCGTGTTTTCGTCTGTGGCGAACAATAATTTGGGTTTTCTGAGTTCTCCCATTCCACGAAGATGAATTTGCGAATATGTAGGGTTGCTTTTTGGCCTCGACGAACATGAAGCCACTGGTTCTCGCCAGTTTCGATTCTGCGATCGAGTTTTCAACTATGTTCAAAATGCTCGTCACCATGGGAGGGCGGTCCGTATAAGGAGTCATTTTTTCATGCGACGACCGACTGGGAACCATTGTTCAGTACCTACAATGTTTAAGTTGTGCATATGCCAATGGCGAAGCATAGTGGAAACCTGTTGTAGTTCTAGGCACTTGTATTGCAAAGTGCAAATACAGTTCACCCAGTAAGTGTTGAAATATACCGAGGGATCTGGATTCGTACATTTTTTTAAAGCGAGATTATTACATAAAATGTTGCCCTTTCAGGTTTTTGAGGTACGACTAAATATTTCTGTTTTGAAATAGGGTGATTTAACTTAATTTGCGACACACATCATGCAACTGCTTCATCTGTTCCACTTGCTCCACTGCCCTGCCTGCTCCACCTACTATATTTTCTCCATCTGCTCCACCTGTTTCACCTGCTCCACTTACTTCACCTTCTCCCCTTGCTCCACCTGCTCCACTTGATCCACTTGTTCCACCTGCTCCATCTCTTCAACCTGCTCCACTTACTTCAGCTGCTCACTTTGCTCTACCTGCTCCACTTACTCCACCTGCTCTCCTTGTTACACCTGCTCCATTTGCTCCAACGACTCCACTTGCTCCACCTGCTCCATATGCTCCACCTGCCCCACTTGCCCCAACTGATCCACTTGCCCCAACTGCTCCATCACTCCACTGCTCCATCTGCTCCACTGCTCTGCCTGCTCTCCACCTACTGCACTTGCTCCACCTGCTCCACCTACTGCACTTGCTCCACCTGCTCCACCTATTCCACTTACTTCACCTACTTCCCTTGCTCCACCTGCTCCACTTGATCTACCTGCTCCAATTGCTCCACCTGCTTCACTTGTTTCACCTACGCCACTTCCTCCAAATGGCATGATTGGCTGGTCGGTGTCTGCGCCATGAATTAATGGTGATACACAATCGGTTCAAAGTCTATATGACTACATAGGGATTGCATATGCATATATCATAAGCAGTAGGGAGGTCAACTGAGAGGATTAGATTGACAGTAGCTCCCATGAAAGTTGAATCATCTCGGTTGGCTTCTACATCTTCCCATATATTACTCTCAAGTTTTTTTCAAGGTCTTTTAAGGTCGTGGGGTCAAGGTGAAGGTAGCCTGCATCTAATATGGCAGTATTCTGTAATGTAATATGCATGTTGACTTATATGCATTTCTTTCAAATTTTCGTTTTCGAAGTCATTCAAGGTCATGGGGCTAAGGTCGAAGTAATCTGGATCTAATATGGTGGCCGCAGTCTGTAAAGTATTATGCTTGCTGACTACTGGGTATATTTTTTCTCTAGTTTTTGTTTTCAAGGTCATTCAATGTCATGGGGTCAAGATTCAGTTCATCTACATCTAATATTGTGGTAGTTGTCTATCGTGTCGTACGTTTGTTGACAATTAAGTTATTTTCCTCCAGTTTTAGTTTTCAAGGACTTTAAAGGTCATTGGGTCAAGGTCGATGTAGTCAGCTTCTAAGATGGCGGATATGTGATGTCTACCAAGCTGGTGGTCGCCTATCAAAACGGCGGAAATGGTATAGGAAGGAGGTGACCTCTGGTAAATTTTAGTATTTTTAGATAATTTTTTTAATAATTTTTAATGATAGTTTTTAATAATTCTTACAAATGAGTTTTTTTAGATTTTTAAATTTTTTGTGAATTGTTTTAATTTTTTGGATCTATGGCCAAATATCAACGGTCAAGGTCAGGTCAAAGATCATATGCGTCAAATATTGTGGACGGGGCACCAGAATGACAAAGCATTATGTCGGGCGGTCGGCTCCTGGCTTTTTAAATATATTTTTATGCAATTTTGTAACTACATTTTGTGGTATTTTTTAACAATTTTGAAACAAATTTTTAAATAATTTTTCAATAATTTCTTCTATCTTGTTATTTTCTAAACGAATATTTAGTAAAATTTTTGTAATGCACATTTTTAATTATTTTGAAATTATTATTTTTTTTTGCAATTTTTTGGGTTCTTGGGGTCAGAGGTTACCGGAGTCAAGTTAAAGGGTCAATGGTCAAGGTCAACGTCATACGTGTCCAAAAGGACAGATGGTGACGTAACAATATGGCAGCAACTGACTCCTATCATCCTGTCACCGATCCGCTTGTGTGCCAAGCAACTTTTCCTCAGTACTCCCGCAAGCGTGCGGAATCCTCCGGCACGATTCCCACACGCAAAAGCAAAAGTCCAGGGACTAGCCTGCCGGGGAATCAAACCTTGTTCTACTTGGTGGGAGTTAATTGTCAAATCACTGCACCACCGCGGTCCCGACATTCAAAGTCTTAATGTTAATGTGTCCGGACTAGTGACGATTCGCAACCAACTTTTGGCTCGAGTTGGTGGCCTGTGGTTTTTTACTACCACCCCTCCCCCCCTCCTAGGCTCAACCGTCCCCTTGCAAAATAATGTGATCACCGATCTGCAAGGTTGCTTGCTGGAACCTCCCGTATTATTTTCGGGGTTGATTTTAGGTGGAAGACTGTCCGTGCGAGACTATAGAGCGTAGTGTAAATGAGCCAGTGCAGCCTCCGACAGTCCCTGGTGGTCCTGACGGTCTACCACTGCGTCAAGCGATGGTTGGGAGTCGGGCTACAGAGGTAAGAGCTCTGTGTTTCGGAGCCCCTTCGTCTTTAGATTTTCCGAGCATTACCTTGCGTGTAACTGGCTGGGCGGCGACGAGGCCTGGATCCGGGCGTAAGCACGTAGTTGTCGGCTTGACGCTGCGCCCATATCGGCCGCGACGTGCCTCGGACGGCCCCACGTCACCGCGGACTCTTGTTAGGGGGAGGGGTGGGCCTCCTACTCCCCCTCCCGACGACACTTTCTCCCAGAGGGGCCGTGGAAGAGGCGCTCGGCGGCGCGGCCAGAACGTCGCGGGCCAGCCAGCGGACCTGCTCAGGTCGACCCTCACTCGCCCCACGCCGTGCCGTTGGACTGGACGTCAGAAGCTGTGCTTGTCCACACCCGCGCAGGTGAGTCGTGCCTCCACCTCGTCTTGTATCGACCATAGACTACAGATGAGGTAGGCCGATCTCGCTGGCTGCGCAGAACCAGTTCCCGTGTCCCAACATTCAACTCATTTTCTGCCAACATGTCAAGCGAAAGCCGGCATGGTTTGGATTGTAGGTTAGAAAACTTATTTGTAAACAATGCTTAGATATGTATGTATACTTGCGCTAACCAATTTGTAATGCAGTTGGATTAAATTAAAATGGGTAAAATTGAGTGAAAATATGGACGGCTCTTAACATCGAGGTCTTGGGAGCCGACAAGTTGGTAAATATATTTTATTTATATTATAGTGCTTTTCATTTCAAATTTAATATATAAAATAACAATTTCACCACTTTTGATCATGTGACTTTGACAGTTGCATTACTTTGGGGTAGGTCAGTATCGGCTACAAGCGAAGAAGACTAATTAGCGATGTGCTTCGTCTTTAGTCTATGGAATCAACCTCTGCGGCATCACTCTCGTGACACCAGTTACACGATTCTCATTCGCTTCTTCCGCTTATCTGGAGCACAACTATTGTCCATACATGGTTGCTTCACATATTTTAAACCAAACTTTTGAAGAATCGCTCCATGTATGACGTGTTTAGTTGTTTTCTAAATATGCCATGTATCACAAGCATTTTATACTCCTGTTAACATGAAAGTATCTTTTTTTTTTTTATTAAAAAAGTTCTTTTATTTCTGTGTTATCTATCAATTGTAATATAACGTTTGTAGTTAAAATTAAAAACAACAAAGTAAAAATAGGTGGATTGGTAATGCCTAGCAAGAAAAAGTTCTGATGTACATTATTGTTAACTTCGGTGGGCACAAATACGGTGCGCTGTCACTTTGGTGTTATTATCAAGACTTGTTTACATGAGGCGGAGGAATATTGTGGAAGTAGAACTTTAGCGGGGCGTCAGAAAATTTGAAGTAATCGGGAACTGACTATCACTGTAAAACTTTCCTAGAAAACTTCCTAAAATTTAATGGACATTTTTAACCTACACACACTATGGTAATAATACAACAAATAAAGCTGCGGATATAGGAATGTTTAGATTCGCTAATAAACAAAGTAAGCAATTCCCCTAGGCATTTGATTGCTTCCTGAGTAAATGTAGGAACGCTACAGCGAATATAGAGGAAAAAATATTAGCATACCTGCTTTCTCACTAACCGTATACAATGATATAATGAATTTCCGAATAATTTCTTAAAGTGCCGTGTGCATCGCTAGCCGAGCGTGACGAAGTTTACGGTGCTCTGATAGGCAAGTGGCCATTGCCCTTGGCGGCATGTATCTTTCGACCAGCCTACTGTTTCCGCGACGTAAATAGGCTCCCGATAAACGGAAAAGAGAATGAGATTCGCGCGCCAGTTTACGGGTTCCAGTCCCAGCCAAATAATGTTTGCAGACTGCTTTCACACGACGCCAAACTGATTTCGTATAAGAAATGTGCGAGAATGTCAGGTAAATCTGACGAGAAATACATCAACAAAACAAACTTGCCACAAATGCCGATTTCCTTGCAAAAGGAAAGTCATTGGCCCCAAAATATGTCAACTAGACATACGTTATAGATGACGTATCTTCTTAAACACACGCTTTTTAAAGTAGTGACTATTAAATAGAACGGGATATATATATATATATATATATATATATATATATATATATATATATATGACCAGCAGAGAACGACCTATTGAACCACTCGTTTGGTACAAAACTCTACTGAAAATACGACATGCTCTATCTCCTTCTTCTGCATAAGATCTGCCTCTCAAAAGCAGATATTCCCGAATGAAATATGGTCTGAGAGTGCCATTTTGCATGATTTAGGGATCATTTTGCTTTATTTTAACACGTATATTGTTTGGGGCACATGCATTTCGGTAAGTTAAATATACATATTTTGCAAAAATACTCTTCATTTGAAGGACTATGCAAAGTTCCATCAGTGCTTGAATATCCGAAACATTAAATCAAGAACAAAATTTGAACTACTCAATCAATTTCGATGGAGTTAAATTTAGTGACAATATATTTAATTACTGGTAAGTGTATAAAGGCACTAGAGAACACATTATTTCTCAAAACCAACTAAAATATTTTTCCGGGCTTTTGGATCTGTATTTTACCCATGAAATGTGAAAAACTTTATACCGCGTGTGGTTTACAACTGATATTACAATTGTAAAACCAACTGTTATAAAACCTCTGCTCTAACTGCAAAACTTTTGAAGCGAATAATTGTATGCCCTCAGTATTGTTAAAAGCGAATTTTATCTTATAAACTTTGTATGTTAATAAAGCAATTTTCAAATTTGTGAAAATGAAGAAGATGTCTTTGTGCTTCATGTGCATTACAATGAGACTACTTTAACACCAACACAGCGCTATTAATGTTTATAAATATTTTATTATATAATTTGGTCGACGTACCTGCTAATTAGTAGTAATAATTAAGTCATGATAGGGTTTGGCTTTTACGTGATAGTTAAAGGATAAAATAAGGCACAAACCAGTACACGCAGAAATTTTAAAGTAACACTCCACCAAATACAAAAGAAGCAAATAAATGCCAAAAATAATTATTTCGTTCTCTTATGTTTAGTCGTTTATTTAACCATTTAAATTTAAACTTTCGGAAGGGAACAACTTACACGTTAACAATATATTATTATATCGAAACAATACTAATCCCACGTTTAAATTCTTAAGTATGCCCTATTCCTAGGTCTGTTTTCTTCATGAACTCAAGGTCAATCGTGTATTACATTCGTGCGCAAAGCTATACCTTGTCACTAATAATTTACTCACAAAAAAAAAACACATTCGCAGGTGTGTACCCTTACGGGTACACCGAAGATAAATTGTCGGGGAGAAAATCACGTAACAAACACAGCAGCGGGACTACGTAAATGTTCTTCGCGCCTGTTATTATTTTGCATTTCATTTGGCGGCTCCGTTCGTTTAATGCGGCTACGTAATCATACTCATTAGGTTGGAACTAATTCACAATTCCTAAAGCTTGGTTTGCAGGCTTTCACGGACCTTGTCTTCAAGCAGCTGTATTCTAGGACTCAACCTTTTCGACGTCTTATAATTCAACCAAGTTTTGATGGAATTTACTGTCGCAAATTCTATATAAGCATTTGGATAAGTAACAGGCTGACTGGAAAGCAGAATATATCCTATTAACATTTTGAGAACAGTTTAAAACATTAAATTGAGTTGCTCAATTTGGAAATCAAGGGGCCTCCTACCAAGGCGAACCGGTTCGTTTCCCGGTGGGGTCGCCGCATGAGGGATGCAGGCGATTCCGCTGGTCGGCGGGTTTTCTCGGGGATCTCCCTCTTTACACCGCCCTTGGATTCCAGCACTTCTCCGTAGTCACCTCGCTTCACTCTCATCTGCTCTCAATAACTCTTCACTCACTCGCTCTGTTACTTGGAAACCTAAATGTGTCTTAAGCTTTGTTCTCAAAATGTCGTCTAGTCGCTTGTGACCAAATTTATGAGAAACTGAAATAAACACAATGGCTTGAACTGGAAGTTTGCATTTATGTTATTATATCAGAAGCGCCTGTTACAGTACAAAGGTTACTGTTACGCGGCTCACGGTTAACTGAGACTGTTTGAATGTCCTTTCTCGTTTTGGGTCCTTGCGCTATATAGCCTCGCCTAATTCACGCGTCATACAAATGGAAACAAAGAAATTTGTAGTTAAATAAATGCGTTAATAATATAGAAATTCGGACACTACGGTGTATAATAAAAAATACGTATATTTTAGTAGCCATAAAGTTTGTAAATAATTGTATTGATTCGCTGTCAGCTTAAAGCCTTCGTGCCGCAAAGTGCACTTGCATACCAGAGTTTTTACTGCCGTATACGCGTAGTGAATTTTTTTTTTTCAGTGGCTGATTTCAAAAGTGTTCACTTTTCCGCAAACAACCTTTACTGAGAATATCACACAACTATAGGCTGTTCACGGTAAAGTGAGCCCTTTTGATATTTTTTTACTTTCAACCATATTTTATCCTTTAACCACCTTTTTTATGTGAATTAAAATTTACCCTGGCTCTTATAGGAGCTGAGCATTAACGGTGTTAGTGAATCAAGTCGGGGAAAAAGTTTGCCGCCAGCGCGCTCTCATGGAATACGCTGTCTAAACTTTTCGAGATATAACAAAATCATGTAAGAAAGAATTGTGTAAAATTAAATGGTCTACAGAATGTTAGTGGTAATATAATATATATATATATATATATATATATATATATATATATATATATATATATATATATATATATATATATATATAATCATAATAGCTAAGGAATAATAAACGTATTTACAACTTCAATTACGGAATAAAAACAAACGTAAAGTTCACTGTATTTTCTAATTATAAAGGACTTAATATTTATACAAATAGATTTATTTATAATTAAAAATATTTAATGTAGATATGAACTATTCTTTACGTCATTCAATTGTCGCCAATCATATAAAGTTATGAAAAGTTTTAAAAAAATAAGTAATTTCTAAAATCGAGACACGCACGCCCGGACGTATAGGTGGGTGGTTGTGGCGATGTGTTGGCTAGAGAGGTTCAAGCGGGGAAGGTGTACGAGGCGAGCGCGCGGCCCCGTGCACCGCGGCAGGCAGAAAAAACTATATTGTACCCGGGCGAAGCCTGGCCGGATCGCTAGTGATAAAATATTATTTATTTATTTACTATTATTTCAAACGAGAGGGCTTTTAAAAGTGTTCACTTTACTGTCAATAGAGTTTAAGCCAGAAAATGCCTCGAATCTACGCCTTACTGTTTGCAAGCAAACTCCCTAATCATCACTCCGCCATTAAGTCGAGAGAATGGCTCGGTAGGCCAAAAATTAACCAGTTAATAAGACACAAGAAAAGTTTTACTATAGCACAGTCTTATTAGCCTAATTGTCGCAAACGATATTATACGATATTTATCAAAATCCTATAATGAATTATACTGTTAATTTCTTACTGTTTGGTCCACCTGACAAACGTCAATGGGGATTTAACATAATATATCTGTAACGGTAGCTTTTAGTTAAGTGACTCATAGAAAGTGGCCAGTCAATATGCTTGTCGTTAATTATCATTCTTATTCTTTGCCGTCCTTGAAGATGTCGCTCCCGTGTAGATAGAAGCGTAGAATCATGGAGTATATGTGGCCCCATAACAACCTACAATTCGCAGTAGATGTCACGTGACGAGCCAGATACACTATAGGTCCCATTTCATGCCAAAATAACATCCTTACACCATAGACCCGCTCCCAAAACTTCTATAGCACTCACATCGCAAGCCACATATGCGCAAGCCCGTCGGCTCGTTGTAGCGAAAACCTTAATTCATCGGACCATCGTACCCTCTTTGAAGCCTTGATTGTCCAGTTAGATTGCTTGCCCGTCTAAGCAAGGATAAAGTCGATGGTGACAATTTGTTAAGAGTTGGAGAAGAGAGGGTCGTCATGCGCGCCAATGCGCATCGCACCGTTGATTTGGACATGGATTTTGTGCCTTGAGAGACGTATAGGTCCCTTAAATGGCAATTCTTCTTCTAGGTGGTCGTTGGCACATTTTCTTGCCACCTTCACTACACTAGAACAGGCTCCTCCAACCAGTGTCTCTGTATGGATTATTGATGCCCTCGATGCTCGGGCAGCTACGATTATCCCCTTTTTGAAGGCAATCGAATCCTCACCACGTCAAAATTTTACATGCGCTGTGTAACAAATGCCTCGTGTTTATGCTCACAGTTTTGTGTGCAGTCGAGATGGTCACTTCATAAGATCATCTGAGCGAGTCTTTCATTGCATTTTGTAGGGATGGTCATAATATAGTGAACAATTAGTGCACTTAATTTTGTCCAAACGAGAGAGGGATAATAGAATAGAGTGCGCATGCGAGCTGCACAGATGCCACACTGTGTCCAACATTGGTATGCCTGTCTGCTAATAGCACCATCAGAAGCGTGAATATGATTTGATACTGTTTATGCAAGTTCATTTAGATATTTGTACACTTCCTGTAACGCAGATTGTAGGGATATTTTATTTAAATAAAAGGTTCGGTTTCTTAGTAATTGAAACGCAGCAGTTTCAACAGTTCTTATTTGGCTACGAAGCATTCATTTAACACAGTGTATTGCACCGCACTGTAGCCTAACTGCGGCTTTAAAAAATATCTCAACAGTAATAGTTTTTACTCACGAAATTGGCAATAAATATTTATGTACTTACTATTTCTTGGTTTATCTATATGAAATTTAAAAAAAAAAAAAAACTGTTCACTTAACATGCTAAATGGTAATTGTCGTTACAAGCTCTTTTGATGTGGTATTACATGACTTGCCCACGCTTATAAATACTCAAGCCGTTGTCAGTTATATGGTGGGCGCCGTCTTTGATAAGTTCGTTTATTCGATGTTTTCAGGATGCTAATAGATTTTGGACTTGTTCATTTTCTGTCTCATAGTTGTTTTGAACGCGCTACCATACATTCTCTGCAAAGCAAACTAAAATAACATTATGTCGGGCACAATAAAATTCCTAAAATAATATCAGAATTTACCTGCGGGACAGATGAACATGCATAGTACATATGAAACGTTACATAGAAATATTTTCAGAAAAAACAGCAGGCGTAGATAATAATGTTTAATAAAAATATAGCCATCATTTAATTTTAAAATTTTTAGTGAAGTCGTGTATAGTTTACACGAAAATGTTATATTCTACTGGTTATTAGTTAATACTGAACACATACCAGTGATTATAATCTGCTACACACTTATAGAGAAAATCTCTCATGTAATCGCGACTTTCGCCTCCGAAAATGACGAACTTGCCAGATTTGATCATGTGGCGATAAGACACGTCGACAATATTTCCAAAAGAAAATTCTTTTGGATTGGCCATGGTTAACTAAGTTATTTTAAACTCAAACCTAGAATCCCTGTCATAAACTTTGACTGTAGACCAAGAACACTTTGGGATAAATCGATAGAGAATTATATCAATTATTTACAGTTATTAACGTCGTATTTAATATGTAAACTTTCCAGCTGTTGGGTATGTTTCAATTGAAGCCGACATTTTTGTGTTGTGTAAAATACTCAGAAATGAGTTTGAATGCAACAATGTAACTGGTTCTCTGCAACAATACTAGACATAAAGAACCAGGCAATGTTAAATTTTACACGGGCCGGAAGTATACACGGTGTTCAGAAAAAAACTGAATTTTCAAACTGTTTATACGATCAGTGAGCAAGATGTTATGATAGATGCGTGTCACTGACTGGTAATTCTAAGCTTCTTCAACAGGGGTCGTTGGGTCGTTGATTACACTCAAAATGTGCTGTAATCTTGAAGTATTCAGTTTCTACGCATTAACAAGCACAGCTTTCAAACCACAGCATTGCCACAAGCAAAACTACTCAGCTCTTTCGCCATCTGATTGATTGTTTTCTCTAGTCCATGTTGCTTGTCACATGTAGGGGATTCTCTGGGAATGGAAACTCAAGAAAACATTATACTTATATAACTAATTTTATTGGAGTTATTAAAAGCTTAGATGGTAAGTAGTCTTTAACGTCTCATTGAAAGCAATTTCATTGGAGAGAGAACAAAAAACATGTGCAACACTAGTGAGACAATTACAAACACATAAGTTTACCATACTTGAACTCGAACTAAGGAAACCTCGACGTTTACTGCCTGTAGTTGTAGAGTTCCTATGGCCACCTTCCGGCTCCATCATCAGATCAGCTCAGTGATATCTTCACATTGTATTGTCATTGGAACTACACATGTATGCGAAATTTCAGCTCAATTGGATAACGGGAAGTGGTTTAAAATCGACTTGCAAGATTTCACCCGAACGTACAAACAAACAAACAAACTTGCAAGGCAAGTTAAATAAAAGTGTGTAATAACGGTATCCTGTAGCATTGGAGGAGATTGCGACTCCTATTTAGTGCGAGTGTGCGTGGTACCGCATTTACTTGTACACTACACGTATGTAGTGCGTGCAATACACATTAAATTTGTCGCTCACTCCCTATTTACGAGCGCGTACTATCCTTAGGAAGCGAGATAGTTTCAATGTCATGCATATACTTTAATATTGTATTTATATGAGGAGTCACTTGACGGAGTTTGTTGGTGGTTTTTGTGAACAGTCTGTGTAATGAAGTTATTGATATATTGTGCGAAAATCATCTTTCGCCCCGGAATTTGAGAAGTAATCGTAACTAAAACATTTACATGTTTGTAAATTATGAAGGCACAACTCTTCAACCAATCTACAATAATTTTGGAATAGAAGTATTACAATGGTGGACATAATTCAACCGTTAAACGCGAGTCAATCAAATGGCAATTCCTTAAACGGGTTCCTTACTAAGTGTTCGGATGAACTATGGTATATCTCTATAAATGTTTTTTTTTTTTTTTTGCTTATTGATATATTCTTGGGGGAGAGACAAGTTGAGAGATATAAAGTAGTATTATATTTGGAAAATACATATGTTTTTATTAAATCATAAAACTTAATTTAAGTATCAGGAATTTTAAAGAAAATTTCAAATTTTAAATGCACAGATAATCTAAAGTAGCTCAGATGTTTACAACACATGTGTCAATGTAGAGCTTTGTTGTGTAGCATAGAAATCCTAAATGTTTAGTAAAACACTCGGACAAATATATAATTAAAAAAAAAAAAAAAAAAAAAACAAGAATTGTTGTTATTGGAAGCTAAAGGCTGTTCACGGTAAAATGAAAACTTTTGAAATCAACTTTGGGAAAGAGACGCTATCCCTGCCTGCATATATTTAAACGGGCGCAATGAGTGATATGTGTCCAGTAAAGTTGGTAACGATGGAGGAGAAAGTAGTTCCATATATTAAAGTAGAACAAAAAGTGTTAGGTAACCATTTGTAATAACTTAAATTATTTATCTCCCTTTCTGTATTTTTTAATGCATCTAAGGGTAAAAATGAGCAAATTTGTCCACTATTTACTTTTCTAGTAATTTCACAGTTTCACTTGACCGACGCACGAATAAAGTGATGTGACCCATGGCAATGTTGATTTTACATAAGGCGGAAGCACGCACGACATGCCTACAAGTAGAGCATACGCAGGGCTTTCAAAAGTGCTCATTTTACCGTGAACAGCCTATAGGCAAACGCCACGTACACAACTCCGTAAAGAGAGTGCAGAAAGACAAAAAAAACGAACAAGTCATCACGAAAACAAACAAATAGGGCAGTATGTATAGGAGTGCCTCTTATGACCTACCAAGGTGGTTAACTTTCGACTTGACCTCGGGATGCACTGGGTTTGAATCCGTGTCCGGCCATCCTGATTTCGAATTTCCATTGTTTCCGGAAATCACTCCAGGCAAATGCTACGGTGGTTCTTTGCTACAGGCCATAGCATCCCTGGACTACTTGCTCCGTTTCCATCGACCTCGCTGTCGACGAGACGTTCAGCCCTACCTACTTACCTGCCTAGGTCAGTATTTAAGTGCGCTTGGAGACGGCACAACATCACAGTCCCGATACTTCGTAACTGCTGTCGTCGTACGAAGCCTGTTGGGTTCGCCACTGCAATCTCCTTAATTCGTTGCATGCATATGTACATGCACTGTCATTGTTCGTTTTATTTATTAATTCTACTATGGTTTTGTATAGTTTATTTTGTGAGAACTGACTTAAATTTTCTGATATATTTTACACGAGTTATTTACACATCTGCTAACGACAGCTTACACATTATATTATTTGAATTAATATTTTTTCCCATGCCTTTGTGTGTCTTACGTCTATTCTGAGATTTCCGAAACAAAAATAATGCTATGTTTGAAGTATGTTTGAAACATTTAGCAAAATACTAAACAAAAGATTTTCTTGGAAATTGTGGTGGATAAGGGGGAAGACTGTTTTCCATCTTGCCATCTCTTACATGGGCGCCCACGACAGCACATGCACAATAACAGTAGATTAAGTACACAGATTAAATGGCGACGAGTGAAGAGATTTGGGCGGCTCTTAACATCGACGTCTTGAGAGCCGATGTGGATGAAGCCCCGTGAGTGTGGAGTAGTGCCTGAATGAAAGGTTGCGGGAAACGGAAGATCCCTAGAAAACCCGCAAACCAGTGGCATCGTCCGCCACGATCTCCACATTTTAAAATCCGGGAGCGATCCCGCCGGGATCCCACCCCGGTTCGCCTATGTGGGAGGTGAGTAGTCTAACCACTTCACCACCTCGGCCCCGAGACGAGACAGTGTATAGGTTCCTTTGTTGTGGGCATACATGATTGGCTGCACGAGGTCGTGGGAACGTGTTTTGTGTCTGATTGGCTATTACATGTTCTAAAAGCTTCCCTATTGGCTGGACTGCCAGCTGGCGATTACATTTCTCAAGAGCTGACTGGCAAACGGCGTTACAACATGTTTCTGACAAACGGTGCCATTTTTCCTGGCTAGAGCGGCTGCAGTTCGTGATACAAGAGGCTGCTTCACCTCTGTATTCTGAACTATTCTATAGCACTATATTGGGGAAAAGGCGAGATGTGTTAATTGACGGAAGAGCCATACGGATACGTTGCTTGCTAAATGTTTTGAGCCACGCAAATTTTCCTATTTCCTTCCTCGCGCATAGGCACTTGAAATTAGGGCTCCTGAACGACTAAGAGCCGAGTTCATTCTGGACAGGTTCATACGTTGTCAATCTTTCGCTAACTTCCGAGAAGATGTATGTGGACAAACAATAACTGATTTCCTAAATACTAATAAAGGTACGTATTTATATGAATTATGAGATACTTGGCAATTTATTTTAAAAAAATGTCGTATCTGTATCTAGAGATGCACTTTATAGGAGAAATCCGAACGATGATCCCGAGCCTTAACAATACCAAAACCCCTAACATTTGCCCCAGTTTGTGTATTAAAATTACTCAGCTTTTTGAGTGTTTTATCAATGGAAATATATGTTTAATTATCACCTTCCTGTAATCGTTTGAGCCTCGGCGTGTGTATGTTATCGTGCCCCCAATCGATAGATATAAAAATTAATATTTGAGTAATTTACGTAATTTTGTTACGTAAAAAATGTACAAGCAGTAGTTACAAATACTTACGCTTTAAATGTATTACAGATGATTCAGTAAGGTATAAGTTATATAATATGCGACGATATAAAATTTATTACGCAAAATTTCAGTTATTTTTGTGGATATAACGTTCGCTGGAAATACTTTAACAAGGTTATCGCTACCTTCAAAAAGTGGACGATATTTCGGTACCGTTAATGAATTCGTAAAATAAGTTTTTTTCTAAAGATAGTTTATAATACTCGAAATAAGTAAATACCCAGGTACACTTTTAACTGAAAAAAATTAACTTTTATCAATATTATGCATAATATTTTAAGTAATTATAAATAAATGGTGACGAATGTATAATTTCTCTTTTTGTTGATCATTTCAACTGACTCGTTCAAAATTTGCCTCTCCTTAGCATTCATATTTTTCCTCGTACATCGCAAGGAACCGATATATAATAGATTAAAATCTGGTAAAACTAAAACCACATTGTTTGAATTTAATTTAAAATTTTTAAGTGTGTATAATTTTTGTTTCATCACTACAAAATATTCAACATTTTATTTCTCAAAAAGTCAACATTTATTTACAGTACAACATGGTTGGAAGATTGGAAGAAGGCATTTTCATTGAATGTATTGTGCAGGTAAAGTGAGAGTAATTGCAATGTGAAAACGTTCAGGGCATTGCAGGTACTGTTGCAGACAGAAAAAAGCGTGTTTAATTAGCAGTGAGAGCCTGCCTTTTATACCCGGGACTGTTGGTTCGGTCACAATGCTCTGAACACTGCTTCGTTTCACATTTCTATTAGAATCACGAGCTTATTCGGTTCCTTAGTACGGGCCTCCTCACATCGTCATCTCTCCTTTTCTGGAAGTTTGCATCGCGCCACGAGACGGCTGAAACTATCTTTTTAAGTTCTCGGGACGAAATTAATGGAATGAAGCAACAAAGAATTCATCTATTGGCTACTCCCAATAGCGTAGTCAGAAATTTCGCAAGGAGGGGAGTGTCAAAGAGAGGGGTTACACTGGCTGAAGAGAAGGGATGCAAGTTACACCACCGTTAGCTGCACAGCTAACCTATGTTAACTACGTCAAATACTAGAATAAAAATTACTTCACATATGTATCACAGCCAACCACAATTGCATATTTTATCTACATTGAAGGCTAATACATATTCTATTATATAATAGGACGAGCTCTGTCTTGTCTGTCCGTCCTCCTTTAATACACCCAAGTCTCTTGAAACTCAATAGAAGTTCTTAAAACTTCGCAGAGCAAATCCTCAGGGTCAAATACATATCAAGTTCGAATTTCAGCAATATCAGATTACGCATTCATGACTTTTCACCCTAAAACTCAGTTTTTAATTGCTTTCTCCTATGAAATGTTTGTATTAATTGAACTGAACGTGGCCGTGGCTTAGTACATAGAACTATATCAAGTGGGGTCGCAGTGGCCCAGTGGATAGATATATATGAAATGGGGTCGCAGTGACCAAGTAGTTAGAGCGATTCCAGGTGGGGGCCTTTGTAGCTTAGTGGATAGAGCGATTTCAAGGGCCGCAGTGGCCCAGCTGATAGATAAATATCAGATGAGGCCGCAGTCGCTTCAATGTTGAGTTGATTTCACATAATTTCATTATCACCTTTTTTTTTTTTTTTTTTTTCCCAGTCTTTGTGATATAACGAAAAAATTTTAACATCGTAAAAATATTTGGCTCATGACCATACTGAAAACACGGTCATGGGCTAAACCCCTAGTTTGTAATACTTATTGTTGACAACGTTTGCTGCAAAATGAGAAGGAGAAGGAGCTATAACCCAAAAACATCCCTCCCTACCTAATGGTCTGGTTTTCAAGCAAAAGACAATAGCCTTTATCTACAACACGAGGGAAATAGAATTACAGTTAGCATACGACAATTTGTAAACTGCTCTTTCGACGCATCAGGTGAGTTTGTGAGCTACATTTTAAATATAAAATGATTTACTGAACGTAAAAACGCAGAAAGGGACTCTGATAACTAGAAAATAAACAAGTAATAAAACAGCTTGGTTTCGTATGTTTACAGTGCTCAAGACCCTTTACAAGTACTCTAGCTTTTCATGTTGGTTAACACACGGATGTGTTATGCTGAAATATTGCAAACTAAATTATACAAAGGACTCTTCGTATACAAGGAAGCTATTTAAATGTGTCAAAGCTATCATTATACCATTACTGAAAATTCAATTACTGTGCAAGATTTATTTAGCTTCAGTAACGGATTCTCGTCTACGTGATAAATTTTAGCTTGGTATTGGAATATGTTTTATTAACAGGCGTTAATTTGATTACAAACGGAATGGTTGATTTCCGAACACACTGGGCTATATCTCACTAGTCACTAAATATTTAAAAGTGGCAGATGCATACAACAGCCTTTAAAATTCATTGTTTCAAGTTTAGCGGCGCATTACGTATCCTTACCGCAATCATCTATTCATAATGGACCATTAGCGGCAACCATTGTAACATACCCGCATACATACAAAAACATCTCCCCTGCGTCAGTTCAACACTCCGCTGGCTTTAATGAATGCCAGTGGAAAAGCATAGTAAATTTGCTCATTCTCGAGGTTTTGTTGAGGTTTTATACAGAATACGTACAAAGGCGATGCCTGCCCTAGATTCAAATCCTAATTTGTTTAATTTTCCATCTGGCGATACAGATATTCAAAATATAAATAATTTTTTTGCACTGAATTTTTTTAAAATTATGCTTATATAATTTTGTAACAATAAATTTTATTTTTAATTTCTTGATATTTTTATGTTGGCTGACAGGGAAGACAGAACCAAACGTCTGTATTGTCACATGTTCGTTATTTTAGTCGTTGGCTATTGTGCGTGTGAGTAATACGTTCCTATTTGGTTTGAATGTCACAATATTCGGTCGCTCTTGTGACAAACGGTTTGTTATTGGTCCAGGGCCCTGCGGAGATTGTCAAGCAAACCGTGAACTGAAAAGTAAATGTATCTCCTGGTATTGTATGCCGCCAGATAAATTCCCAAATATCACAGATCTCTTACTATTGGTTTTTCTGGTGAAACAGTCTCACTGCTTGGTTATTCAGTGCATGTGTCATATCAGAAATCAAAATCTTCTGTTAGTGAATTTTGATTTATGGCTGGAATTCCACGCCTTATTATCATGGAAAGTAAAGCATATCTTATATACCTATTTGAGAATCTGACAAACAAATCCTTCTGTTTTCTTTGGTAGAAATAAATAAGAAGTTTCGTGTGTGGAGTACTCCCTAGCGTCCGGTAACATCCCTCGAAGTAGTGGGCATGTAAGGCTCGTAAGCACCCCTCGTTCTTGACATTTTTTAGGAAGGCCGGTGAGGGGACTTAATGGGGTCCTACAATGGAGTAACGCCAGGATGTAGCTGTGGGGTGCCGATCTCCGCATAGCCAGTGTCCGCCACATTCCCCATCGTGAATATCCTAGGCAACACCCCCGAGAATCGAAAACCACGTGTTTTCGCAGCTCATCTTGTTCGTGGAAATTAACAGAACAGTTTCATACAGTAAAGCTATTTATGTTCATGCACTGGCCCTCAACATGTTTTTCATATCTGTGAAGATGTTTTTGTAATTGAACGTATTTGTGCAAAGGCAACTATAGTGACGCAATCTGGGCCATTTAATATCAGAGATGTTCACACGCTCATACGATTCTGTTGGTGATAACTGTACTATATTTTTATTAGCTATTCTGATAACCTATTGAACTATACCTTATAACGAAGAACAAAGAAAAATATATCTTATTTTCAAGACTTTTTTTCGTAAGTATTTTAATATAGATTGGTTCATAGTCTTGCACTTTGAAAATTAAAGCATGTTCATATGTTTTCTACTGCATATATTACATATTCTTATAGGAATTGCTGATTACACAAAATACTAACAACGCAAACTTTTAGATTGGTTCCGTCCCGCATGACTGTGTATAATTTTTATTCGTTTTGTTTAGTTTTACGGAACTTGATAACATTATAATTTTTTTCACACAACATATATTTTAACACGCTAACGTCCACCTCACTTTACAATGTATAATAAACTTTTGAATAAAATATCGTTACATCAAACGTTTATTTATAAAGTAAAAATGTATGGAGAAATATTTGATATATTCTCAACGGTGGGCTCTATTTTTCTACCATCACTATTTAATTGAAGGTCACGTAGCCGAGGGCGCTAGTATCGAAAGAGTAATTTAGAGATGGCTTAGTCGTCAGAGTACTTCATTGCTGTAATACAGTTACACAGGTGGAGTGAGAATTCCTCTTACTCGGCCGGGCAACAAACACAGCACGCAAAACGCACACTTTAGGACTGAAGTCACGCCACGAGCGTAATGAATGACCGCGCGCGGAGAGTTCAAGGCGTTTGTTCCCGTTGCCGCGTCAAGTCACTCCGCTTGTTTGAAACCGCAGTATAAACACGACCGCAGGAGCGTTTACACTGGCGACCTGGTTCACACACAGTGCAAACACAATCTGGTTTCTCGCGGTGTTAGCTTCAGCGTGGTTTGCCAAGCCAGAATATAATCCACACGGTGTTATCTCGTTTAATGTTTCGAGTTCACAGTCCAGTTCAAAGCACATTTTCGTCGTTTATGTACAAGGACCCGCACTCAGTCGCATGCTCTTGCATGCATAAATGTAGATAAAGGAGGGAGGAAAGTAATTGGGGATAGGGTAATAATAGACTAAATATGTTTACTTACAGTAGTAAGAAACTACATGTAGTTAGAGATAAACCAATATAAATTATAACAACGTTAAAAGGGAGGGGGGAATTCATACCGCTGGTATTAAAATATACAAAACACGTAAGTAAGTATCACGACCCATACGAATTGTGATTTCTTGTAGAAATACACGTAATATGCGTAAATAACACACCTTAAAACACAAATCCTTAAATGAAGTGCGCAGGTTTTACTATACGCTGTAAAATAATTTTTCCCCTTTGTTTATTTATACCACTATTTTAAGGCACACAGAAAGGCCGATACTTCATCTTGTTAGCCACTTGATTTATGGCCCTTCTATTTTTTATTCTGTGAAATACTTTATCGTCTTTTATATGAAGTGGTATATTACAAGCTAATCTGAGGTACTGGAGAAAATGTAAGTATATGTAAAAATGCAGGATTGCTCTTTTTCGGTACGCAAATTAGCGGAAGGGCTGTGGGACTCTTAGAATGCAATGTTTTCAAGCGGGAGAATTCTGTTAGAAAGAAAATGTAATGTAACCATGGATAGGTGAAATCATTCTCTGAGTGAATGTAAATCAAACCAAATGTGTGAGAACTGCACCAGTGAAGACAGTTACTGATGATCACTTCAGTGACTCAGAATTGTGATTGGACATGAAGATTGCTATGTAAGTTGACTGTGACTATAGTGCACGCGCATTCGAAGAAGATACTATTTTTCACAAAATATCCTAGGTTACTTTAAAATGCGAAAAAAAAAAAAAATACACTTCAGTCTTTCAGGAGTTATAGTGATCGTGTGTATGTATAGCTTACTGACAGATTTCAAATATGCATTTAATTTCTTTCCTGATTTTGAAAATTTAAGGACAGGGAATTGTTGGAAAGTATCCAAGCGCAATGTGAATTTTCGCAATAAGTCGAATACAGTCACGGCTAGAAAATAATTGATATTTTCATTTTTTTATCGCATAAACGGAATTACATGTATCGCTACATAAATGCCCCTTTTCAGCGTCCATCGCAAATAAAGAGAGACGATGGAAACTGCTCTGTCGAAGTGGCAGCTGGAGTGGCGTAATGTAAATTTGCAATCACAGCGATGTCGTGTTTTTTTTATCGCTACGCTCCAAATATTTGCCTACTAAATCTGCGTCGCCAGACGAGAGGGCAACTCCGCTCCAGCTTTTTTTACTCCCATTGCAGACACAGAAGCGTATATTTGACGGGGCAACTAGACGAAATGGCAGGGCTGAGCCAGCATTCGCAATTATTTCTCTTCTTGGGCAGTGTTGTTAGCTTCATCGGCCCCATCACGTTCCATTTCTACTTCCAGAAATCACGAGCGCTGCACAAAACTGAAAAAAAAGGTAATCACGTTTGCCGCCTTTACATCAATTTGATTTAACACGTCTCGTTTTACTGTGTTAAAGTTTTAAGGTTGCTGACGTAACTATTTCTAAGAAGACAGTAGTTGATTAACGATATATTTGTAGCGGAAATGATTTCTCAATTTTGGTGAATCAATAGGTCAGATTAAGATGTTATGCTGACTGTGAAAGACACATCGTTTTGTCAGGATGCTAAAATTAAGTGCAGGATGTATTTCAGTGGAAGCTCGCTACATTAAAAATGGAAATGCTTTACTGTAAATAATATATTTGAAGAAATTTTAATCATTAAACGGTAATAATTTACGATTTTTCAAAATGAACAGAGGCGTTATTTTCTTCGTTTTCGCTCCTTGAATGTTGGCAATTCTGCCTTGGAGTAGTAGGCATTCAAATTCCACTTGTTAGTCTAAGTTGAACGTTGCAATTTATTAAATGAATCATATTTAAAGAGCAAAAATGTTTAATTATGGTACTACGTACTAGAAATAAAAATTTAAATTATTTTCATTAAATATATACGTGATAAATTATTACACACACCGATTAGGAGAATTCATAAACTGTCACCGTGTATCGTCTAGGATTTAAACGCACGTGCTTTTTAATTGTTTATGAAATTTTCTAGAACACGGTTTTTTTGTCAACTTAGCGCTGTTTAGTTAATATATTTGCATAAATCAGTTTCACTCTACTTGATATGTATATAATATATTTTTAAAATTATTTACTTCTTATTTTGAAAAAAACTTTTACAAGAAGTATATTTTCGATTAAAACATTTCGTCATCTTGCATTATGACACCAGTTACGGTAGAAATTTGTTTATATGTCGACGCGTTAGGTGGTTACAGTAATTTTATAAGGAAAGATACACTCTTTAATATTCAGGGGGAACATTAAGGGCGAATAAGGTTGGTAATAAGTGACGAGTTATCAAATGAAAAGTAGTGTAAAATGACGCGCTTCGCGGTTGTGAAATTTATTAATATTATCCTAGGAACGCCTGAAAGCAAGGCAACTGCTTATACCGCTCAACTAAGTGGGCAGCCACTTGCAGGGAGCGACTGGAGCGCTGAAATCCGACCGAAGCTCGCAGTGCAAGTTTAAAATGAACATTTTTGTACAACTAATAAAAACACACTCATAATACTTTGAGATTTTAATTTGGTTAAAGAATAGTAAAGTAATGTTTAAAACTATTTATTTAAAATCATCCCTCTCAAGTAAATTTTTTTATGAACTCTAATATCTACTGTATATGCATGTTATAAACATTATATGAGGAACAAAGATACTTAATTAATGGTAAATGCCGAATAAAAAATTTTTACAGCTTTTCTCAATATTATTGCATTTGTAGCAATTTTCGTACACACACACACACACACACACACACATATATATATATTTAAAAGCGCTCTTTCTGTTATTGTATAAACTCTTCTCATATTTAGTGGTACAAGTTAGAGTGTTCGAACAACTAACAGTCTGAGTCATCTTTACATTCTTCGACGTCGACTAGATGGGTACGCTTGCATTTCGAGGTGGACTTCGGCTCTGATTTTATTACGTGACATTTGTTGGGGTCACTTAGAGATACTCTAGTGGCAAGGTAAATGGTTATCTGAGATATTAATCGGACACATTAAAATATGCAATTGAGTCATCAAATGATGCGTGGTTTTGTTTTGAGACATATTCTAAAAATATTTTAAAACTGCAACAAGACTTTGATAAAAAAAAATTCATATAGCTTCATGCCCGAGTGCCACGAATAAGTAATATGCTAAAATGAAATTTCACTGCGGGTGAAGTTTGCGAAACCACCTTTTTTATTTATATGGAGTAGAAAAGTACAAATACTGACATAAAGTACGTTATTATTAAACGTCACCGTAAAGTAATCACGTGAAGTTTACGCTAAAAAATAATTTTTAGGCATTCTGTAGTTTATTGATATTACCGTACATATATTTTAAAACATAACAAACAACAGTTGGTATGCTGGAATGTTTATTAATTGTTAAGTATTTTACGCGCAAATAAATACATGACAATGTGATATTTTTGTACTCAGTACATTTTTTATTTTGTAAGATTTTGTTAGAAAATAATGTATAGGGCCTATTTATAACATTTAATAAAAATACAACAATGCCCTTTGCATAAACATTTTCTTCGTAACAAGATCCGCATTTGTAGTAAAATTAGAATATTTTTTATAACGACGAGGAATCACTTTATGTCGCGAGGTCAAAGCTATAAAATATAACATTTTGTGATACTTATTTAACTTTAATAAAATTATTGTGTCTTATGAATGACTTGCTATTGAGAAATACCCATTGAATTTGGGAGAAATGTTTTATATTTTCTGTCTTCAAATTTTTAAATTTATATGATTACGATGTTACGTATATCATAGCTGTCCAGTTATTTTTGTAAACAACTGATATTTGTTGATCTGCTATGCCAGTATTTATCATATGGACGCAAAGTTCATAAAACAATATAATCCATAATTATATAACTCCATAAATGCAACTATTCAATATACCTGTAGAGTTAAAGCCTTCTAAAATGCAGCTAAATTTTTTAACGCAATCCTCTCCATGAGGTAAAATTATTGTATACTTGTATGAGTTACTAAACTATAATCGTACCATTAAAACAACACTATGCTCGAAAGGTGAAGTGGGTGTGTACTTATGTTAAAATACAGGGGTTGTAGGTGCCCTCAACACAAAAAGATTTTCCCTCGTATATAACTTACAAGTTACGAATGGTGTTGCAATCACTTTTTTGTTATATTTTCTTAAACATTGTGTAAGGATAGTGCTAACAGTCATATTACGTGCAGTTCCTCGGTAATACTAACCGGGAAAGAAATATGTATTATTTAGTAAAAAGTCAGATAGAATTGTCGGATGGCACAAATACAAATATCTTACGAAAATTTCCTAACTATTCAATACAGTGGTGTGTAACATTGATTTGATTCTGATCCTTTTTTGTTTATTTTTAAGTGCTGAACACTTATTAACAAACTTCACGAACAAACTAATGTGTCTAGATCAAACAAATTCAGTGAACCTTTATTTTCACTCAAGTTATATTTAATTAATTTTTGTAAAATTTCATAGATTTAAAAAATGCAAACCAATTCCCAACAGAGTATTTTCACAATGAATAGCTACGTAGAAGTAGTATTTATGTGTCGGTCTGAGACTCGTTAAAGCTATTTGCATAAGAATTAATCCTCCACCGCGATCATTGCTTCAGGACACAGGTTCGTTTGTGGGGAGAGCTAACACTTACATAAAGGTTACACAAAGGTTACATACACAGAAACACATTCACAGTATAACATACACACAGTCATACACAGTAAAACATAACACAAATACATACTATACCACACATACACACACTCACATACATGCAACCAGACGCATGCAGTCACATCCACGCTCACATACAAACACACGTATACACACAAACACACACATTCACCCAGTGTAACACACGCACATAGTCATACGCACACATTCGCACACACTCACACAAAAACATATTTAATTATACTATAAATATAAAAATTGTCAATATTAATTATTTAAGGTATTATTTTTATCATTAGAAAATTAACACCCATTACATATACTCGAACCATACTTTCCCAATGTATCTGCGAAAATCAACTATCATGATCGTTTTATGTTAAAAGTAAACATTTTGGTTCTTACCCTAAATTAAACCTGTACTTATTGTGCATTAGTAAACAAGACGAAGTTGTGTAGGATACTTTAAAACAAAAGCAACGTTCTCGTCACCACAGCAAATTATTATTTGCCAAACGAACAAAAGTTTTCTTTCCTGATAGAGAAGTGTAGCATACAGAGTACTAGAGTGTCGCGGCAGACACAACACACCGCTCACGCCGCGAATAATGAGCAAGAAGAATGGGTCGAGGGAGGGAGGGAGACGACGTTAGTTTCCCCAACCCCCGCTAGGAGTGCGAGCGCCAGCGAGATACAAGTATTCCTTCAGCGAGCGACACACTTGCCCCACCGCTGGGCTCAAGACGGGTGGTCCCAACACTGTGTCGAATAGTAGTTTTAGAACTCGCTACACTTGCGTTCTAGCAGAGTGTTACATGACAACAGAACATACTTAAATCACCATTCCCATCGCTCCGCACTTATACTTACATAAAAGGTTAATACAACTTTACAGATAAAACTACCTTACACTTAACTAATTAAAATATAAAAAACAAAAAAAATATATTAAAAAAATTTAATCTTATTTGTCTATTTGATTTAATAATATAATTTAAAATAAGTTAAATCCCTTGATCCAAATTAAATATTAACCTCACTCAATACATAGTTTGTCCCATTATGCTTGAGTTATAAAAAGCGTTTACCGAAATTGGTATAGGGTAAATATACATTCTTACCATAATTCTGTCTCCGTATACCAAATTGCCAACCAATTTTCCAAGCTTCCTTAACTCTGTATTCATTTTGCATTACAAATATTCCACATCTCGTGATCAGGTCTCGATACATAAACATACTATTAACCATTTTTGTTCAAATTTGTTATCTATCTCGAAAAATTTCAGAATTCACCTCGTACTAACAATATCAACTCAAACAATTCTCAAATTTTCTTTCCCTTAAAATAACTTATCACGCAGAGCACACTTTAGACACATACCCAGTCAACATTACCTTTGTGTATCGACTCAAATATTAAGAAAAGTTCTTTTATATACGTTACCACACATCAAACAAAACATTCATCACAACAAATAAAAATAATAATATTGTCACATTCATATTTATTACATCCTTAAAAACAATATATAATATTTACATATTATCCAAAATTATATACAGAACTTGTGTAAAACAAACACTATTTCGTTAAAAATTGTGTTAACATTTGACTATATGTTTGACATATATAGACTCTCTTGTCAATAATCGGCCGATGTACATCACACTCAACCTTCCTTTATCAATTACCCCTCATGTAACAATACGTTGTAAAGCTTAAATTCACATATATGCTGAGAAAACCATCAAATATTCCAACCCAACACATTTGTAAACACATACATCCACATATGCACAAACACATACTTACACACACACAGTCTTCCTTCCCAAGAGTATTTATTGCTATTAAGTTTTTTCTCAAAAAGTTATTTTTAAGGCTTCCCACATTCCAAAAGCAAATTTGCCTCTTTCATTTTGTATACACTGATGACTAGTTGATATTTTTTCTTTCAAAGTTGGTGAAGACAATCAATTAAAATCATTAGATATTCTTGTCATGGAAAATTTGCAAATAATCTCATGTTTCCTTAGTGCATTTACATTTTTAAACAAACATTGACACATCATGCATCATTGTAGATAACGTGTAGACTTACTGAAACAATATCAGTCATTACAGTATAAATTTTTCTCATTAAGAAAACCCCTTCCCACAGTAAACACTTTTGTTCCCATTTCATTCTTAGTGCAAAATCTCTCTCTCTCTCTCTCTCTCTTTCTCTCTCTCGTCGAATGCGTATTAAATTCTATCATAACAGCCTAACATGTTTATATCTACTATCCCAAATGCTAATGTTTTGTTTATAAATACAAGTAGGGTATATGCTATTCACATAAAAAATATCTAATAATTACTATTACCGATCATTACATGTAAACTCAAAATACACAAACAGAATGAATCTAACACACACACACACAAAATGAAACAAACGCCTAAACATTTGAACATTTCGTGTTACATTTTTAAAAATCAATTTGATATAAACTGGTTTCAAATGTTTCGTTTTAATTTCTTCCGTTTCATTCTGATACAAACTGTAATCATATAGAATGTTTAACTTTTAATTCTACTACAAACTTTTAGGATGTAACATGTATACTAATAAAATTTTATTTTTGCAAAACCCTTTAAAAAAATATTCCTTAATCAATTTACATACATGAAGTAAATAATTTTTATATCATACTACCATTACATGCATAGGTAAATACTGTATTTACTCCCATATTCGGAAGGATATGGAATCGAATTCCAAACAGAACCTTCAGATATCTTTCTTTTCCCCGGTTGGTTTTTCCGAAATCGCTCCAAGCGAATGCCGAAATAGTTACCCACCCAACTGCTTGAAAGCATAGATATAGTTAACCAATTCTCATACAGAAAGAAATGATAGAATATTCATCCAACATTATATATATATTTTCTTTTACAAATCATTATAAAATGTGAACTGAACGTATATACCCTCCTCGCAATCATTTTCCCTTCCTTACACACAGCTTGAACCCTGATAGCAAACACTTTGTTCTCTCCTACCAAACAACTTGACCACTCCTACTTCAATTAGAAGCAAATACTGTTAAAAATGGATAAAATGTATTTACGAACAGACAAACACACACATACATAAATATAAATACATACACTATAGTGACATAAAATACTTAAGCTATCGCAGAAATTGACCTATCATATAGTACCCTACTAGGAAACCATACGAGCAGACATTATCATGAAACCATTTCGAAATACATTACAGAAAACATAGCATCAAAGCAGTCCTACGAAATAACCCAAGTTGAAATAACGCTCGTATCACATAATATTTATAAGACTTGTGATGCCACTTTAAATTATTGTCTTTAATGGAATGCTCCATTTTGCATTACAGGCTTAGTGTTAGGTCAAAATATTTCAGTTTCTTTATACAATCGTATCCTTATTTTAGTTAATCACATAAAATTCCATCTATAAATTATCATGCAAAGTATATATGTGTGGATCATTTTCATCGGGGAGCGAGTGCACAGAACAATTGCTCAAAATTTTAGAATATCCCTTAAAACTAACACTCTGAGTAAACTAAGAATGACAAGGCTATGTATGTCGAATGTTTATAAATTTGCATTACTATCACAACTTCATCACATTATGAAAACCATTATCAATTTTGTATTTATATATTAACTTCTTTTCCTGCAAACTATTAAGACGGTTTAAAGTAACTCACAATATTTGATTATATATCATACTCGCTGCTAACAAATATGTCAAAAAGATATTTATAAACATTCTTCCAGCAGAAATATTCCAACTTGTAACATTCCAAATTACCGGAACGCTACCCACAATCCATTCCATTGCATCATATCGGATACACAAAACACTTTCCTTCGTAGCATCAATAAAAAAAGAAGCAATGACATATGCATTCTTATGAAATATTTCAGCGAATTACCCTAACAAGACATCATGAATTAGCAAACAGACAGCCAAATAATACCATCCCCCACAAACTATACCTTCGGCAGCGATCCAACCTTAACAAAATATCATCTCAATAGGTCATAACATCAAAACAACAAAACACATGTTCCCCCAGAAACATTATATCCATCAATACTCCCAAAACTACCTCGCCTCACACAACTCATTTGCACATAACCACACCATCGAGTTACAAAACACCTAGCATCAAACTTCGCAAACAAAACTAAATACTTGACAACTATATCACCATATCATACTACTGAAATGAATAAATCATACAAAAACCAACACCATCATATTATGAGAGCACTTCAACCTATAATACTAATAACACATGACCCGACTTACTTTCCAAAACATTTCCACCAATCAATCCAAACAAGATAACATTACCAAAAAATATTTTCATGCATATTTGAAAATCATTACTTCTAGTAAATCGCATACTATTTCTATCACTTGTAGAAGTTCGGAAGTTAGTAGTACTTTCAAACATTCGCTCTATACTCGCCATCAGATATTACTAATTGATTTATAATAAGAATACCATTGTATTCATTTATTGTTAGGATAATCGAATAACTTGTGGATATATAAATAAGCTCAGTACCCAATTTTACATCATCAGAAAGACATACTTCATTTTCAACCTGATACAATCTCGTACACCCTAACTGCTGTCAAAATGATTGCTACTGGAAGTAGATAACATTTGATATTTTACTGAAGACATGCAATTATATCTATATACATATTCAAAACAACGACAAATAAGTAGGAGGAAACAAAATTACATTTTTTTTTACTTGCATTCCAAACATCTTACATTAATTAATATATGTTTTTCTTTCTTTATTCACAGATGACTCTAATGGAAAAATTAATTTTATTGCAATTTTTCTTGTTTCTTTTCTAATTACCATTTAAACTGTTAGATTAGTCCATCTGAATAGCTATACCAATTGTGTATATACATATATTTAAGGTTCTTATACCGTAATAGCTTACGGTTATTTTTTTATATATCAAGACATTGCCTACAACCATCAGAAAAAATTGTATATTTGATAATATAATGATTACCATCTTCAATATATTTTTAACTCAGGTCAGACTTAAATGTTTCTCTCGATCATCTTTATATAAGAAGGGAATGAATAAAAACAATGTTCTCCCATACACCTTAACGTAATTTCACACACATGTCAAAATTACATTTGATTAATTACATACACTCAAACACATTCTCCATTCAACAAAAACATTTATGGTTTACAGTTTTATATAACAAAATCTGTCTTGTGCAGTCAAGGTACACTTATTCGCGTACAACATACCACAATTGCCACAAGGATACATCTAGTATTAAATACTGAGTATACAGTTACTAGTGTCATGATGTCTAGCATTTATTCTTGACAATATTTACAGATCTTCCCAAGTCATGTATAACATTGACTTCCAGAGTACAGGGACTTTCGTGTTACCATTCACGATGTTGACATATCCCCAACAGCTCCTTCCTTATCCATATTACAAACGCTTACACTATCACTAGATGGATCCACTCGTGAATATCCATCTCCCAGCACATCTGCTGAAGAAGAGAAAACATTTTTACAAGATGCATACTTATATGACGGTGTTGACATATCCTCAACAGCTCTTTCCTTATCCACATGACAAGAGCTCACACTATCACTATATGACTCCACTCGTGACGATCAGCCTTCCATCACAACCGCCGAAGAAGTGGAAATATTCTTACAGGGTGTTTGCTTATATGCTGTTTTTACAACAAAACAGTCGATACACAATTTGCTTTTATAGGTCTAAAGTGATGTAGCGTACTCTCAAGTCACTCAAAGTCAGTCAGAGAAAGAGAGCTGTTACTTGAATTACAGATGAACTGCGAATGAACCAGAGAGAGCTCGTGCATGTACATATATAACCTCACTTTCCCTCCACTCCAAATCCCATCAATCTTCCGAAATATCATACACTATTTCCTAGAATGTGTTATGTTTGCAACAGCAATACTTCCTTGAAAGCCCGCTTTTTATGGAAGAATTTAAAACCTACTTACATTCTTATAAACTGTTAACACTACAGAACAAACAGTTTATGTTGACCATCTCGACGGTTTCAATATATGTCTGAACATAATTTTTCAGGTGTGGAATTCGACCCCACGCTCCCCTTATAAGGAACAAGAGTTTAATTCCAGCATATTAGACTGCTCGACCAACGTGACAGTTTGTAATAGTATGGAAATTTCAAAAAAAGTTTTTATAATTGAATTTGTTAAACTTAATCTTATCCTTCATCAACATCTTGATCAAAATCTACAGCTTAAAATAAACAAAGATTCCCAATTTTTTCGAATAATTTTTAATTTGCAGAAAATATTATCAGACATTCATGGGATGGGAGCACTCTTAGAATGCCCACATTCTTGTTTACACAAGAAGAGAACTCACTTATATATGTTTATTCCAATTTTATATATTCTTATATATAATATTCCTAGCTTATATAATCATATATTCCTAGCTTATATAATTATGTATTCCTCTGTTATACATAATTGTGTATATTACTATTTTACATATAATTATTTATTTCTATCTTATATATAATTATGTATATTCCCATCTTATGTATATTCCTTATATATATAATATTATCTATCGCTGTATTTTACTTAAGAGAACTGTCTTACTTTCAAAGGATTTGAGATTGTGTAATGTACTAAAGTATATGTATCCAAAACAGCTTTAAGATACATAATCACCGTACAGTATCTCATTACAGATTTAAGTTTATTTTGCTAAATATACTTGTGTAAGGCCTCAGTTTATCTTTTATTTATGGACGTCACGTAGCATCATTTTGTTATGTTTACCTAAATAATTAAGAATACGTAATATTTCCTTTGCATTATATTATTTTGTGGCATATATATATCTTCTTTCGTACAGCTCTTAGTTTAATTATTATTTGGGAGTTATTGTATTGTTTTTAACATTTTCTCCATTTGGTTAAATTTATAAGTATTCAGGTTTTCTAACTAAGAGGTAATATTTACGTGGCTTCGATTCATGGAGCATCTTGTTGGTTGCCAAGGTAACGTGATTTTTCTATGATTTTTTATTTTGCCTCCTCGTGATTGGCGCTAAGTTTGAAAGCGCAATGTAATAATAGAATTAAAGGTTCTCTAGCCACATTGATGGGATTTTTCCGTCAGGCAGGCTACGACCCAGTGGTCGCGAGCCTGATAGGCTTTTAATTTTCACAGTGAAACTGGTCGAGTCCCGTAACTTATGCAGACTGCTTTGTAGTCGAAGACGTGCCACAACTTACCAAGCTACTTTTGAGTCTGCTCGCGCTACATACTCGTGGATAATTAAACTCGAGTTTTGTATTAGCACGATGGCGCCTGGTACCATATAGACTATAGCGTGTGTAGCATAATCTCGTAGGCCTAACCAGGGAAGACTGAGGACCTGAACCAGCTACGCCTGCGGCAGAGAATTTCAAGATCTTCAGCATCGATTGTTGTTTATTAGTTATAATTCATTGGTTATTTTACGTAGAAATTCTACGATTAAAGGATGCCAGATTTGACCACGTCACCGGGCCATTTATTACGCTATCTTGGAAATCATTAAAATTTATCAGTTGCTTTCAGAACACTCACAAAGACCCTAACATAAGAGATTATTTTTTTGCTCCTAACTGAGATGATGTGAGTTTGTTGAATAATAGTGAATATTAAAGTAAACGAATATATATTACCAGTGGACACAATTAAAAGAAGGCTACATTACAAGTTACGGCCACTTTATTATACTTAATACTGACGGAATAATAGAAGACCTGTATATTTATTCTCAAAATTCTTTTCTTGAGGTCCCGACTTTGTAAGTCAATTTCATTTTTAACCACTTATCTGTGAGTGTTATTCTGAAGTGAAGTTTTTGGTTGATAGCTATAGTCTTCCAATGCCAATGTATATTGTTACTATGATCAGGCTAGTTGCAGTGATCTGGTTCGACAAACCTACTGGTAAGAGTCATTAATGGTGTTAATTGTGTTACGATATTTTGTGCTGTGCCTATAACATACACGCTCTACTTACTCACAGTCAACCTACTTACACGGTTTCTAATTGAAAAGTTTGGCCCTCACTATCACCCACAATGCAATCAAAGAATTCTTACATAAAATTACCGTCGGAATAGTTACACAAATATTCGTCGAACTTTAAATATATTGGACGCCCTTACACTTTACACTTGTTTTGTCAGTAAACACATAAATAAAAATACATTTTATTGTAATTAGTAAGTATTCGGGTTATTATTGCACATAATTAATAATTAGGTTTGTGCACCATTTTGAAGTAATTTACGGTGTTTACTTACAGCTTTGCTTTTCGTAACTTGACAGGGTATAATGAGACGTAAGAAATGGTTTTTCAGGTTGTAAATTTTACTGAGTACGTCATAGACGTGTCACCATCTTGAAAATACTGCATCTCGTTAGTTCCAACTGTCATAATTCGAAGTTACTACTCAAGTGTATAGTAATTCAATGTAAATTTTGTGAACATATTATTCTTTATTATATTACAACTATGAGTTCTATATATTTTAAGTTTCTTACAAATTTTAATTCACATTTGGAATTATTTCGTTAAGAGCAATAAATTTAATTATTGTAAATATTCACTTCTTTGGAAAAAAAAACATTTTTAATTGCGAAAATGATTACTGTAAAATAAATTATTTCAGTTCTGGTTCATTCTCTATATGTAACAACAGTTCTTATAATATGATGAAAATTTAGTTAAAGGGTGCTAAAATTGTGTTGTCAGACAGATGCACATCATATTCACATGGAAAAGTAGGCATAGATTTAGAAGTAGTACGATCCCTTCATGGCCTACTTCAAAGGACAAATATAAACTGAATTGATCACAGAAATCGTTCCCTATTAACCGAATTTCGATGACAAACAACTGCGAATGCGAGATTCACTGCACTGATTACGTTATCAACGGATTAATGGCAGACTAATATTGATGAACGACCCAGCAATAGGTGTAACGAGAAGGTAATTGGCATCGTTACTATACGTGTTGATATTAAACCTTCGTATAAAACCGTCTACATTGTTTAGAGGGCATACGTAATGCATCAAAAAACGTCCTGAGTTTGACACATGGGAATTGGAGAGACAAAATAATCAGGCATTTTTATATCTATTAACTGCTGAGATACTAGCATCTCGGTGATGTGAAGATACAGTTTCTTAAATACGAAAAAGTAAAGAACTTATAGCAAAAATGAAAAAGAAATATTTGTTTCCTGAAAACACAATGATACAACATTGTTTCTGTAGTCAACATATGCAATCGTAGCAGTACTGCCTTTTATCAAAATGCTCTTTTTACAAACAATTTAATTAATTCATCTTTTAGGCGTGATTTCTTTACAGTAAAAGGGAATTGCTTTTATTTATTTTCGGGAAATTATATATATTATAGTTTTAAAATAGAAGGAGACCTATAAATTTGCGATAAAATGCCTCCACCGTGTACAAATATGGTATCATGTGAGTTGTTCGACAATATGACTGTTTCAAATTTCTGTCTGTGTATTTCACCTCTGTGGTTATATAGTTCAAAATCGTATAAGAATAATGTGTGTCCATATTAAATGCTTCTATAAAAGTACTATTTACAATGGAATTGAAACAAATGATAAATTATATTGATATATGGTTTACAGTAGAGGCATATTTTAATAATAATACAATAATTATAAACATTAGACGCTCACCTTGGTTCCTCGGTCTCAAAATTAGGTTTGTTTTTACATTGTTTCTTAGGAGTGAGCGATAAGACCATGGCGTTGTAAAGATTCCCTTCCTTCCTTCTTCACATAGTCATATAGTAAAATGTTGACGCAATCTCCTTACACAACAGATATACCCGCAAAATGGTCAGAAGATTACAGTGTACTGCGGGAATATCGAGCTCGAATCCCGGGTTAGGTGTATCTGTGTCACGAGACACGTGTTCAAGAGGCGTGGTAAATAGATTAGTGCTAAATAAGCTTGTCGAAGTCTGTAGATTACCTGGAAGCCACTATATGAAAAAAAAAAACACGAAAGTTCGAGTGTTTTTTTAATATAACCTTGGGTGTTCGCCGACATGCAATTACTGGTCGGCCGATTATTTGATTGCCTGTGTGACTATCGCAGGGTCTTGTGAGACTGCACTCACAGGTAACCGCTTTGTCAGCCGAATAAATTGTTTGTGTTTTTCTACAAACCAAGTGATTGCGCAATCGATTTGTGCCATGCAGGTTTGAATTTGTCCGAGCGAACTTGCAGTCAAACAGTATCACGAGAGTCGTAGTCGAGTTCAGTGCTTCTATCAAGGATTCCATCTCAACGAGGTAAAAAAATACTATCGTTACATTTGTAAATATGTTGTACATATTTAATTTGTATATACATTAATTTATTATTCGTACATATAACATGTATTACACACACACACACACACATATATATATATATATATATATTAAATGTAAATATTATATGCATACATTAAATGCATTAATTACATACATGTAAATACATTAATTTATTATTTATTTCCATTACATATATTTATTTTTTATGTACATTTATTGCGTATTAATAATATTCTTATGACATTCTTATATATTGTTATAATGTACTTTCTTGTGGATATACATGGTTGTACAGTTTTTAGTTTTTGAAGTATGTATAGTACTTCGTTATTGCGTAGTATAATTACACCAAATAATTAAAATGCTGCCGCTTACTACGCATGCTTGAAACGATACTGTTCTTGCTTGACAGTGAACTCTCCATCAACAGATCTGTATATGCTGCCCTTTGTGAGCGAACACACGCTCCCTGGCCAGTAAACACGAAAGTCTACACACATATAGGTACACACAAAGCTGTTGGAACTGATTATTTGTGAAAATCACTCTTCACATACTAGCATCAAACATTTTTTTAGTGAACTGGTGAGTTTATAAAGGCTTACATTTCTATTTCCGCACTTGTTTCTGGCCACGACAAATATGTCATTTCTCGTATTGTGCCTACACGAAAGTGGGTGAAGAGATTCAGGCGGCTATTAACACAGCGATCTTGAGAGACGATAAGGGTGATTGGGTAAGTATGGAGCGGCGCCGGAATGATGGGGCGGGGTAAACGGGAGATCCCCGAGAAAATGCAGCGGCATAGTCCGGCACGATCCCCACATGCGAAAATCCGGTGACCCGGCCAGGGATTGAACCCGTATCGCCTTGGTGGGAGGTGAGCAGGCTAACCGCTCAACCACCGCGGCCCCTACACGCAAATCTAAGAAACTAATTATGTAGACCGGGATGAAACTGGACGAAACTGTGTCTATTTCACTCGCAGTATTATGTTGGAATCCTGTGGTGTTCAAGTGCACACACTTATTAAAATACATTAGAACTGTAAGCAATAGCCTCCCAAGAATAACGAACATTTTATGGCACTTATCTTGGAAGGAAAACTGCGCAACTAAATGTGCCATAAATAACAACGAATGTTCTCACTTAGAACGTGATTATGGTTTCCTGCATGCTTGTTCTGTCATTTATTGTATTTGAGCTTGTATGGGAGAAGCGTGTTTATGCTGAAATTAGGAAACAATTTGTGTTAATTAGGAAGCATTTCACTGTAGGCTAAGTGTTATCGAAGACGTTTCTCCATAATTTTTCTATGACTGGTATCTGATTTTTAACGTACCGATTAGAGAAATAATATTCAAAATTTTATCTACGAGCTTTTTGTGCCTATGACGGGAAATAAGTCTGTCGATTTCCATACTTTCCGGCAACGTGTGCTTAAAGTTAGAAAAAAAGTTAATCGTGACAGTGTGCGATTGTGGCCTTTTCAGCTTATTGGGAGTATCCGCATGGCACAATACACAGGAACAGCGTTGTATGAAAATAAACAACAAATGTTCAAATACCAATATTATATTGACATCAGTTTCGAAATCTTCATAGTACTCTTATTCATTTAATTAATATTAGTATTTTATTGTTACGTAAATAAGGAGAGTATATTTTTTGCGAACAATGAAATCTAAATACTGTGGTTAAAACGTAAGCACATGGTAATGTTCATATTTACGCGTCACGGAAAGATTCAAACATTTCAATCCAATAATCAAGCAGGGCTTCCAAAAGTGCCAACACTACCATGAAAAACTGCTACACATTAATGTTTTTTTAAGTATTATAAATAAAATCGAGAAATTAAATTTAACTCGTCAATTTAGTTAAGGTCATAGACCATGCCCAGACAACTACGTGAATAAATACTTAGGAAATAATAACAACATAATAACGTAGGTGGAAAATATAAATATAATCAAAAAACTGTATAACAGTAAGTATATAAATTTTTACCTCTCGTTCTAGATAAAATTGTATAAATAGAGGCGTGTGCAATTGTGTAAAAGACACACTCTTATAATTGCAGTTAGTAATAGCGCTTCACCTTTTGCAAATTTTTTACTATCCTTGTACTTTTAGGAGAAATAAATTTAAAAAAAATAAGTTTGAGCCATCTGTTTCCGGCAGGGGTGATTTAGAACACGGATGTGTGGTCCTGTATCATAATTGCTTTAACGTCTACATCGCTGCATACAATGATGCCCACCTCCCACGCCTCGTCTTTGACAAGAAGCGCGAAGAGATGACGTCACGCCCCCCGCCCCTCCCTGCAGTAACCAAGACATACGACCTTTCTCAGAGCTGATCTCTTGCTCCCACCTTGACACTGCCGACCGTATTCAAGGTGACGCGTGGTGCCGCCGCTGGCGTCTAGTCTCAACCGGAGATTGAGTGTGGGGCCAATTTGTTTCTCTCGCTTTGACCGTAGCGTATCCTTGGCTGTGCGTTCACAACTGAGAAATTACAGCAAGCGCCGTTGGCGCTGTATGTCAGCTTCACAGATCAGGTGCTACGGGACTTTAATAAGCGGTAACTTTATCATTTTTGGAAGTAAATTTGTTGCAAAGTTCAACGCAGGACCACTATTAGTTTCGTGGATATTCACCGAATATGTTTTAAGCTACAACAGTATCAAAATGTTGTTGGTGGTCACGTTGAAGAGCTATAAATAATTGTTTGCGGCAAGTGTGATCTGCTGGAAGTTGTACTCCTCACCAGTATGAGGGGTTACTTCTTTTCGTGTGCAGTAAACATATTGTGCACACTGTTGCGTTTTCCTAGTCTCCCTTAACACTTATTACTGCTCTAACGTATAGCTGGGTATACTGAAATCTAAGGCTGGCGACTACATCAAGCCTCGTTGACACGAGGGCACAAACTAATCCCAACTCAATCTCTTTTAAACAATATTAATAACTCTTAATTCTTCTTACCTCCTCAGTATCACTGGGTTTAATTACGGGTGACCTAATTGTAATGTAATTATAAACGCAACAAATTCAAAACAACTATTGATTAATTACTTACTCTTTACACAATAGATTGAATAGACAAACAAGAATCCAATACTGATAATTCGTTGTCCTGCAATATTTAAATCAACCTTTAATTGTATTATTTCTCTAACCGCGTAGCTTCCTTATCGACTAAACCTTGCACCCTACTCTGTGTACACCTACAAGTGACTCAGTTCGGAATCAACCGGAGCTCCTCCGTGTCCTCCTGATGTCGAGCAATCGAGATGTGGTGGTGCAAGTACGTCTCCTGACGTGGGAATACTGCGGCCTGGACCAGCGACGCCTCGCGTCGATGGCGCCTATGAATACTTCTGATCGGCTTCACGCGCGCTGACAAATGCTTGAGACTGGGCCGTAGAAATAGTGGGGGTGAGCATGCATCATGCGGCTATATATATATACGTCGTACTTCCTCTGACGTAGGTCGGGCTGTTGCTATGCCGATCTTCCACATCTTCCCTCTCCTGGAGTGTGGGTCGCACACGGCCGATATGGTGAGTGTGCACAATGCATTACTTTTCTGTCTGCACCCAACCTGTTGTACCACCAACACGTGAAAAGGTTGTTTTAAAAGTGTGTCCTACCGGAACCCTAGTTCGCTCGCAACGTACACGGGCGGTTTTTCTTTACATATAATACTAAAGCTTTCTTTAGAGTAAAGACGTGTTTCACCAACAAAATGCACACTACCGGGTTATTTTAACTACTTTTGTAGAGTTTTTACTAAAGTAATACTACCGTTTAAAATAACTCAAAAACCGCTTGATACCAATTAAGTTTTGGTGTAATAGTATATTGCATTTAACTTTTTAGTTTGCTTAGCACGCTTACGTATTAATTTTTATGCCAGATGTTATTTTTTTAATTATAAACTTACTGTAATAAAACTGCAGCTGCAGTGCTGCTAAGAAACAAAACGATCTTATTATCTCTAACAGCCACTATATTTTATCGCTATCCCCTCCTGTATACTCACTATTTCGTTTTTAATTCAGCTCATGAGCGGCAATGACATTTAAATCACTGGTATTTAGGGTAAAATTGTGATAAATGATAACTAAAACCCAATTTTTTAAATCTCTTCAAACAAATCGATTATAACTTCATACTTCTCAGTTTAGTGATAAAACAAGATAACACTTCATACGTTGAGATTAAGTTGGAAGATATTCGCATTTTACATTTCCATTTAAAAAACTTTATACTTGAACTTGTTCCCTGGTCCATTTTTCTTAGTAACTCTATCACATATTTGGTACTTGTTTATCAGGGACCACCTACAGGGTTATTTTCCAGTACAGGTACAATCGCAGAAGGTTGTTAATAACGGAAATACAAAGAGAAATCATAATAAGATACAACTAAAGGAATTATACCCCCTTGCAAAACTATATTTTAAATTATTTAATTTCTAAATATCATAAACTACTTGGCATAAAAAAGAGACTCTTGAAATCAGATATCAAATATGTGAAATTCATATTATGTCCATTGTCTTTATTAACAAAACCGGAGGTTCCACATTATTACCGTACAAAATGTTTAAATGCTGGCCTTGGATCATATATTTTGACATATTTTAAGATATCAGCAAGCATGGTTGAATTTTCGGGGGGGGGGGGGGGATATTTCCATGGTAAAATCTGCTAATGTAAATGTTTCTCGAGAAAACAGCTACAAATTCTGATATGGTGCAGTTGTCTGCCTGCGGGTTATGCAACCTGAACTAGTCCTTGTTTTTATTAACGACAGAGGATGGTATTATGTGTATAAATATTCACTAAATTTAGATTTCACTTAAGAAATAACTATTCTATTCAGGTATGTTTATTCAAATCGCGTTTTTCAAAACTATTTTGAATTAGTTATACTAAAATCTCGATTTTCAATTAAAAGTAGGCTGCTGCAGTTATAAATAAATGATGTATATAAATTGTATTTTGTTTTGTTTCTCACTTTGCATAAATAATTATATTAGGCCGTTTCTGTAGTGCACTTCGTTCTTTACCCGGCAAACATTTGCTTCTCATACAGCTGTAGTTAATGTTCCACGTATCGTGCTTGAGTATCGGCTTTTAATATAAAATAGGAAAACTTAAAACAGCTTCGTGACGCTACAGAATAGATAGAATGTTTCGCCCAGAGTCTTGTTGCTGACCCGGCACCCCTTCTCACGTAGTTATCACTACTGACTGATTCAAAGTCCTGAGCTCACATAATGGCTGCAACTACGTGCGCTCCCAGATGCTAAATCAAAATGCCAATAACCTTTCGGATCTTCCGATTCACGAGGAACGGAGCCGCCCAAAAGCTGAATTTCGTACTCACCTGTCGCATCACCGCTAGTCCTCGTGTTGGTCTCCTTTCAGCTCGCACCATCCAACAACACAAGAGACTTGAAAAAAAAAAAAACTTATGTAGTCGGTCTTGTGATAAACGCTTTGAAAAAATGAGCGACTTACTCGTAGCAATGATTTCCTAACTGTTATACACTGATGAATAGGACTTGAGTAAAGAGACTGAATTGTGGATATCTATAAAAAAAATATATATAATAAAGAGGTGACGTGAGTTTGTCAGAAACTTCAGGGCCGATACTTATAATTCTTTAACTGTTATAAAGCTACATCCTTCCAAATTTACATAGGCTATGTTTAATTAAAACAAGAAATCGAGAGAAATTTCTAAATTTGTAAACCGATTCGGAGTAAAATGAGCTAGCTGGTTGCTTTCTAAGCATGATCTACCAAAACCATTAAAGATAAATTGAAATAATGGTAGAAGAAAAAGTGTATCTTAATATATATAAAAAAACGCAAACAGTAGCAAGTAGTCGCAGGTAATCGTCAATAGTCGCGAGTAGTCGCTGGTAGTCGTAAGTAGCCGCGGGTAGTCATAAGTTGTCGAAGGTAGTTGCGGGTAGTCACAGGTTGCCGCAAGTTGTCTCAGATAGTGATAGGTTAACGCAAGTAGTCGCAGGTTGCGGTAAGCCACAAGTAGTCGAAAGTAGTCGCAGGTCATCGTGGGTAGTTGCGGGTAGTCGGAAGTTAATGCAGGTTGTCGCAAGATGTCACAGGTAGTTGGAAGTAGTTGCAAGTAGTCGCAGGTATTCGCCGGTAGTCGCAGGTAGTTACGAGTAGTCACATTCAGTTACGGGTAGTCACAGGTAATCGTAGGTAGTCACGGATAGTCACGTGTAGTCACAGGTAATCGTAGGTAGTCACGGATAGTCACGTGTAGTCACGGGTACTCATATATATATATATATATATATATATATATATATATATATATATATATATATAGCATTATATTATATATATGTGTGTGTGTATTTCAATATCTCCTTAAAACCTGAGCGAGCGATGGCGGGATTCTAGTTTATATATACATATTATATACACTTTTTAAGTTATTAGATGGTCAAACTAGATACGAAAGCATATTATAAAGTTCAGTTGAAATTGATTACATATTTTCCGAAGCATATTAATTTAAAACGTCTAATTGGCCGCCATTTTGTAAATAAAGGCTCTGGCCTTTTTAAAAACTTTAATATTAAATCACCTGCATTAAAATTACTCGGTTGCCAAATTTGGCAATAATCAGTTAACTGTTTCCGGAGATAAGACATAAATATGTACTTTTTAATGTAGCTCTGTTTACAATATGACGGACGAAAGAGGCTCTGTGTACACATATTTGATGGTTTCAATAGATATTTTCATCATATAAAGTTAAATTGAAATATATTACATGGTTTCGAAGGTATATCATACTAAGATAAAATGTCTATAAGGCGGTAATTTTGAAACTTAGTTTCTGATCCACTTAAATCATACCAATTCCCTTCGCCTGCCATAGAACTGCTTGTTTTCCAAATCTGGAAAGATTTTGTTAAATTGTTTTCTGAGATATTACTTAAAATTTATATTTATTCGTATGTTGCTATCTAAAAATTCCGGACAGCGGATTCTCTCTGTAGACACACTTGATGTTTGTGGTTTATATTGCTTGCCTACATAGTTGAGATGAAATTGGTTACGCGGTTTTGTAGATTTAACATAAAACGCTAAAGTATTTATGTGAACGCCATATTTTAATTCAGTTTTTGACCCCTTTAAAGCACATAAATTTATATGGACAATTTGTTTGTCAAATTTGGAAGGATTTGGTTCATTGTTTCGCGAAATATATCATACATTCTATTCTTCATGTAGTGCTATCTTACCAAAATTCAACATAAGTGCCTGCGTTTTGGAATATATGATGCTTGTAAAATACTCATTGTGTATAGAAACTTTAGTTGAAATTGGGCGAATTGTTTAGTAGATGTAGCATAAAAGCCTAAAATATTTGTTAAACCATTCTTTAAAAAAAAAGTCGTTATTCACTTAAGTATATACATGTCCTACCATATCTTAACCAACATTCCAAATTATGCGAGCGTCAATTCAGTAGAACTTTGCATATAACGTAACATTTTTTTCTTGTAGGGCAAGCTCTCAAAATGGCGAGATGTAAACAATATTCACTTCTAAAATCAACGTTTACATGATGTGCAGTAAATATTTAAAATTTGGTTAAAATCAGTTAAATGGTTCCCGAGATATGGCATAGCACACTCAATTTTAAAATGACCGCCATTTCGACGATATGTGATTGGAATGGTCAAAAACTATACATGTGGGGCGTCCTTACTAACATCATTATTGGTGCTCTATTGGTGAAATTTGATTTGCACGTTCAAAAGTTTTTTGAAGGGACACACACACCCGCACGCGCACACACACACACCAGCACACATGTATGCATACATACAGCCACACAGACAGGAAAGTGGTCTCATGAGGCCGGTGTCATACTATGTGTTTGTGCCGCTGCGGCTAAACGGGATGCGGTTTGACGGGAAGGGCACAACACATTGTTGTAAATACGTGTTGTGTCACTTGAGTGCGGCGTTCACTATGGTGACACCTCACATTTACATCAACGTGTTTTGCACATCCCGTCAAACCAGAGTGTTTAAGCCGCAGCGGCAAAAACACATAGAATGACACCGGCCTTCCTTTACTTCAGTAATAGGTTGAAAATAAATCATTTACCAGTTTTTTTCTGATGCCACACGTAGGGTATTGTGGGGTAAGAGTCCTTTTTCGTAGTAGTTCTGCTCATTGTCACTAGATAGCACTGGAATGTCCGTGCGCTTCCTCGAAATGAGTTTCAATACACAGGGTTCGTTTGTCGTGTAACTGCCACCATTACAGTGAAAGTGGTTGCAGTTTAGTTGTTTAAGAAGCGTGTGATAATATGTATTAAGTTTAGAAGAATGTGTACATTTATCTGAAGTCTTGAAACTATTCAGCAGAAAGTACATACACATTAAAAGTAAGTGTCTTTTGTTTTGTATTGACGGGTAAAATAGAGTCAGTGGATGAAACATTTTGTTATCTCGGGGGCAAGTTTTCTGGCGCAAGGGTCCGCATAACATTTTGTGCGGACCCTTGCCCCACACAGCCATAATGTTGTGATAGATGTATTTAATGTTTGAATACCAAATTTTAAAGTATTTACCTATTGTATTATTTTTAAATATTGGTTGGGAACCTTGTTTCGTCAATTGGCCAAATATGAAATTCGTATTTCCACTAGTCGGAACGTATGAATGTTCGTTCACAAATAATGTCCTATGTCTACACTCAAAACCTGAATCGGTGATCAATTTTGTTTAGGCCTATTGTGCTGTTTTCATTTACAAAATATGTAACATTTTGTTAGTGTGATTTAACGCTTCATGTAATATAACACTAAATTAAATCAATGTTAACACCACACAGCATGGGAATTTGCGGATGCCTGTCGTAGCACAGTCGTATGCGGGTTGGCCTCTGAATTTAGAGATCTTGGGTTCGAATCCTGGTTCGGGCATGAAGTTTTATGTTGCTCTGTTGTATTCGTCAAAAGGGTATATATATATATATCGCCAACAGACCATGTCAAAATTAAAACAATAAAAGAGGTTAGTTTTCCGCACATGCAATTTAAACAAATAATTGAAGAGGGTAGTGTAGTGGTTTGAGAATGCAAATGTGGTTATTTTAAGTTGTAAATTTTACTGTCACGTTCTGAACGGAACATAGTGTAGTAGGTTCAAAAATTAATGCATAATCAAAATAATTACACCTTTAACAATATTTTGTTTATCCACTGACTGGCTGCTATTTCCACTCACGCAATCAGTGAATTTTATCCCGTTGAACAAACCAGTGCTTTTCCAATGATTCATGATTAAGCCATTTTCACCAATTTTAGATTCTGAAATCGGCTGTAAGTCAGTGCGTTCTGGCTGATTCAGGTTTAGCATGTAGGCGAAGTATTAGACCCAGAAGATAATTAGGAAATATACGTATCTAAATATGTTTATTGTTTATTTCAGGAAAATGAGGAACTACAAAGAAAGACAAATAGGAAACCACTTGATCCCGAAACACTAGAGCAAACTAAGCAAAGAAGGATTGAGGGTGAATCAATCCGGGCAATTGCAGCTCATATGAACATAGAGGAATCCACACTGCGGAAACGACTTAAAGTGGTAAGAAATGGTTGAATGGTGAATCGTTTCATGCAAGTTTTAAATATCAGAATAAAATGTAGACTAAATAAAACGCACATTTGTTTTAGGGTAGTCCAGCTGAATCATGTGGCCGATTTTCGTCAACATTTACAAAAGAAATGGAGCTGGAGATAGTTAGTTACTTACACGAAACTGACAGAAGATTTTATAGTTTGACATTTAGGGAAGTTCAAGCTTTGGCATATGAATATGCCGAACAAAACAACATCGCGCATAGACAAGAAGCATGTGTTCCTAACCAAACCCGACAGAACGTACAATATGGACGAAAGCGGTCTATCCCCTGTCCCTAACAGAATTCCTAAAATAGTGTCTACAAAGCGTCAAAGGAATGTAAACAAAGATGTGTCGGGAGAGCGTGGTTAGACGGTGAAAGTTGTTTGTTGCATGTCAGCAGCTGGGCATTTCGTCCCGCCTGCCATGATATTTCTCCGTAAACGAATGAGGGTTGAACTTTCAGATGGAGCTCCTCTGTCAAGTCTATTTCTTCTTTCTGACTCTGGTTACATGATTTCCGATCTGTTCTTAGAGTTGCTTTAACATTTTGTTTCGCATGCTAAGCCTGCTAGAGATGACCCTATTCTATTAATTTTGGATAATCATTCCTTGTATATTTCCATTCCTGCTACCATGTTCTGTCGGGATAATCACATCCATCATCTTTCTCTGCCTCCTCGCAGCTCGCACAAAGCCCAGCCACTGGACAATACATTCTTTGGACCATTGAAAGTTTATTATTCAAGTGTGTGCAGCAGGTGGATGTCAGCTCATCCTGGACGATCTATCATGCAGTTTCAAATTGCTAATATCTTTCCATTGACATATGAAAAAGCAGCATCTGCGGGAAATGCAGCCAAAGGTTGTAAATCATATGGCATAATCCCATTCAACCCGTATGTTTCACAGATGTTGACTACCTTCCATCTACAGTCACTGACCAACCTGCCCCCAAACAACAATGCTGAACCATCTACATCGTCCTCTACGCATTGTTTGCTAGAAAGTAGTAAAACTACTGATGTACGTACCGCATCCAGGCCAAGGTCTACTCAAACTGACAATAGAAATGAATGTGCTTCAAATAGGCCGAGGTAATCTGATCGTTCACATCATGCTGTATATTCTGCCATGTGTACTCCTAGAAAAGCTATCTTCTGTTTCAACAGAAATAATAAGACATCTTCCTAAACATAGCAATCCTAAAAAACAACGCAAAAGTCGCAAAAAATCACCACTACTCACAGGGCCTCCTTATGTTAAAACGATTTCTTCTCTACAGTCGTGCAGCAACACAGAAATTGACTGTCACAAAAACATGTCAAATAAATGTAAACCAAAGCAGTTGGCCATTAAAGGGATTGGAGCAAGTCGTCAATTAACGTGGGATGGTAAGAAGGGCATAACACGCTCCGGTAAATGTGACTACTACTTTGGGGGTTGTGGTGCAGTGTATTGTGAGCCTCCGAGTGTAGACTGGATAATGTGCCATGCATACAGATCGTGGTGGGAAGAGACTTGCACAGATTATAAAGGAACTGGCGTTTTCAAATGTGATGGGTGCAAGCAGTACTCTTACCCCCGATATTCAGGACTCTTGCCCTTCATGTGGGGCAAGTTTCCTAATTTATATGATAGTGAATTTTGTAAATTTAAAACTTCATAGAAACTCCAGTAGGAATTGTAAACATTTATTTGTGTTCTTAAATGTTGTAATTATACGATAATGTGTAATTTAGGACTCGGTTTTGTAATAGATGCGAGTAAACCACCAAGTTTCCTTAAGTGCGGACTCTTGCTCCACATTACTCTACCGTTACAGGCTTAAACACATATTGGTGTCATGATGCACGATGTTACAAGTTGTGCCGTACGATGCCGCTGGTCGGCGTGTTTTCTCGGAGATCTCCCACCCTTGTCCCACCCTTTCATTCCGGTACTTCTCCATACTCACCTCAATCACTCTCATCGGCTCTCAAGACCTCGCTGTTACGACCCGGCAAAAATCCCTTTACACATTTGGCGTGGAATCTCCGCTGAATTATTCCGTGTGCAGAAGGGTTACCTACTCACTAGGCCATGATAGTGATACCACTGTACCCTTCGTTTGCGATTCAACCGGAAACAGTGGGTCCTAGAGAGTTACAACTAGGGAAACATATTTGCTTTTACGACGTCCTGCTTCATCCAAAGGTATCCACAATCTTTTAAACCTCACAGTGTAAATGGTGCATACAATTAAAGGGTACCAACCCCTATTATTTACATTATGGGGTGTGTACGCTAGATCAGACCTTCTTTTATCCAATATATTGGTTTATTAATCCGTATACCAATTTGTGTTCCTCTAATGCAAGTACTTTGCTTAATATCCCACGTAATATGCTTGCCACCCTCTGGTTTTAGGGGCTCCTACAACTCTTATTATTTGAGATTGACCTGTATCAATATTCCTTTTATCTGGTCACGAATCACGTGCCCAACTATGTACACATGTTTCCTAAACACGTGGTATAATTTGTAATATTTATTTCGTATCAAATATGAATTAAAAACAGCGAGAGCAGCGATCTGATGTCAACGACTAGTAAGAAATAGTCCACAGATAAAACGTTATTTTAACCTAATTTTTTGGTACGTTAGCTGTGAATTAAATGTTGCCTTTGATATCCTGCTGTATAAGGAGACGATCTCTGTGTGACTTTAATACTTCTAAGGCCCTTCAAACTCAACAAAAGTTTTTCAAATTTTGCAGAGCGAATCCTCAGTGTATAATACAGCTCAAGTTCGAATTTCAGCAAGATCAGATTACCCAATCATGATTTTTGACCCCTAAAACTAATTTTTAAATTACTTTTTCTTATTAAAGTTTTGTATTAATACATAGAGATTTTTGCATAGAGATATGAAGGTAATGGAATATCATTTTTTTTACTCTATATGTTACTATATAAGGAGACAATATCTGTCCATCTTTAATACTTTTAAATCCTTGAAACTCAACAAATGTTCTTCAAATTTTGCACAGTGAATCATCAGGGTCTAGTACAGGTCAAGTTCGAATTTCAGCAAAATCAGATTACGCAATCATGACTTTTGACCCTAAAAACTAATTTTCTTAGTTACTTTTTCCTATGAAAGTTTTGTATTAATGAATAGAGATTATTACATGGAGATATGAAGGTAATGGAATATAATTTTTTTTTTACTCTAAATGTCTCGTTTCAATGTTGAGTTAATTTCATATCAAGTGCGGCCTTAGTGGCCCACTGGCTAGAACGATCCCAAGTAGGGCCGCAATGGCTTAGTGTATAGAACTATATCAAATGGGGCCGCTGTGGCCCAGTAGATAGAGGTATATCAGTGGGGTCGCAGTGGCTAAGTGGCTAGAGCGATTCCAAGTGGGGCCTTTATGGCTCGTTAGATAGACCTATATCAAGTGGGGCCACAGTGGTTCAGTGTATAGATATGTACCAAATGGGGCCTCAGTGGCAAAGTGATTAGAGCGATTCCAAGTGGGGCCTTAGTGACGCAGTGGATATAGCGATTCCAAGTGGGGCCGCAGTGGCTTAGTAGATAGAATGTTGCGTTAGTTTCACATAATTTTTTTTCAGTCTCTGTATGATAACAAAAATTTGTAACATCGTAACTATACTAGGCACGTGACCATACTGAAAACACGGTCATGGGCTGACCCTTAGTATTTAAATGTTTAAGTAGAAGGAAAATTAAAGTAAAAAATATCAACGTAAATTACGCTGCGTAGGCCCTAGTGAAGTGGTGTCTTTTTTTGTCCGCTACCAGGATTGGCGGTCATATCTTGAAGTCCAAAACGAAACATGAATGACAAACACTCTCTTAAACACTTGCTTAATGCTTTACAATATGAAGTATCGTTCTCTTTACTAACATCATAATTAGCACTCACAATATTACGAAGGACCCTTCCTGGGTAATAACTACTTCTTGAAAAATTTATTCTGTACATTTGGTTTATGTGCTCTCGTAACCTAACAACACCGCTTTGCGTCCGCAATGGGTGAATCACTGTGCTCCTTAAATCACTGTTATTGTATATTAGTTCTTGAGCAAAACAGTACTGTGTGTATCCTATTGCACATAAGCCTGAAAACAAATAATTAAATTACAACCACAACACACTGTATATTGTCCCTAAATTTCCCCTAACAGCAAATTACAGCAAAAAGAATGATTTTTGAATTTGTGATTTACAATTGAAACCAGATTTTATTGTTCGAATAGTTATTATAATATATTTAGATGTGATGGCGGAATGGTTACAAATCCGAAGTTGGCAGAATTGGCGTTTAGTGACGCCATATTTCTCATAGAAAATATAGAATGAACAAAGCATTGTATTCTCTTGTGGAAAATACTGAAACGTACCACGTCAAGTTTGTACTAGCTGTGATTTTTAAACCTACCTAGGCAAGTTACGACGTTGTGATAAATCTGTTTTTCCATGGCAGGAATAAATATACTGTAGTGTGCGTCGTGACCGCTGAGTGTGTTACTATTATTGCTTTAAATTTATGCTGCACCTTGTGTGCGCGATTACAAATATTGTACTTGCGAAATTTATACGTTTTAAGCGTAAACAATTTTTAATACGGAACTAATGTTTTGGAAGTCAATTCTGATTATCTATTACAACGTAAATTTGTCCTGGGTGTTTGAAACACAATTGTGTAACGTGCTTACATTTCTGTGAATCGAATATTTTCCATAATCCCAACAAAATACTAAGCCCAACCAGATAGAATTAAATAAATAATGAAAAAAACCTAGCAAACAGTATGCACTAATGCATATATATATATATATAAATTGAATAAAAGTTAAGGTAGGACAAATTGCGTGCATGTTCGCCATTATTTTCTAAGTTATCACTGCTACGTACAAAATATGCATAAGCGACACGAGTCGCGTACTAGAATTCACGGTGTCTTTTCGTTGGACTGGTTGTTCCTTTGTTTTAATATTTATTCCAACTGAGGCCCACATTTTAAATAAACAATCTGACGTGTATCAATAACAAGAGTAAGAACACTACATTCTTTCGCCCACAGTTGTAATCCCGGATAAACATTCGCAGCATTATATTAGTGTGTATTACGTGTAATGTGATATGTCGTAAATAAATATGTTTACAATGTAAAAAGGTAACTGAAAGAACTATCCTCAATACAGGCATTGTTAGAAAGTCATAAACGCTGACCTAAATATTTATAAAGCATTAAATTGTGAATATTCGTACGAAAAGGTATTTGAAATATGACAGAATTCTTTGAACAGTCGAAAACAGAAAACAAAGCATTTGGCAGTTAAAACGTGTTAGTCACATGGGCGTGTTTATGGTGTTTACTTATAGCGGAAGGATATGCAATAGGATGCTAAAAGTAGACCTTTATCAATGGTTCAGAAAAGTGTGAAGTAACCATTAATGGCATGTAACCAAATTTTATATGTTAACAGTACACCATTTAAGCATCGATTTTGAAAATAGATATGTTTGTTTGTGCTCCATTTTGAAAGATAGCACTGCGTGAAAAAAAGAAACATGATTTTACGTTACAGCTCGAAAACAACTAAACCGATTCTCCCCTAATTTGGCACGTAAGCCAAACTATGGTACGAAATATAACAATATAAAATTCAGTTGGATATGTCATTTATTTATAAAATAGCGACCATACAAATATTATATACTTAATTGCTATATATCCCATGTCGTTCAGCCGATTTTGAGCAAACTTTGAGTACGCCTACTGAAGTATCTATTACGAGCATAATATACGCCAACATCTAGTCACTTTTGTTGGCAATTTTTAGCTTATATTCCTTTGGAATGATAGGCTTATGGAATCACCCGAATGTCTCTCGGGTTGTATTCCCCCCTTACCTTTATAACTTTCTTATGCCACAACATATTATAATAAAATCGTGTAGGAATATGTTTCCACTAAAGCCCATCACGATGCAACCTTTCATAAAAAAAATCAAATCATATAAATATACACACATATGATGTTGCGAGTGCAAACTTCAGAGTAACTGTATCAACATGCACATGCGAGGTATTATTCCCCCCCGTGTGTCGAACGGAAGTTGCCCAAGCGTGTTTCTCTATGCTCGCGTCTATATGTAGCCCGTCACGGGCATATTGGTATCCGATTGATAACAGGGCGGTCTAGAAGTCGTGAGATAGCTGCTTCCCCCTCCCTCCTGAGCGAGCGTCAACGCTCATTCTCTCTCCACTTCTAATTGGTCTCCCCGCAACTAAACCCGTGTTTTTTTCAAACGTGTATATACACCCCACCCAAAGTCGTTTACGGCAAAGGGCAATGTAAGTGCGGTAATTGCCATCTCATGATTATAATCACCAACGCCTATTAGTATGGTTACTAATTCATATCTCCGAAAAAAAACAGCCTCTATACCAAATTTGCCAAACAAGCAGCACTATGGTAGGCCATGCAAACTGATAAACTTTGAGAGCGTCAGACATTCGTATTTTCAATATGGCGGCCGTATAAACATTTTGGGTCAGGATTTTTATCTTCGATACTGCAAAAAAATTGTCAACTTAAATTTCTATGCTTACAGTATCAGCATCAGTAATATCCAACAAATTCTCTATACAATGCCACATTTCTGTGCAATTTTGGAAGATAGCCCCACATGAAACAATACAGTTTTCATCTCGTATCTCGGGAAATAATCTACCGATTTATTTCGAATTTGGCCAAGACGTACTGTGGTAGGCCATATTAATTTATATGTTTTAAGTGTGCAAGTCTCTTATTTTCTTAATGCGCCAACACACACATTTTAGCTTAGTGTGCTATATCCACGAAACTTTGTTAAAGATTTAAATTTAGCTTATTATATATCATCCATGACAATAATTGAATGAGCTGTGCCACACCGCGGTGTCTGATAGTGTTCGTTTGTGTCGTCTCGCGCAGCCCTCTGTAGGAAGCGACATCAAGTGTACTTGTTTAGAGACGATATTCCACAGACATGGACTACCTACTGATTATTGGTCTATGTTTATAATAAATGTTCAGTTTAACAAAGGAGAGAATATTATATGGTGATTATATATGAGCTTGTCGGTTGAATCTTATTTGTTATTACTAAAGTTGCTATTCGCATGATGAATAATGTGATTATTTGTCTGTTTTATTTGAGTTTCATGAATTATATTTAAAAGCTGTTATATTGAATACAAGTCGTCTACGAGAGCTTGTAAGTTATTCTAAATTTAATTCTGTGGATCATTTACACAAATAAATTTTCTCAAACCTATTGAATTCCTAGAAAATTTTGTGTGCGGCAACCAGAATTTATAGGTCCGTCTGTATGTTTTAAATAATCAACTTACTGTATTGAAAAGTAGTATTTAATCTGCATCTCTTAATTTGATAATAATAGTCGTAGAATTCTGTCCAAATCTTATGTTTGATTGCACAAGTATGCAATTAAATATTGATTAGACCTCGGCTAGAAATGTTCTTGAGCATAAGTGCTCGAGACTACTGGGACTAAATTGGACCCAGACAACGAAATAATTCCTGTTTTGTGCAGTATAATAAATCAAATTACCAACCGAGTGGCAGAGGTGTCGGTTAAAACCCGTATTTGTATAAATTAACTCATATTGTATATATCATGTGACTGGAGTAAGCCATTACATTAAAATTAATCTCAATCTAGAAGACAGAAACTGCTGCAATATTCAAATCAACAACTCCCTGACAGCTCATACATCGAGGTTAGCTCACAGTGGATGCACTATATAAAATTAAATTAATTATTGTCGACTGTTTAAAGTGGCGCTGCAAATAAAGGTAGCCTGCCTATAACGGCTTACAAACACAACTAATTGAGTTTAAATATAATACAATTATCGCCACTGGACTCGCGAGTGATGCGTTACAGGTGCCTCTCCACGCCGGGAAGCGAAAGAATGCAGACTTCCCGACATCATCTAGTAGTATCCCACTCTCGAGCTGGGCAGCTTTAAGTTGACCATATAGTAGGAACAATATATAGACAAAACAACAACACGGTAATACTTATAAAAAAGGGAGATTACAGTAAGAGTACACACCAATGCAAACAAGGAATAAAATTAAAATAGGTGTGAACAATGAAGGAGGAAAGATCATTCTCTTCTACCTCGCTGCTATGCCGTATAAGATACCAAGGAATAATGAAAGGCGGAAGAACAGGAATGGTTGTGCTAAAGTGTGAGGGTTGAGATTAGAAAACAAACCGATACATTAGTAACAACAAATAAAAATGAGTAATTCTGATTTAGTGTATCCTAACAATCGAACAGTGCAATAATTAGTGCAATCCCTCGAAAAACTACTAAACGCTTCAAACACAATACTCTAAATCAAAACAATTTACATTCAACTGCAAAAATTTCCTGATGAACTAATCACAAAGAAAGTAGGTATACCATAATAATTTCTAATAAATAAATACGAGGATTTAACTAACAATTACAAATTACAACAATAGACTAATACTTTTTTATACTCCTGAGACATAAAAGGTTATCATTAGCAGCATCACTCTGCTGCTCAGCTCATGACCAACAGGATCCCAGCAATGTTACGGCAGGCAACCCATCAGGCATCTGGACTGAACTGGGACCGAAAATTCCAATATTGCTTGCTTGCCATTGGTATAATTATGACTGGCAAGCAGGAGCGACCGCATTAATTAAAACTTTTTCCCTGGATCCTCAACTGTCGGTATTCACTCTCCTCCAGTATGTACGCCATCAAATGTGGAGATGATGCAGCTTCCCAGTCGGGACTTCACGTCTCCAGCTGTGCGATGAGCGTAAACATTTAAATTTAAATTTTTACTAACTTACTCAGTGCAGTGATAAACACTCATATGTCACTATATATATATATATATATATTATATATATATATATATATATATATATATATATATATATATATATATATATATATATTATAGGAAATGTTTATGCCAAAATAGCAACAGTCCCCAAGTGCCTTCACACAATATTACATAATAACAAGTTAGTATGTTACCTAAGATCGGAATTATGCAATAATTCAACTGTCTATTTTAAACTGTGCTTAGGTTGCTTTCGACTCCGCAAACAACGAACAGACTGTATAAGTCACCTTTAATCTGTTACAGTTTTTTTATGACAAATCACTTAAGGATGCAGATAGCTCAGGGCTGATTATCTTGTAAAATCGCTTCAATTGATTCACGCCAAATCTCCCAACATCCTTCTCGTTATCTTCAACTACTAATTCCATGCAATTATCTTGAATAACTTCGAAATTCTGTAAGGCCCAGAGAATACCGGTAGTAACTTCTTTGTTATGAAATCAGCCTGGTTACTTTCATTATGGACTCGAACCAGTTCTAAGTCACCCGGATGCGAACCATGCTCCCTTACTAATGTGTAATGTAATTTTCTATTTTCAGATGCCTTAATTAATCACTGCTTAGACAGTGCTTGAATTTCCTCTAATAGCGCCTCTCCATTTCGTTTAATATCTTCATCAGAATTATTCGAGGGTCTCTCTGCCAAACAGAGAAATGGTAGCCTTGATACTGTGCCTTTCAACACTTCAGTAGGCATTTGACTGGTTGATTCATGTATGATGTTATTATGCAAGTATTCAATTGCAGGCAAATAGTTCCTCTAACTTTGTTGTTTGGAATAACAAAAAATATATCGCGTGTACGCTAGCTCACACATGAATCGCTTGCTCGGATTTGACTGAGGATGTCTCACAGACATGATGGTAGGCCTAATGCCAATTTTAGTCAACCTATTCGATCAAACTTCAGAAGTAAACTGAGTAACTTTGTGTGTTAGGACTGTTGTCGACTTACCTAATTCTTACATGTCTGAAATTATTTCTGCTTACGATACAAAATTCTGAAACTGCATTTGCGACATGTCGGAAGTGTTGTGCTAGGCAGCACATGCCACTGGAAAACATTCTCTATGGACGCATTCGAAGTATACGAACTATAATATTTCTGCAATTCAATTTTGTAGGCTTGAGCTCAGAACGGGAGCCTTCTCCCTGGCCAGAACTATTTTGCAACTAAAATCAATAACGGTAGAACATGCGTTAAGAAAATCGACATCAAGTATTGATGGAGTAGCCAGGTCCATGGCTATGAAACAAATAGCATTATTTTCGCCACCGAGCTTGCCTATGTTCAGTAGAGCTTGGAGGTTAATGCTTGAACCGGTTCGTGAGGTTACTGGGACAATTGTTAGTCTAGGCATGATAATCATCACAATCCGAATGCCTGACTTTTCTAGGACATTAATGAATTCCTCAGAGAAACAGCTCACCTCCACAAAACTGTCAAACATTGCTAAACAGGAGCAATCGCTCACCAACACTTCTACTTTTGGACACAAATGATCTCTAGATGGGACCTCAACTTCCTCAAATCCTTCCAACAGAATTTCATGTTTTTCTTCGTGTAGATTAATAGTACAAACATGCCGACTAGGTTGGGTCATCTCGCATCCCTGCACTCAAAATCAATCATTGCGAGCCGAAGAGTGAGTGCTAACTTTCTCGAATTTTACTTGTTTGTTTTCTGATTAGAGTCGTACAGATGTGGCCATAATATGCCCGTGAGCTAATAAAGTGTTTCCGGCGAGTGGTGAAAAGACATGCTGACGGATTGCAGTCGGCCTCTCCAGCTTCTTTATCATTCGCAACTGGGTTACCGATGGAATGGGAGTTATCAGCAACTGTATCACCCTGCCGACTTCGAAGGTGACCCCATATCCTATGTAAATCTTTATTTCATGAAGGTGTGCGATCAACATCGGTTTGGTGACTATTTCTACTCGTGGGTGGGGACCGCGAGGCAGTTCTGCATCCTTCAGTGGAATTTTCCTGCGAATCCTTACCCTGGTGTTTGTTCCTTGTATGACTCCGCCACCTATGCCTATGGAATTGTTTGTCACCATCGGAGCCTTCATTAGATGATAGTTCTGAGTCACTACCTCTAGGAGAATGAGACCTCTTAGCATCATTCATCGATTGCTTATTGCGGCGGTAGGTAGTTACCCTATAATAATGCTGATGAGCAGAAGGGATTAAATGGTCTCGTTGCAAATCACCAGGGCCACTCCTTTGTATCCGCTCTAGTTTAGCATTCCGCAATAATTCGTCCCTGAACTGAGAAAGTGAGGTAAGTGTCCTACCTACCCAATTCAATTGATATTTCACAGGTAACTGTAACAGTAACATCATTTGGAACTCCTCGTCTGCCGTGGGCGTATTCAAATGGTGTGTGCGCTCGTAAATTTGAGTCAAATGAGCTACCAAGGAATTCATTTTACTGGGTAAAATTTACTACAGTGAAGTTGAGCTGAAAGAAGACCTTGAACCTCGCGATTCCAAAAATTGTCTTTCAAAGGCCTGTTTGAACTGTTCGTAGATTGAAATTGTATCCTTTTCAAATTACCACCAATGCTGCGCTCTATCTATAAGTACTAAATCCAAATATTGTAATTTTTCACAAAAAAGTTGGAGGTGATTGTATTTTAATTCTCTTATAAAATATCTCATTAACAACGGTAGGAGGCTCAAACTGCGTGAAGTCACTGCATTCTCTAATTCATCACATCTTTGGTTTATTGACTGTATTTGTGTGAATGTATTTTTTAATCATTAACTTCCGACTCAACATGAGTGAAAGTGTTTTTAAGTGCATTAATTTCGAGACTTGCACTCTGACTGTGAGGAAAACAGCCATCTGTAGAAGCAAGAAGCCGATCTGAAATATCACTAATTACACGATTAACTTCCTCTAGCACTTCAGACACGGCACTTCAGACAAGCTCCTTTCGTCCAGCCTCCAATATGGACTGCAGTTCTGACAGTCCAACCTCCAACTTGGACTGCAGTTCCTCTTGCCCAGACTCAAACCTGGTCTGTAGTCCTGCTTGTACGGTCTTAAGCCTGGACTGCAGTGCCGCTTGCCCGGTCTCAAACCTGGACTCCATGCGTTGTAGAAAGTCCAAAACTACGTGTTAGCATAACCGGTGCTGTGTATTTCACTAAATGGCGGTGGGGGTATATGACCCTGAATAACAGGTGCTTCTCTGATCGCTTCTGCATTCACAAAATCGCCCTCTCTTATGGGAAATATTCCTGTCACCACCCAACTTCTACCTCCGATTTCCTGCTCAGAATTAATAACATTACCGGCCAGATCACTTCTACCTTCATAATTTAATTAATGCGGTCGCTCCTGCTTGTCAGTCATAATCATACCAATGGCAAGCAAGCAATATTGGAGTTCCTTCGTGACTTTCAAATTTTATAATCCTGTACTATTTTCATTCTCGGGCCCCGCTTTGGGTGTTAGCTGTACGGAAATCAGAATTTATAGGTTCGTATGTGTGTTTTAAATAGTCAACTTCATATATTCGTATATAATATTTAATGTGCAGCTTTTAATTGAATAATCATAATCGTATAATTCTGTCCGAATCTTAATTATAATTGCACAGGTAAGCAATTAAATAATGATTAGACCTCGGCTAGAACTGTTTTTTGAGCATTAATGTTCATGACTACTGGGGTTAAATAGGACCCAGACCACGAAAGAATTCCGGTTTTGTGCAGTATAATAAATCGTCTTACCTACTGAGTGGCAGAGATGTCGGTTAAAACCAGTGTTTGTAAATATTAACTAATATTATATATTTCAGGTAACTGGAGTAAGCCAATACATAAAATTAAAGTTAATCTAAATCTAGTACAAAGAAACTGTTACAATATTTAAATCAACAACTCCCTGGCAACTCATACATCGAGGTTGACTCACAGAATAAAAATGGATGCACTATAACATACAAAAAAAATTATTATTGACTGTAGAAAGTGGCACTGCAAACGAAGTTAGCCTGCCTATAAGAGCTTACAAACACAACTAATTTAGTTTAAATATAATACAATAAGCGTCACTGGACTCGAGAGTAATGCATCGCAGCAGTCAATACTTAATTACTTCTAATATTGGTTTCAGCTTTATTATTCCTACACTGGTATTGTCATCCACGAATCTGAGGCCGTGTCCGTAATGCCAAATTTGTTATTTTGTAATTGTTCATTTCGTAAGTTTCTATTCGGACGTTGTCGACAGTTACTTGTTTAGCACTCGCTGTAGCACAGTTCTACATTTACAGTAACAACAATTATTTTTTTAATTTAATCTTGAATACGTACGTAATGTTTCTACAATCATCACTGGAATGGTGCGATTATGTCAATAAAATATATAATAAATTATGCTCTAACGACTTCAAAAAATGTTTTATAGCGAAATATATAAACAAAGGAAAACTATTACTTGCTTTCTAAAACATGCCTAGTGTATTTTATGAGCAGTTATTTCTTTTAAAAACCCTTTTAATTACGCATTCGCAAATGTGTTTTGCCAATATGGCTCTGATTTTGTCATTTCGTATTTTTGCTAACATCTTCTAGATACAAAATGGGAAATATTAAACTACCAAATACGTCACCATTATTGTATACAAAATCGGGTTACGTGATCATTTTGTCAACAAAATCTGCCATTTCTGACACGGCGTAAATCTAGCCGTGGAATTAAAAGTATTCATAGTCAGGTGCATTTACCAGTTACCATAATAATCTAACACTCGTTATATTTACGAGGTCTTCGTGATGTTGAAATGATTGTACCGTCACATAAGAAAATACTGGGCGATCATACAGGGGCCATGAGTAGCGAATTATTTAATTGTCAATATGTGGGACTATTATTAGGTAAATATTGTTCGCTATAGGCTTGGAGAATTACTAAATTAGGCATGCACGATAACCATAGACATTATAATACCCAAGTTGCCATGCAAGACTGTGTAAACAATTCTGCCAATTCCAGTACAGAAAATTCAATAACTGGCACGTCAAAGAATAATGATTCCCTCAACAATATTAAAAATTACGCGTTGGATTTGGAAACTTCACACCACTTCGTAACTCTAACACAGCAATATAAAAAATGAAACGGAGGTTACCATATTCCCATGTTTAGTCAGAAATATGGCTTAGCAGCTAATGACACAAGACCCTTTGACGGTAATAGTGCATATGCTGCAGCGAATACAATTAAGTCAACAAAAATTACCAACACGCTAGTTAGAAGCCAGTCAACAACAAATGATTAGCCTGTTATAAGCAAGTAAGCAACAAATTACGAGCCAGCTTGAGTCAAGTCAGCAGGAATTGAAATTAGGACAGCAAAATTCAATAGGCTCTTTGCGCACCGACATACAATCATTGCATGCTGAATTTCAAACTCATATATCTGCATGTCGTGAGTTGGTGATTACCGAAATCATGAGCGATATGTGACCCAGACTCGAGCATGTTACTAGCCGAGTTAACAGTACTGCAGAAGTGTGTCAATCGAATAAAATCAGAACTGATCGAGACTGAACAATCGATCACGCAAATACACAACACAATTGCCAACTGTCTGCCCGCTATGGATCCTAGTCCAGAGGTTATAAACGGGTTCGAAAAAGAAGTTCCAAACTTGGAATCTTCCATTCAAGCCTTAAGATTTTAGTGTGATGCCTCGATTAGTATGCCACCTATTGCGTCCGTTTCCTCCTTGCCGCAGTCTGGGTATCAGTTCATGCATTTAGCTAATCAATCCAGATTACTAAGTTAATTGAAGAGTTACCAACATTACGAGGTCCGGAATCGGAAAACCCAATATTATTTCTGAAAAGGTTCGAAGAATTTATGCCAGTAGGAAGAAAGTTCTAGAACAGAAAATTACAGGGATAAATTTGTGCTCTACTTCATTGCGAAAAGTTTTTCCCCAGTAATAACATGTCCCTTCAGGGGCACATAACATCCTTATACGAACACGCAATGTATTTAAATCCTCCTATGGTGGGTGAGGAGTTTATAAGTTTAGTACTAACTCAGTTCCTATTTAGATACTAACTACATTTGTCGGGTCACACATTTTTTTCCGTCCAGGAATTTCGAGAGGAAATCGTCAGATATGCGCACCTTGATGTTATGCAAAATATTCATCAAAATCCAGCATCACAAACAGTGGTCAGTCCTCGGCGATAAAATAACCAATTCCCAGTAAACACGCTGACTACCCGCAGATCGCCAGAGTAGTCTACTCCACAGAGAAAAGGTGATTACTGGCTGGTCGAGGATACACATGGCCTTGAGTCGAGACGTGAGCATAGGCGATACAGGTGGCATAAGCGACGCCCAATCCATATAAGGGGAATCTGATAAAAAGCAAAGAGATAAGCGAACTAAGCGAGATGACGAGAACGATCAATCCCCCGAGAATTTTCACAACAAACATCGAGACACTAATGAACACATGCCCGAACGGCGACGTGATTCGCGGCGATAAGGTGCCAATAAAAGTATAGAGGCTAGCTCACCCGAAAGACGCAGTCCGAGGAGAAGTCATAGCAGTCAGCGGTCTTTGCCAAAGAAGAATGGAGAGGCAGGGTTTGACCTGAGTACTCCGTTGTTCCAACCACATGTTCACCCAACTTCTAGTTCGCGGCAGCACCGAGAAAGCTCGCCAAACATCAATACGAAGCAGTCAAACTAGGTGGGATTGGTGTTGACAGCATTCGAACATTGACCCCAGATTTGTTGTCGTGCTGAGTACCATGTGATTGTCAACCAACTAATCATTACTGTGTAAGCACTGTAGCCTTATGAGAGAGATAACGAGAGTTTTTACTTAACGATAACTCCAAGATCTAGTGAACGTCAATTGAACTACTTTATCCAGAACTGGGTGTTTCATGTAACGGTATATCATGTGCCCCAAGCTTGGCAGCGGTGCAGAGATAAGCTGTATATCTGAAGAATACTGTCTTACTATTAAGAAAATTAGAATACATATACCGGTAGTGCTATTACCATAATGTAAAATAATTGGTATCACCACTCAAGCAAGTCCGAGACTACATAAAGTGACAAGCCAGGAAAGATGCTTAGCTTAATGGAAGATGAGTGGAAAATTATTTTTGCCTGCTGCTCTCCACCTAGATGTTGGTACTATAGTAGACAAATACCTGAAGCACTATGGTGCAACAAAATGTTGCGAATTTCTAACACGTGATTTTTATTCGCCCTTACAGATCATAGCATTCTGAAGACTTGTGATACGTGTCACAAGTTTAAACACACCAATGAGCAATTGCGGGGTACTATGCAAACACATCTACCCTCAGTACCTCTACAGCTTGTAGCAGTAGACATACTAGGCCCCTCGCCACAGTCTAATGCAAGCATTCGTGTGTTATTGTTTTTATAGATGTTTTCAAAGTTTGTTCAACTGTATGCTCTTGTGCACGCTACAGCCAAATAGTCACGTCTCAAATTCAAGAGGCTCGTGCAAGATGTAGGCAAACCCACAGCCTTATTAACGGATAAAGGGGCATAATTTACATACGGACTAATGGCCTTACAAAACTGGGTATCCAGTCTACCAATACCTCGGTACGACACCCACAGGTGAATCCTAGTGAACGTTTCATGCAAGAATGTTGAGCCATGACAAATATCAAAGCTGGTGTGAATATCTACGTATCATCAGACACTATCATAACAATGTGATCTACTCTTCCACTGGTCAAACACCAACGGAGAAAGAATTTGTATGGTATATTTTCAAAGTCGCCGATCTGTACCCTTTCTGAACGACCTGAAAACGATGTTGTCCTCTCTGGAAAGGCAAATAGAGTAGAAAAGACAACACTTGAAGAAATCAGAACCTTAGTCAAAGAAAGGCTGTACAAGGCCTAGGAGAAAGGTGAATAAAGTTTGACTCGAGCACAACATAGAACCAGGGAAACTGGTTTTAGTACAAAGACATGGTGTAATTGCTCTGTCACAGATTATTACAAAAATTAATGCAATTATACCATGGCCCTTATCGAGTTGGACATATTTTACAACATAATTGCATTGAACTACGAGATATGAACAGCGACAGCATAATTTGCAGGCTCAACGTCAATCACCTGCATTGCTATCATAATACTGTTTTGAAAATCTCCTGCAGTAATATCTCGAATTAGGTGCATGCAATGCATACAGTTGCTTGGGATGTATATTTATTATGTGGTTCCTCCACAGAAAATATTTTGTGCAATACTGCCACAAAATTGGTTTATTAACGTCACGAGTTACATAGAGCGTCTGTTTTGAGTGTGAAGAATTTTCACTTCGGTTTGTATCGCCACTTTTACAAATTGTTTTACCGCACTGTTAGTTTAATGTGCGAGGTGTGTAAGCCAGAAGTGTCTTCATACTTTGTGGATTGTGTTTACTACTGCAACCTTTTTTTTGCCTGAAGATGAAACTAGTCTGTGTGGATGGGAACAATGATTCTGGAATAATTTTTATATTGTAGTTTAGTGCAAATGGCGTACGCATGCGCTATTTAATTTCTCCATGCTAGATAGATGGTAACTGTGGTTATTTGACTGGTTTTAAGAAAAATGATAAATTGTTATTTGCTATGGAGAAACTGTCGCATTTTCGTTTTCACAAGAAGAGCAAACATTTTTTTTTAAATTATAGGAAATTATAAGATAAATTGATTATTTTTAAGGCACCATGATATAACTTTCGTTTTCTCATAAGGACTATGTAAAGTGACCATTGGAACAAATCTTTAATGATTCGAACATTTAAATGTGAAAAAGAAAATGATGTGCTTCAATGGAATGAGTTTTATGATGTCCACATGCGGCGAGAATGCCGCACTTCAGACTGGCTCTTCATGTGGTGAACATGCTCTTTTCCTGCGGTGGCGCGTGCATCACTTCAACAGTGCTGGTGTGGTTGTTGAAAGCTGGCCACTCGGAAGATATTCTCAGGTCAGACTGGAGAGGTCTGTGACACACTGCCGTGTCTGATAGTGTTCGTCAGGGTCGTCTCGCGCAGCCCTCTGTAGGAAGCGGCATCTAGTGTCCTTGTTTAGAAACAATATTCGACAGACACGGACTGCCACTGATAATTGCTTTATGGTTTTATTCAATAATCGGTGTAACAAAAGAGAAAATACTATATGGTGGTTATATATGAGCTTGTCGGTTAACAGTTATTTATTATTAATGAAGCAGCTATTCATATAAAGCGTACTGATTTCCTAGAAAATTTTGTCAGTATACATAATTACATCTAATATTAGTTCTAGCTTTATTATTCCTACTTTGGTATTGTCATCCACGTATTTTAAGCAAGTCATGGAATTTAAAATTTTTCATAGTCAAGTAATATTATCAGTTACCATAAGAATCTAATACTAGTTATATTCACGGGGTCTTCGTATGGTTTAAAGGATTTTACCGTCACAGTGCTAATATACAAACTTTATGTCCTCCATTTATGAAGATCGTTACAAGAACAATGGAAGTTTTATGTTATATCTCGAGGAACAATCTACCGATTCATACCAAAATTTTAAGCATGTATTGCTTCAGAAGGGTATGTAAATTAACATGTGTTATGCGCGGCAGGCATGTTTTAATAGGTTTTGCATAAATAATTGAAATGAATTTTCTATATCTAAGAAAATTTCCAACAAAACTAAACCTAATTTTTTATGCTAACAGTATTAATCAGAAGCATGATTTATGCATACAGGGATCCTCTTTTACCGAATTTTTTTGCAAACTAGTGTTAGGTGATTCAAATGAACATTTTGCCATATTTCCGGAAAACTTCAACAAATTGTCACAAAACTTTGCACACCTACTGAATGCCATGTGAAGTAACATTATTTAAATGTTGTCAGACAGTGGTTTTATAATGGTGCCCATATAAACATTTTGATATATTTCGCATATCTATTTAAAATTTAACCAAATTCAACCTGACTTTTTTTGCTGACAACATCTATTAGACGCATTGTATAAAGAACATTTTTGTCAGTTTTGTAAGTTAGCACCGATTAAGAAAATACAGTTTCTATGTCTTAACTCGGGTACCAATCAACTGATTTCCACAACATTTTTCACACAAAAAGCGTTGTGGTAGCCCATGTAAACTGATGTGTTTTTATTGGCCCAGGCACGTATTTTCGAAGTGACGGACGTGTAAATATTCCATATTGGTGAACCTTATAATTAAAGACATTAGACGATTACATCCGAAGTTGATGCTCCAAATCCTAGCTCCGTGATGCAGTTAGTCACAAGGTAGATAAATTTTACGTTTTTTTTCTTAGTTCAAATCCCGGGTAAGTCACTCGTGTATTTTAATCGTCTTTGTACTGTTTCACGTGTTTCTGGTTTCATCTATAGTTATATTGCTGTCAACGAAACGTCAACGCCTGCCTACCAGCTAAGCTACTAAACATTTCACCCTTGCAGAGGAAAGGAGGTTCTTTAGTTATCAGTAACATCTTGTTTTCTTCTGAATGATTACAAGCTCAAGAATTCTTATTCAATAAAATTTTATATCTTACATTATGTATTTATTATACAAACACATTAGGAAATCAGCACAATTGAGTTGCTTTGCCAAATAAAAATAGCGTCGGCAACAATTCTGTGCAATATGTATATGGCTTGAAAAGTGTACATCACTAGAACTGAGTAAATAACGTAGTCGAAGAAATATATTTATATTATTCATCCTATCATATATCGTTTGAGTCCTTCCTACGTGCTCCGTCTATGAACTACATGTTATTGGGAGCAAATACCTGTCGATGTAACTTTTTGTGTTATGGTTTTAAAATTAACTGAAGGTATGTATTACAACTCGTATTATGATGAAAAAACTCTATTTATTTTTATAATTCCTCTAAATATTCAAATACACTATTCTGCAGTATTAACTGTATGACATAATAACTGTTTTATTACGACATCTATATGTATCTATATAGAATCTCTTTTCTCCGCCATTTTTTAAAACAGCTCTACATGAAAAAATAATAATTTATGTCATAACAGTTAAACATTTCCAGCCAATTTCCGGCGACAAGTTATTCATTTGTAGTTCAACTATAGGGACAGTCAGATATTATCCATATAACATTCATTGAAATATTAAAAATTACAATGCAGTTATGTTAAAAATTAATTCACTCGGATTTTACATGCTAGCAGTAGGTATCTATGTCAAACATCAAAATTTTTTTGTCTGCCATATATGAAGAGAGTACCACATGGGAAAATAAAGCTTTTGTGCCGTATCTCGGCAAACCATAAACCGATTCTCACTAAATGTTGCACACAAGTAAACCCTGTATTCCAAAACGTTAAGACTAATTACAATTGAGGTTGATGCTTGTAATCACAATCCTAGAACTGTACACAGTTAGTTGCATTCCAGCTTACAGAACCAGGGGTTCTGGTTTATGGTCCTTGTTAAGGCAGGTTTGTATGTAATTGTCACATTAGTACTGCATATTTTTCTGGTTCTATCTGTAGTGATATGCCGTTCAACAAGACTTCGATTCCTACCTTAAATCTTCGCTTTAAGAAATGCATTAAAACGATCTGCATCTACGCTCCTAGCATACAATGTTATTTGGAGTTTGTTACGTGGTTTCGTATATTTGCCATAATAGCTAAAATATTAAAATATACAGCAAATTCTAAATAAATTACAAACCAATTTAAAACCTATAAAGTTATATGGCTTATAATAATACTGCTTGTTTCCCAAATTTGGTAGGAATCGGGTGAGTGTTTTACAAGATATGACAAATTTATTTCTTTATTTCTTCATGGGGTGTTAACCTAAACCATGAGGTATTGTCATATTATTGCAAATAATTAGTACCATAATACCCATAATCATTATATTAGTTAATAGTAACACTATTATTATTATAGCTATTGCTGCGTTTATATTACAACTAAGGAAATGTTTAACAATCCAGTACGTTAACATATTTTTAATTCTTTTTCCATCTAAAAACCAAAGTATGTAATACCAAACTTACATTTGTAGTAAATGTATTTAGGATGTTTACTCTTGACTAAGAAGTTAAGGGTTGGAGTATACGAGCTGTAATAAAATGTAATATTTGCCAACCCGTCGTTAAGTCAAGTTATAAGGATGAAAGTAAACGTCTACATAAATTTGAATGGTTAGTAAATCTAGACAGGGATAGCGGTAGCTGTAAAAGGGGAGTTCTAGCTCACAACATTTTTTTAGGTTATTTCGTCAAAAATTAATATTCGTTAACAAAATTCCAATCTCGTCAAAAAGTACAGGAAAAGTTTCAAAAACTAAAAATCTGAAATTCAACGAAAAAAATAACGAAAATAATGTAAATTAAAGCCAAAATCAAGGTATATGAGGGTTAAATTTAAATTCTAAAAGTTTTTTTTAAGGAGCTCTCAAAACCAAGCAATGTTAGGCAAAAAAAAAAAAAAAACAAGAGAATTTTAGCAATTTTTCAAAAATGAGCGTGCAGGATGTGACACATTGTAAAACATATATATATAAAACAAGCCAATTTATAGTTTTCAAGAAACGCTAATTTTGCGAGCGAGCAATCTAAAACAAGTAAATTTACGACAAAGTCAAGTAAAATCCAATGAAATATTAAAAAGATAATTCATAGAATTTAAAAACTGAATTCAATTTCATGAAAAGGCTTTCCATTTTTCAGTTATTTTATTAAGCCTCTATATGCTATAAAAACTTCCTTCTCATTTATTTGATTCAAAGCATTCTTATAAAGTCTCTTCAAATAGCACTCTGGTAAAGTAATTTCATAATTAACATTTAGAATACAATTAATTTTTTTACCAAACCTAGACTCATAAATTTCTAAATTTGTAGCAGTAAACCATTAATTATTTTCTATATCTTGTAGTTACGTCAATTCATACAAATTGTTCAACTTCTGGAAGAGGGATTCAAATTTATGTTTCGTGTAATTTATAGAGAAAATATACATACAGAAAGATATTTTTTCTTTATCTTAATAAATTAATTTTCTTAATAGAATAAAAAAGAAACGATGGTCGAAATGGAAAATAAGACCATATCTAAACAATGTAAAAAATGTGGTGAAGTATTAAATATAGAAAATTATGCACCATATAAATGTACAAAAGATAAACATTTTAACATCTGTAAAAAACATTATAGTGAATATGCTAGTAGTCATTAGGAATTTAAAAGAGAGAGAGAGTGATGTGCGAATGCAGAAAATATGTTTATAAAGCGTCTCACAAAAAGCACAAAAATTGTAAATTACACAATACATCATTCGATATTCTAAATGAAAATAAACATAATAATTACCCAACAAAGACATGTAAAGTAAGTAATGAGAATAAAACCATAAAATTATTTTCTCTTAATAAAAACAGTAAGGAAAAATATTCAATCACATGTAAAAGATGTTTTAGTGAGTATATGAAAAATAATCGTCATAAAATGAAGTTATATATGGTTTCCCAGTAATTTAAACACTTTTCGATTTACCCCGTGTATCATTTTTTACATTTTATTAATAAATTGTTTTCTGTTATAAATACAACAAAAAAATTGAGGCTTATATAACAGCTAAGTTAAAAGATGTGGGAGTGAGGAAATTGAGAGTTTTTGCTAGATAATTAAAAAAAACATATTTAAGCAGACTAAGGAAACATCATCTAATTAGAACACATATGTAATTTTTATGCAAAGGCTTATAGACGAGTGGAGAAAGAGAATGCTCAGAAAAAGAAACTTTACAAAATTACCTTTAGCTGATGTCAAGATCAATGAATTATATCCCAAAACTAGAAAGGAATTGGAAGAAATATTTCCATTATAAAATAATTAATTTTTTTAACAGAAGAGAAAGAAGAACCGACAAAAATTTCTTATTTAAAGGAGCTTTTAAACATAGGATATAAACGTATAACATTGAAAATACAGATAATTTAGTACAGGCTATTCATGTTTTGACTTCAGTAAAAAAAAAAGTTATTTGAGATAATATGCACTAATCTTAGGATCCTTAGAGGGCTGAAAACTAGTATAAAATTATTTGCCTCTTTTCGTAAGCAAGATAATAATCAAGTACAACGATTTACATTTCAATCGGCCAATTATACAATATTGAAAAAAGGAGATAATAAATTGAATACATAAATGTATAAAACAAGAAATATTCAGACAATTATTTGAATTTCAAATAAGAGGGTCAGAATGAGCATTAGATAGAATAATTGGAATACAATTAGTTATAAATAATTGTAATCAATTAAATGGCTCATCATATACAGAATTACCAGGAGACATTAAGAATAAGAAAGCATGCATAAATTTTAAAAATAATGATCAAAAATGCTTCCTTTGGGATGTAAAATCTACATTATTTCCAGCAGACAAAAATTCGGACAGAGGAATAAAATATATAAATGTGAGGCTTAATATTGATAAAGTAATAGGTATATTTGAATATTCAATTAAAATTAATGATATATCAAAAATATAAAATCAAATTGATATATCTATAAAGGTATATTCAATTGAAGACGAAGGCAATAAATCAACTGTATATCCACTTAAGCTTACAAAATTTAAAAAAACTAAGCATTCAAATTTACTGTATTTCAAAGAAGGTGATAAATCACATTATTGTTGGATTAAATATTTATCGAGGCTGCTTTCAATGCAGAAAAATAATAAGCATGGTAAAACTTATATATGTGATATGTGCCTCCAATTCTTTACCTCTCAAGAGAAATTAAATAAACATGCAGAAGACTACTCAAAAATGAAGCAGTAAAATCACGATACCTCCGAAAGGGGAACAAATAATAATTAAAAATTACAAACATACAACTAAGGTTCCTTTCACATTATATGCAGATTTTTAATCAATTCTCAAGAAAATATCAACAACTAAACCATATCCAAAGGAAACAAACAAATTTAACCTAATCAAAAAATATCCAGTTCTAACAGAATATGTTATCGCTAATGGTCTTTATAAGGATATACATAAATAAAGATATAATCTTACTGATAAACAAGTTAATAACATTGATTTAAAGACGAATGATGAATCGTATACAATAAAACACCAGTTACACAAAGCGTCTGGTTTTTACTATTATATTGTATCTGCATATGATGATTATAAGCCACCAGTTGTATATAGATGCCCAGATGCACATACAAGTTTATTCGTTGTATGAAAAGGGAAGTAGAATAAATTTTTGAAATCTATCACAAATTGAGCCAATGCATCCACTAACCAACGAATAAAAAATATTTATATTATATTGCAATTCAGATGAATGAACTGTATGTGGATAAGAATATCCAGAGGACAGTAAAAAGTACATGAGGATCATATAACTGGAAAATTCATTAATCATGTGTGTAATAATTGTAATCTACAATTAATATTACCCAAGTTTGTAGCAATGTATTTCGATAAATTATCTGAGTTTAATGCTCATTTATTTGTTAAAGATTTAGGATCATTATGACAAAAAGATTGATTTAATTGCAAATAACGAAGAAAAAGTTATTACTTTTGGGAAAGCAACAGAAAATTTAAAAATGAGGTTTATAGACGCATTTAAATTTATGGCTAGTAGTTTAGATATATTAACATCGAATTTAAGAAAATATCAAATGAAAAACACAAGAAAACGTTTTCCAAAAGAACAAGTAGATTTAGTTATTAGGAAAGGTGTGTATCCTGATGATTGTATGGATAGTTGGAAGAAATTTGAAGAAACAGAACTTCCACCAAAGAGTGAATTTTACAGTAAATTGGAACCAATTTAATATTACCTATCTTTGTAAATACCATGATTTATATTTAAAAAGTGATGTATTACCATTAATTTGTGTTGATTTTAATAAAGGTCCGGAAGAAGCGGAGACAGTTTATAATGTTGTTCTAATTAGTAAAATAAATCTAACTGATAAGTATCTGAAAGAAAGAATTACTGAAAATTCATAAATTTTAAGATTATTAAATGGAGGAATCAACAAATTGTTTCGATATTTTAATACAATAATTTAGACTCATAGTTGAGTGGTTATATTTGAATTTTTACGAGTTCTTAGATATATAGGTGAGTTATTTGATGAAATAAATAAAAGTCATTCTAATAAAAAATTTTCTTTATAAAAAATGACTGTTTTTCCATGCAGTTCGACTAGCATTTTAAAAAGTGGCAGTGGTTCAAGCCCACCTTCCTATAGATTAGAAAATGCATCTGAAGATCTTAAAAAAAAGTTCGGAAATTTCATCCAAATTTACAAAGCTTGCGATTATCAATCTTAGGTAACATTGACGACAAATATGTACTTCGAAAATAGGTGATGATTTTGAGAAGATAGAAGATTTAAAATTTTACTAGCGCTTCGAATATAATCTATAATGAATAATAACAGAATATTTCACTTGATTTGTCATACATTTACTTGATTTAGATTGCTCGCTCGCAAAATTAGCGTTTCTTGAAAACGATTCATTTTCTTGTTTTTTACATCATTTTGCATGTTTTACTCTGTGTCACATGCTGCATGCTCATTTTTTAAAAACTGCTAACATTTTCTTGGTTTTTTTTCTTTGCTTAAAAATGCTTGTTTTTGAGAGCGCATAAAAAAAATTTAGAACTCAAATTTCACCCTCAAATACCTTGATTTGGCTTTAATTTACACGATTTTATGATTTTTTCGTTGAATTTCAGATTTTGAGATTTTAATTTTTTTCCTGTACTTTTCTACGAAATTACCCTACTTAGTGTACGGCGTTTTTTGTTGTAATTAGAGAATAAATAACTCCTAAAAATAGTGGTGAGCTAGAACTCCCCTTTGACATCTACTGGTAGCATTTTAAAAGCAATTAGGAAAGAGCCTTTAAATATGAAAGACAAAACGCCCCCTCTACTTTAGGATAATTAAAGCCCTGACATTGGAGCAACGTTCTACAATAAAACAACAGCATTTCCTGCGAGACTGAGGGGGATGAATGAATTTGGTTGTTTAAACGCCGTAAATAATTCCAGAGGCAAGGAGTCCCTTGAAGTACAATAAAGCTTTGTCCATCACATGGAGGAAATGGTCCTTTACGCTGATAGCCTGGTCACTACACGGAATAAGTCAACCCACGTTCAAGAAAGAGGAAAAGGGCTGAAAAACTGTAAATAATGTTCCTTGTCTACTCCCAGGAGGAGCACAACTTCACACATTGAAAGAACCATTTAAGTCATACCGTTATGAACGCGAACTACCCCTTTCATCAGATGTAACCATTTTCATCAAACTTTGAAACTAAAACAGCAATAGTTTAAATGGCAACACATTACCTAATAGAATATTGATTCGTAATTGCGTCCCAACAAGTTAAACACTGAGAAAGTCAGTATTCTACAAACAATAATATTACCTCAAAAATTAAAAGTCTGTAAGTAAAGCAACAAAATTCATTAGTGTTTCTAACTACTTAGAAAATATATGATCACAGGCAACAGTTGTTTGTAATTGTACGCACTAAATCATAGCCACTAAATATTTTCTATTTCTTTAATGAAAATATACAAAGAGGCGAAGAATAGTTTGGTAAAATTTAATATTTTAAATGGCGAGTTATAGTTTGTTAGTCAGCAGGAAAATGAGGGTTTACCAAACACCACATTATATAATTCAGTAGACGCTTACAGAATTACATTTAAAGTAAGGAGGAATAAGTAAGCGAGTAAGAGTTAGTGCATGAAAATAGGTAGAACAATGGGTTTCAGTTCATATACAATTTATAGAGGAAGAAACCACACATTTTCTTAATCAACATAATCATTAAAAAAAAAGGAACAGATGCATTTGTATGTATTCTACAAAGTGATCTGATTACAACGCACGTTACTCTCTACTAGCCTATTAGTAGTTCATGTGTAGTTGAATAATTTTGAAATACCTACTCAAAGTTCAGTCAAGTTTCTAAAATAATTTTTATTTGTTTTTAGGTTATTTTGTTATTATTATGATATGATATCAAAGCGTATTTAATAAAAAAATATGCAATAATAATGGGGAAAAAATATTGAGCTTCATTTTTATTGAAATTATGTCGACCTTAGTTTTTAATTTTGTGCCAAACACATTCCAAACTTTAATTTCAGCTAATGTATTCCTTGGATTCACAAGAAAGACATGGTGCCATTTATTCGAATTCAGCCATCTCGTGTTTCTGCGATTAGCGTTTAAATTTTAACTGCTTGTAATTTTAATTTTGTCGTGTAATGTAAAAGTAACATACGGGCGGACCATCTATTGTATTTCCATAAGAATTTCTTAGTGGTGTTCTGGTAACTTAGGCAGTTATTCTGAACTGTAACCACACGTAATTATTACGTACAAAATGTAATTTTTTATTGCAAAACTTAAGATTAAATGTTCAGACACTTGTGGAGTCCTTGACCCAAGGACGTAGCAATGCTGGAATTACCCCAATCCCAAAAATTCTGGCAAGTGAAGTTTTCCTAATTAGGACAGGAGTATCATTAGTATATGAAAAGTTCAAAACATGAAGTATGGAAAACTTTCTTTTATTGAATTCAACGTATTTTGTTTTCCTTTAAGCATGATCATTTCTTGAAAACATTCTAAGGAGTACTACAAAACTGTGGTTATATGTGTATATCTTTATAAAAACTCTTAGAAGAAAAATCTCAAAACATTTCCTGCAACAATGCAGCACATTCATAAACTTTCCTATTTCTGGAATAAGTCAGGTACAAAAAAAAAAGTATATATATCTGGTTTAAAAAAAAGTCCAAGCAAATCTAAATTTCATTAAAAACATGATAAAAGTGCAACATTCTTGTCTCAGCAATACTGAGTTCTGGCTACCAAGCAAGCCAAAGGCCATTCTACATTAAAATCTTTATGTTACCAGAGAAATTTCAATATGAAATTCATATAATATATCTTTCAAATGAAAATTAATTCTCTGGCTAACCGGCCATCCAAAGGCCATACAAAGCATAACTTGGATTTAAGTTATTTCCTTTTTTCTCTACTTACATGTGTCTGTCAACAACCCATTTTCAAATTGGCATTTCAACTTGCAATTAAATTTTATAGGGTCATACGTAATTTTTGTCATTCCTTGCACATTTATAAAATATGGCAATGGTGAAACATATTAAAAAGATCTTAAAAACTCCAGGATGAGGTGACTTGCCTGCCATTTAATACCATACCTCACAAAACATTAATTTTCTCCCTCGTCCAACTGACCAAAGCAACTGCTCTCATCTAATGAGCCTTAAATATCGACGAAAAAATATGATCTTAAAACCTCAGGTTTCTACACCTATACGAGTGACTAAATAATATACTGGAAAAACTTTAAGTCGTCTGTTCAGATTTCAATCAGATTTATATTTGCAAGCATATTTATACTTTGAAAATTTCTGCCCTTTTGGACATATAGCCTAGTGTCACAATGACGTCATTACCGACTGCTTGAAGAGTCGAACATTTTTAAGAAACATAGTTTTCAAGTTACATAACTTATGGTGATGGATACTCCCTCGAGGCCGTTCGTCCGACCTCGAACGAACATTTTCGACAGAATTTATACAATCTTAATTCAATTAACTATTAGAGGGGTGAACAGTATTTAATCCCCGATTATATTGCATTATTTAACCCTTCAAATCAAACAGTTAATCAGGGCGTATTTGCCCATTTAAGAAGATGCCATATTTACCACTTGGTAGTGGGAAATTCGAAGTTCATTATGCAGTAGAGGGATCTTCGATTGGACTACCAATCCCAGCCGTTTTCTTCAAAAATGTTCAAATAAGGAGACACTGTATTACACGAACATCACTTCAAACTGTGCACTGTCTTTCCGCGCAATTGACGATGCACCTCCGCCTTGTTACGCCGACGCCGGGCGTGCATTCTTCATTACGAAGTATCATAAAATGTTTATTTCTGCCGTGCCGGGCCAAAACATCGCCAGCGTGCAAGTTTGAAAATAGGTAATTTGTAATTAAAATCAAAGTGTTCGTATCAGCAATTCTCCATATTTTCACTTTCAGTACTCTGTGTGCGTGTAGGTAAAGAACTTCATATGTTGTACAATTGAACGGGGTCGAGCCAGAGACAATAAAACCACGTATATTTTAGAGCAGTTGTCTCAATATATATTTTTTATTTATCTATTTTTGTGAATTACTTCACAGTATTTCCCAATTTTCATTAGATTACTCTTTTATATCAAAATTTAAAAATGTGAAATAAGCTGAAAAAAAAATTATTTTGTTAGTTGAACGGACTCAGTTTCATCTTCTGATTAGCCGCCTGTCCTCCATCATATGTAAACATTTATCACTGCTATGGAATTAATTATGTATCCACGCGTTTACGAAATAACGGACATCTAGATTACAATATGATACAATCTGCGTATTAATTAAATCAATAACAATATAAAACCATGCCATAGGATACTGCGTAGAGTTTACAGTCCTAGCATACCAATATTGGGTAAGGAAACCACGGTAATATTAAATAATTAAAATAAAACCATCAAAAATTCTCAACTACGAACGAAGTAGGCTTGTGTCACTTCAGTTCTGATAGCTTCACAGTTTGCTTCAAAGGTTTGAAAGTATAGGTCACTTTTGAATTATTAATACAACCGAACGATAAAAAATATATACCCTGGCAAATGTAGGAGTTCTTTCTCTTCCCAAGTTTTATTATATCCAAAGTTGCTGTTGATACTTTGTACGTTTTATAAAACTATAAATAAGCTCATTCGCAGTACCACGCACGTTGAATCATAGGTATGTGCAATACATGTAGTTTATATATATATATATATATATATATATATATATATATATATATATATATATGCACGCGTGTATAAGTGCATGCATAGCGACACACACGTTGACATACACAGAATGTGGGTTGTAGAAATGGGAGCAGACTGTGCCGAAATTACAACAATTCCTTTTACCATTCATCACGAATCACGTATAACTTCCACGTGTATATGAATCGTTGTCATTTCGATGCCATATCACGGATCACTTATTCACTTAGGCTGTTATCAGGAGAGAAAATGCGACAATGATAGTTGAGTTGAGCGGTTTGGTCGGCGCTTAACATCGGGGTGTTGCGGTGGCGACGGTAAAGGCAAAATGAGGTGACGATGGAACAGCGGTGGGATTCAAGGGCGGGTGAAACCCGCCAGCCAAGTGCCAACGTCCACCTCGTTTCCTACATGCGAAAATCTGACTGAATTCGCAGGGAATCGAACCCGGTTACCTCGGTGAGAGGCAAGTAGTCTACCTACTCTACACCAATCCATCCACCAATCCTCCCATATCCACCCACAATCTACACAATCTACTCACTAATCTACACAATAATTCACCAACCCACCCAATCATTCACCAATCCACCCAACCATTCACATTCTTTACACCAATCCATGGGTTTGTCGTCAGCCACTCTCTTGACATATAAGAAAACAACGATTCAACAACTGTCTCCAAAATTTGTTCATGTTGACGGAAAATAAATGTTTTGTATGCAGTCATTTATCCATTATTTTTATATATTGCAGTTTTATTATCATTCTATTTACAGATCTTAACGTTTGTGAGCGAATCCTCATAGCACCACTTTAAAGTTGTGTGGGATGAAAAATTCGACACACAATAAATAACGTAAAAACTATTATTTTACTATAATAATATATTAGTATTTTGTAATTACATTTTCAGAAAAAAGTAGTTCTTCACATCATTTGATATAATCCCGAACCTTAAGTTCTCTTATGATCGAAACCACCTCTTTCGTGGTCGAGTAATCCCCCCGTCGTTGCTTATCGAGCAAATATTTAAGTCTGTCTACAAGTTTGTTGGGATCTTCGGTAAACATATCGTCAGTACAATAGACATCTTCTGCCTTCTTCGCATCACGTGTCGAAGAAAACTCGTCGGGGAAATATGTTGGACCGTCGAGGGAATAATAATCGTCTTCGACATTATCACGGTCTTCATAATCATCATTAATGCTATCTTCACGATCGTCTTCACATCCTGCTTCATAATTGATATCAGATTAACATTTCTTTGCAGCAGGATGTGTATGTTCATCAGTATTTAGCGCTGTTTGTTGTTTATTTTGAAGTTCGTCGACTTAACGCGAACCTCTTGCAAGTGTGCGTTCCGCACGAACCAGTTGTGCTGCACTCATTCCGTCTTTACCATTAACTGTGTCGTCATAATCGTCTACGGAAACAGTACCCATCGATGTAGCAGGATTTATAGATGATATCACATTCTAGGGTATCACTTTATATCACTTGCTAGGAAACACGGATTGGGTTTTTTTTTGCGTTGCACTGATATGCCGCAATTATAGTTGTATTCGTAACACTTTGTTACTACCTCGATATTCAAGCATGATACAACTAAAACTGCTTGTATTCCGATTGTCTCACGTTTGATCTCAGCCTTGTATACTGAGGCTAGTTTTTCCCACATGGTTTTAACAACCATTAGAGTAAGATGTGCCGTTGAGAATGAGGAGGAATGAGGCTCGAATCATCATAGCCAACCCTGGTGGAGGAGGAATGACGCCTGTCTCTCTGTGACTATTGTCCTGTATTTTATCACAGAGTCATTCATTGAGTTACATTGCGTGTTTAGATAATAGTTGTTGTTTTTCTAGTTTATAGACTCCTTTCTATTTGCATGTCAGCAGTGTTAACAACAGAAACCTCGAGGTCCAGCGTATTTAGAGTATTATGGGCCCACCTGAACTCCTCTACTTCATTAATTTTTTCTGCGTGTGAAGACCGACATAAAAAAATTAAAATGAAAAACGGCAGGGCCTCGTTTATTTATAATTTTAATGATACTTAACAAGAAATAAAATCATGCGCGCAGTGTATTATCATTACCAGCATATGATTAAGATTGAACATGAATTTAACCCATAGTTGATTAAGATTAATATACTAATAACTATGTTTACTACAGTATTAATATCGGTGTACCGTCATTGAAGTATACTTTGACCACTTTTGTTGTTAAGTTGAAAATATTAAGTGTGTATTGAGTTAACGGGAAACCAAATATTGCACCTTTCGGGGTCGACACTTAATCTAAAAGATAAAATAATTATCTTCTCATTAATTTTAATAGGTTTTGGATGATAACTTTTTGTTTAAAACGTTAGTATTATCCCCTGTGTGGGGAATCTTTGACCATTAATTAAAAAGCCTAAGATTCAAGTGTTCCTGGCCAATGTATCGACATCAGCTGGTTTCGTTGAAAGTCAAAATAACAAAAATCATGTAGTAAAATTCATTTAAGACGTTTAACGTTGTCAGCAGTAGAATTTTATGTGTTTTAAATAACAATATGCTTAATAAAATAAACTGAAAATATGAGCGACCTTCAAATATTCCAATATGTCCTGCCACACTTGTTTATTCTTGGGCAAAGTTAACCAAATAGTCAAAGTATCCCCATTTGATGGTACATTAATCTTTGCACGTTGGCCGTAGGAAAGTCTTTTCAGTTAATTGCATCAATTTTCCTTCCCCACACTATGGGCGTTCTTTATCTCGTGGCAGTAAGTGCGTTCTCGAGACTGACGAGTGCTCGTGACGACCGAGGCACGACGCGAGCAGGAGCCCCTGAGCAGTACGGTCCGGGGGGAGGGGCAGGTAGCCTGTGACCTAGCATGACCCCTGGGCGAGCAGCACGAGCCCAGGTCTTGGCCTTGGTCCACGTCACGTGCGCACAGAAGAGGCGGCTGACGTTGTTACGAGTCGCGCGTCAGGTGAGACAAGACGAGTGGGCGCCGAGGAGCGAGGATATGATGTAGCTGCTACACCTCTGCTCCCGTGACGTCAGCATGGAGGGGGTGGATAATGAAGGGGGCGAGTGGTGGGCGGATGCAGTCTCTCGGATTCCTCGAGGGGTCAGGGACCCGGAGGTGTGAGCAAGGTGAGGGCAGAACAGACCTCCGCAAGTAAAACAAGGAAGACGAATCCATAGTGAAGAGCACGAAGTCGGGTTGTACAATAGTACCACAGTCGCGCTTTAAAAAAATTAATATTGCTTAGTAAATAAATAGTAGCAAAATTCTCGTCGCGTAAATAAACAAAATATGTAAATTTTCTGCTCCCTTTAAATTGCAGAAAATAAGTTCGTCATTTAAATGTAATAAATTTTTATGATTGTAACGTAACAGCCTTTTTCCAGGATGGCATGAAATAATTAAAAATAGCCTGTATGAATGGTCTATTTTAATGAATGATTGAAATACACTTAACGATGAATTTATAGCTGTTGAAATGTTGTGTGACATTATTACATCGATCACATATCAGATCAGTCGGACAACATAATTGGCATCACAGGCATTCAGTTGGTCCTACGTCAGTGGGTTGTAGCAGCCTATGCTTGATTGCCGTCAGGAACTTCTCATCTTCCAAGGAGGTGATTACTACTGTACCGAGGTCTTTGTTCCTCGCGTGCGTCTTTCCCTGGGTGCTGTTGGTCCTGAGTTACTCTTCATGGAACACCTCATCGTACTGAGCTGTTGGAGAGCGAAGATTTATGTCTCACAGATCAGACTACATGGTCCCTGTCCGCGGTCCAGTCGAACACACGTCACCAGCCGCCAGGAACGACGTCGCAGCTATGATCGGCGCTACAAACCGAGTGGGCCATGATACCTCGAGAGCATGTTGGCAACCTCATACTTAACATTTACAGAACGTGCATATCCTGCATCGTAGTTAGAGTTGTTCATATCCCCTACCAGGACTGATTTTTTTTGCCTGCCGCCAGTTACAGGGCTAGTTTTGTCTTCTGTCCTGCTGTGTTCGGAACCCTCTTTTGCTCAAAGTTTTTTTAATTTTTTGGAATCCTTTCTTGATCAGTGTTGTTCACCTTTGCCATACTCTTAAATCCCGACGATATGGCATGCTTTGTACTATGCGACGTTACATGTGAAAAACTGTACCGTCCTTATTTTCTGTACACCAGTGTAGGTCCGGCCGGCCTCGCGCAGGTACACAGAACTGCCAGTATCAAATTCCGGCAAGTCCTGTATAATATGGCTACGAGTCGCACTTTTAGCTTGGTGATCTTTCCTCGCTGTGTTCACTACCTGGTGCTCCACGCACGCCTTACAAATGTAGTGGGCGCAACCACTGATACACTCTGGTGGACGTTATATACGTTATTGGTTAGTGCAACACTAATAATTTACGCAGCCAGCGATAGTTTGTACGTGTACCGAATTATGCCCAATTTGGACAATTGCTTCAGCATGCTTCACTGTGTCTGTGGTTCACTATAGTTTTTAAGTAGTGTTTAATTGACCTGATTACAAACCATCTTCTCTTATATGAGTTGTGGCATGAGATACTTTTGAAGTAACAATGCTTTCAGTATAATTGCTTTCAGTTTAAGCCCAATAATTTATCGTATACCTTACGAAATATACTGAAGCTGAAAATTTCTGTGGACGTGCCATGACGTCCTCAATATATGCAATGTCCATAAATTCCCATGAATGCATAATTCTTTTCACGAGCAATACTGCTGAACGTGAGGGAAACATACGATTCTTAACAGCTGAGTTTCTTTTTTAATGATGGGGGCGAAGCGAGGTGTAGTTGGAATAGTGCCGGAATGCTGTGAAGGAGGAAACTTCGTCGTCCGAAGGCAATGTCTTGCACTTTTAGAACATGGGATGGTCAATATTAAACCCGTTGTTTCGGCATGACGAAAAGCGAGTAGTCTGACATAGACACGGTTGAAACCCCAGAACAATAATAATAACGCATTAAAAGACATGAATACTGTAGCATCCCACGTCAGAGTTCGATGCCCTAATGCAAGCAGCCACAGGTGGTCCGTCGGTTTAGAAAACGAAAGACGGAGACCTTGACTACCTTAAAAATACATTATGAGGCCATTCAAGTATAATGTTTTATTTTCGACATTTCTGCTATTTGAAATGGTCTCCAGTAAATAAAATTGTGCATCTTTAAATCTTGAATTGCAGAATCCTGGCCTAAAAATTACGGTGAAGTTTTTATTCTCTACTTAATAAAACACACTTGCTGGAGGCGTGCCCATAATCCACAAAATGCACAAAATGCTTCATGCTTATCCTGTCGGATGCGGACAATCATCTCCGACGTGAAATCAAGTGTATTCTTGGACGTGTTGTCTCATTCGCATTTGAGAAAGAGGCCGTGTGTTCGTTTTCGGCGGACTGCGCCTAGAAAGGTTTCATTCAGAGTGGCTCTCCATCTTTTTCAAGGGTTTTTTCCAAATGGTTCTTCATTCGGTTCCAGGCGAACGCTGCCGCGTCATCACTATATGCATTCCCAGTTCCCATTATATTAACATGCTTGTATACAAAATGTTTTTGGTGGCAGAAATGCCATAACTTTATTATAAACATTTACATTGACACATTAACTATACCACAGATGGTAGTACGGATTAAGCTCGATAAAATTTTGAGCAATTTCGATTATGCTGTCATTTGAGAACATGTTTCCGTCAAATTAATAAACACCTAATGGAGTATAATTTACTGTTTACGTGACGAACAAGTGGTGTGTAGCAGAGAGGTTTGTGTGGCTCTTAACAAGGCCTTGAGTAATTATTAGGGTGAAGCGAGGAGGGTATGGAGCAGCGCCGGAATGCAAGGACGGGAGATATCCGATAAAACCCGCCGACCAGCACCATCGTCCAGCAAGAATGACCAAAAAGAAACTATGTGTAAACATGCATCCGGAAATTTATAGATTTTCCATTTACGTCCTGCGTTCAATGCCTCATACGAGCTAATATTGAAGCAACTGGAGTTATGAAACGGTTACATTATCGAGACTCGATAAGATTTAAAACACTTCTATCGTCCAAATAAAATTACCACGGACATATGCTTAGACAGGAATTTGCTTTAAATTATAACGAGGTAAGAGAGATCACCCAAATATTTTTTATATGAAATTTTCAGGAGAGACGTTATGTATAACTTGGATGGACCGCAAACTGTTTAAAGGATTATTCTAACTAACTTAACTAATTGCATAAAATTTCCATAAATGTATACTAAATTAACAATTTGTTATACCTGTCCGACGAATCGCACTCAACAAACTAGGAGTAAAATTCCTTAGAAGTGATTTTTAGTACGGAATTCAGCATTACTAATTTTGAAGTATTCGTTTTGCCGCTGAAAAATAGTAATTGAATTGCTAAACGTTGTAGAAATTCGTTGCTCATTTAATCTAGTTTACTCACAGAGTTGAAATTAAATGGATAAAATATAATGAAAGTGGTAACAGTTCCCTTTCTCTTCCTTAAAAAAACGATGACAATTGAGCTCAGTTGCTGAGAAATTAGAACTTACTCGAACCTCGAAGTGGAACCATTTTAGGTAGGAGTTCTGTCGAAGAGAAAATGAATGAGAAAAATAATATACTTTGAAAGTTATAAAGACGCTTCAGAGATACACAAACACTATGCATTTTTCAGCATTTCTTTTAAAACATATTTTTAAACCTCTATGCTTAACTTTATTACCCCTTCTTGGCGACTCTAGTGAAAAAACAAGACACAAGCATGTCTATATGTGGAAATTTCCTCGTGTGTGTATATATATTGCCTGCAGCGAGTAGATACCTTCTCTAAGACTGGGAAAAAAAACCTGTTTTCCATCCACGACTATTCTTAAGTAAGGAAATAAGTTTCTTTGCATGGACAAAAGCAATTTGATAAGAACTTATGCGAATTGTGTAAAAACAGCCACTTTGGTGCATATGTACCCGAGTGGAAAATGGAAAATGAACACCCGGGCACAATGGTCCTGCATGAATGGAGGTTTTATTGAATGATTATACAGATTGTATACTGTATATGATAATAATCACAGGGTCGTACACCGATGAACAGAGGCTACTGAGTTTCTTGAACAACAATATCAATATCTTGTGTAGCCTCCTTTAGCGACGATGCAGTCATGCAGTCGTGTGTAGAGGCGATCTTTAAGTTGTCTGATGTCATCTTGGTGAAAAGTCATCCACGCTAATTCCATCTGTTGTAGCATTTAGGGGAGGTATGCGGCCGCTATTACAGACCACACTAAACGCCATCCCATTATGTCCCACACATGTTCAATGGGGGAAAGGTCTGGTGATCATGTTGGCCAAGGGAGTTGACGAACACCTTCGAGAGCGCGTTGGGTAACGCGAGACGTGTGTGCACAGGCATTGTCCTGCTGGAAGAGGACATCTGCTTGGCGTTGTAGGAACGACAACAAAATGGGCTGGAAGATGTTATAGATGTAGCGTTTACTGTTCAGTGTTCCATCAAGAAACACCATAGGCGTACGGTTATTGTAAGCTATTGCTCCCCAGACCATTATTCCAGGATTTGATACAACTCCGCGCCATTGATCCCTCCAGTTTCGTCGTTTACGACACATCTGAGGCGAGCTGCACAGTAATGAGGTGTGAGAGGATGCCTGGCGAGTGGCACCCTTGATCGTATCCCAGCGTCCAGTAAACGGTTGGTGATTGTCTTAGCTAACACCCTGGATGCAACATTGGCCTTCATCTGTGCGGCGCTCGCCGTGCGATCGGCAATAGCCGCTCGTCTGATGTGGCGGTTCAGGCGAGTATATGTATGCCGCTGCTGTCTGGAACCAGGTTGGCAAACATGTGCACCATCGTTGGACCACTGACACGATCAACGATGCACAGTAGACACTTCAGATTCTATGCGTTGGTCGATTCTTTGGAAGGACCACCCAGCCTCCCTTAACACCTCAAAATGACCTCGTTCAACGTTCATTAATTGCACGAAGTGTGGTCGTCTATGCCGCCGTAGCATGTCTACGGTGCTTACTACACACAGGCCGATGCTTCACACAACAGACTACTCTTTCACTGTATCAACTGCATTCCTATTGGGCTCAGCGGTGTTGCCTAGTATGTGGTTCCTACTCTGTCGACAGCACAGCAGCGTTAATCATTGCATGTTCTGCTCTCTATCTGTTCCCCATGCGCATGTGGTGTTTCTATGCCACCGCTTTAGTGGTGTTCATTTTTCATTATCCCCCAGTGTATAATTGAAATATAATGTCACGACTTTTTCGAAAACTTTGTGCAGTGTAAACAAATACAAGAAACCGTATACATCCGATATAGCCTATACATAAAAAGGTTGCATGATATTTCAATCAAATAGGAACAGAAATACGAACTTATTTGTTAGAACTACCAATATTTGAAGTGTTCAAACGGAGTTCGTTGGATATGGAATTTGTGCGAGACATTTACAAGATAAGAGGTACTTTATAAAAACTCTGCATAAGTGATTTATTCGGAAAATTATTTACAAGGCGATTAGACACTGATATGGAAATGCACAAACATCTATCTATTTATTATTGCAGACTTATTAAGTCATTGAGAGGTTTCGAAGTGTACGTATCATGCTATAAAAATTTATTACAAAACTATGAAATGTACAAACAGTTATAAAAACCTACATGTATAATAAACTCTAATTCCAATTAATATATATATTATATATAATATAATAATATAATATAATAATAAATATAATATAATATAATAAAACTAGGTGTATATATATACACACCTAGTATACATATCGATGATTAACACGAATAAAATATGCAGACATATGACAAAAAATAAGAGGAAAACTTATTATTTCTACATTAAAAACACGAAATTAACTATCTTTATTTATATAGCTAACTTTGAATAACATCGCATGTAGAGAAAAACTTTTCCATTTTTACGAATAAGGAAAGGCAGAAACCACAATTGTAATCAACCTCCCTCAATCTTAATAACCCAGTAATTTGTGCTGTTACTAGTGTTGATTTATATTTCCTTTTAGAAACTTCAAAACAGTGTTGTTCGAACTTCTGAAAAGGTCACCCAGAATAGAGAACAGTAATGGAATTTTTTCGGTAGTAATTGTGTGACGCAATACTGTACATTTGTTTTTGTTCCTAGTAATTTGCAAATGGAGCCCATCATCTTGAACAGTGTTGTCACTAGTAAATTTGATCATCAAGCGTTACTCCTCAATCCGAAATTACCATAACTCTTCGCGTCCCTAAATCACCCGTTCGAATATCTCCTAGTCAAACGATCTACATGACGTCCACATGTTTAAGTACCGAGAAAATTGCTCCAGGAAATTAGAATTGTTTAGCTGCGTGTAACCACGTACGTGCGTTTGAAGTATGTAAAAAAGCATTTGCTACTTAAATCTCTGAAATTAGTCGCTATTAGTAATCATACTTAAATACATAAATAAACGATCTTACTTAAAAAATACAAATCCAACTTCGCAGCATTCTATTAAACCAAGAGTGGATTTCAAGATATTTGAGTGGCTCTTTACATCGAGGCCCTCAGAGCCTAAGAGGATGAAGTGAGGTGAGTGTGGAACGGCACCGGAATGGAAGGGGGAAGCGGGAGATTCCCGAGAAAACCCGATGACTAGTGGCAACGTCAAGTACTATTCCCGCCGGGAATCGAACCCCTGTCGCTTTAGTTGGAGGTCAGAAATCTGACCACTACACCACAACGGTCTCTTCTAATCCGTCCGTCGATAAAAGTTAATTTTCAAAGTTTGACGAACGGACGAGTGCAATTATTTGAGGCCCCTGATCGGCTGCAGGTCATGTTATATACGGACGAATGCTGGATGCGACTGCTTGTAGTGAACTTATTTTAAGTTTCAGTATATCCAAAACATTACCGTACATTGGAGATACAGTACTTTGAACAAAATTATGTCTGCCATCTATTGGCAGTTCTGCCACGTTTCGTGCTCTCCTGCGTTATTTGATACTACGAGAAAGTAGAATAGTTTCAAATGCCTAAGTAAGTGTTTTAAATTTGATGGTAGTCTAAGTATTCCCAAAGTAGTTCATACGCACGTCTGTGTGAAAAGAACGGAAGCAAATGCCATTCTTAGCGTGAGCGCAACAGCGCGTATTTGGATGAAAGTATGGAGTGCGAATACCAACTGCGCATAAGTAGACTTCTACTTCCAACATTGAAATGCATTTTGTACCAACAGCACTTCCAAAATATCGTGGTTTTGATTTCGTAATTCACGTATTTTATATTAAAACGTACTTTGAAATGTTGGTACACTTCGTCGTACAGCTTTAATGGAATTAGTATATATTAAAGTTTCATCAAAGAGTTTTCTTTTATAAAAACATGATGTGATGGAAAACTAAATGTAATAACGGAAAAACATTCATGCAACAATAACTTGAGTTCAGAGCCTGTTTTAGGTGAAGTGGCACTCTGTACAAGACTGGCCGTGGGCGTCCCCTTACAAATTCTTCTTAAAAGTGTAAAAGGTGGGCGAAGGTGACGTCAAATATTACCAAGTAAAGGACACTGTTATGGCTATTTTTTTAAATGTTAATTCAAGAAAGTTTAAGTTCATCTTTTACTCCTGAAAATAAATAGTTATATGAATAAAAAGGAAAATGTACCAAATTTTCTGTTTTTATCAGTTTTCTAATATTAGCTTTCAACATTCGAATATTGGTTTTTATCTTATTTATTTTTGATAACCTAGGGTTTTAATTTTATTAAAACACAAAGAAATTTTTCCAAACTCGCCCTAATTTCGTGTAACGAAAAAGAGAGGCATTAAAACCTGCTTTCCAAAAAAAAAAATTTACTATTTTTTTTTCAATCAAGTAGTGATATCAATTCTAGTTACGAAATCATTATTAACATATGTGTCAAGCCATGAGCGGAAGTTCTTGCTGACCACGCGTCTCGCCCAGCTGTAAGCCACTAGCACTATGTAGTTGTTTTATAACTCTACTCGACAATGACGATATGGTCTGTTTCACAAGGTTTCTCAGTTTCTGACAATACCACCATTAGTTTCGATACACATTTGTCATTCGGTACAACTACATATGTTATGTTCATTAAAATAATAGTTTTGTAAGTTGAAGAGACATTTCGGGGCCCCTTCTTATTCGGCGCCCTGTGCGGTGGCAACCTGTCGCACCACCCTACATACGCACTTGCTTAAGCAACGCATGAATAAAGTATACAGGTCTGTAACAATCTCAATGTTTTATATTGCGGAAGGATACTAAATAGGCAGCAGAGTGGACCTGAAGTAGTAATGCAAGAGTGTGAAATTAACTGCGATCAGACTTCACGGTGTTGTTTGACTACGTGTTTTTCGACTGTTCTCGTGGTAATAAAGCGTCTGTGTTAGCAGACATGCTCGCGTATAGGACGTAAATCAGTTTATAGCCTGTTCGCGGTTCGTTGAGCACATTTAAACCCCAGCTTCTGATTTGTTTTTTTGCCAGTTTTGTTTCATTCCGCCATATACAACATTGATATTGTCACGAACCAGTATATTTTATTCATGTGTTGATCAAGTTAAAACGTTGACTTGTTGGTAATAAATGTGTTACTAAACTCTTGTCGTATTCTATGGTGTTTGAGGTAGAGAAAAACTAGGTAGATTTACCATAATGTGAACATAACTCGCGTAATACAGCGTCAATACTTGGAACTGTTTGTCGTAGCTCATCACTGCAAACTGAATTGAGAGCCTGCACACAACTCTATTGTGTACAGTAGCATCTGTGTATTTAACGGGCAGTAATTAATTTTAAAGGTACGTTTCAAAATGCTCAATATACCGCAAACATTAATGCAACAGAGGTTCTTTTCGAACGAGTGGAGGTGCAATGATCTGTGTGGCCGCAGGCAGTTTGTCCAACCCTTATGGTGAAGGTCGCGTCGTGGGCTGCTGCTGCCGCCTCACGAGCCGCCTCCACATGTACAGTTCATACATCCGTGGAGGTGGCGACGTCACGTCGTCTTCTTTGCTTCACGACGAGCTGGGACTGTCTTGGCAATGCGGAGGTTGGAAGAGAGGCAGCAGTGTGGGCTGAGGATGAACGGTACCCGCATAAGTCGAGCTATGCTACACTGTGTTTGAAATACGGCAGCGCTTGAAAGTTTCAAACCGCTGGCTAAAATGACTGAAATTTGAGTTCGGCTATGGGTAAAGTAAAATGTTGACAAAAATACATTTTAACGCAGCGTACACTCTTGCCATGTTGAAATGTGCTCATTTATATCCATGATCCCATCTTGGTGTGGAGGTCTTACACTCAGCCGACCGCTGCAATGCTTGTCAATAACAGTACCTTACAAATGAAGTTCCAGTCAAAGCAACACAGCAAAAATAAACTGTTTGTGTAGGCCGTCTGTACACTGAAAACAAAAAAAAAAAGGGACATATTCATTTGTGATGGGTTGCTCATCACTCCTGTAGTTAAATATCACAATAAAATAACGTCATTATATTTTTAGTATTAATTAAGATAATAAGCGTTCAAGTAAGATATAGCATTTTAGGAAACTTCATTTTCTGTATCACGTAACACTCACGTAATACTGTTCCCAAGAAAATTGTTTGGGGTTAAAACTTTTAAAAAACATCAACAGTTACATTATTATACATCTAAAGTAGATAAAATTTCATTGTCGTCTTCCAGAATAAAAAACATTGTAACTTCTCTAAAACATTACGTAAGCCTTTGCAGTCTATGTGAGTATGGTCTGATTTAAGGAAGAGTCAAAAAAAGAAAAAAAACAGACATCTTATGGCAAATGTGTAAGTTCTGCATAGTATTTATTGATATTATCGTGTTGTTTCAGAACTTTTGAAAAGTACACAACTGTAAAACAAACAAACTGTATTACATACAGTTTGTTTCCTTACAAAAAGAGCAGGATGTCCCGGTGACTCAGCGGATTCAGCACAGATCGCGTACTGTAAACATCATTCTGGATGACTTCAACATGTTATAAAAAGTATATTCAGGCTTTTTGCTATGAATAAGATAACTGTGCATGAGACCACAGATAAATTCGATACAGAATTTCTGATATTAAAATGTTAAGACCTTTCGCTCTTTATTACTGAAAATACACTAGTAAAGAAACGATCTTATATTTATTTTATTAAGTTAAGTTCCTATCTTAAGTCATAACATTAATCGTGAAAGGGGCAGGGGGCAGTTTATAAAGCACACTCCCATAAATCTCCTTCTAAAAACAGAGCACACAGTCATAATTTCAGTATTTAGGAACGTCGCGGCTCTGGGGCAGTACATCAGCGAGTTCGTCACAAAAGTGTCATATCAATAATGGTAAAACTATCTTGTGAGTGCGAATACCTTTGCGAAGAGATGGAAGATAAACCTCATTCTTGGCGTGAGCACAAGTGTTTATTTTCGAACCGTGTTAGGGGGAGGGGAGGGTATCAATAAAATTGTTTCACTTGTCACGCCGTGGCTGATCACATGTCAGTTCAAGCCTTCAGCTGGAGAACATTTCGCGAAAATATTGTGTGGCCGTGCAAGCTCGAGACAGACGAGGAATGCGGACTTCATCGTTGATTTCACAGGAAAAACCACACAGATGAAATAACCTCTAACACTCAATAAAATAACACAAATACGCGTTTATGCGAGGAATAACACCCACACCAGCAAGTAGAAGTCAATACAGGGTGTCTCGTTTAACGTGGACACCCCAAAAATTTTCGGTACAGTAGCAGATCACGAAATGCGGTTTTCGCTAAATGAAATCACGTACAGGGGCAAGTAATTTGCCGCAAAGTGACTATTCGTAACACGTATATGGACACAAATAATCAAACCACATACGATTTTCCCCCTGGAAACATACATTTATTTCGAGACGCCATTTGAAAGTACGTGCAAAAAGGAACTCAGTGATATAGCATATGCATTGGAACGTAACACAGAAACGCCAAGAAATAATGTGAAAATATGACTTTATTAGGTGGGTCTATAGCATGGAGCAGTGGACCTGTACTCACAGCTGTAAGCAAGCAACACGCGCCGTGACTCATCCTGGTGGGACCGCTTCCTAATAGAAGCACAGCACCAGTCCCGGTAATCTGTTATGGTAAGTGGAATTGCAGTGTGTGACGGTATGTGCGCAATGAAGTTCACGAATGAGGAAAAACTGGATGCTCTACTTAATTATGGCGAGTGTGGTAGAAATGCCAAGCAAGCCGTCCAAATGTATGGTGAAAGGTATCCTAATAGAACGCCCATCTCATGGCAAACGATACGAAGAATTTACACACGTCTCTTGTCACGAGGTGATTGAAATTCCACAACATTATTGTAACTAAAGACTGTTACGGGCGAGACGCATCAACACGATGTGTTAGCATGTATCGATGCCAACCCCAACATGGGTACGCGAGAACTTTCCAGGTTCGTAGGAATAAGTCAAACAATTGTGTTACCAATGCTGTGCCAAAGGATATTCCATCCATATCACGTGGTGCTTCATCAGGCATTACGCTAAGGTGGTTTCCAGCAGCGTGTTGAGTTTCGTAGGTAAGTTCTGATGTCTGTGAGGGATGACAACAATTTTCTGAAGAACATACTATTTACCGATGAAGCGACCATCACAACACAAACCATGGTCTCCTAAATTAACGAAATATGCACTACTGGACGACGGAGAATCCGTGTTGGGTCAGGAACGTGGAGCACCAGCGACAGTGGAATGTGAACATGTGGTTTTTAATCGTTGTAGTCTACATCATAAGGCCATACTTCAGTCAAAGGACAGTGACCGGCTGTACGTACGCCCGTTTCCTCAGAGCCCTTACTGGTACTTCTGTAAGACATACCGCTCGACATACTGTGCGACAAAATCAAGTGTAGCCCTGATGGAGGTGGTAAGGGCGGTGGTGTAGCAAGGTCACCAGATGAAAGCGTGAAAAATGTATCAGTAGAGAGGTGGGTAGGCCCTCCCCGTAAACTTCGTTCAAAATGCGAGAGACCGTCAGTGCCAACCGGGAAAATGCGTGGTTTTCTTTAAGACAAAAGCTCCTTTTACACATTATTGTCTAACAATATTTTCAAGAACTATTTTTATTTCTTGATTAATAATTGTTAATGTGCCACACATTAATGCTATAATGAACCTTGAATTATTTCTTCCACTCCATGAATGTTGCCAACATTTGTGTTTGGCTTTAATTATGTCATTTCTGCTGTCACTGTTGCTACCACTACTACTGCATTTGCTACTACTTTGTAGGTTCACCAAAAATTGAGGAATCTCCTCCTCCATCAGTCAGTCATTTACTCAATAATAGTTTTCTAGTTTTTTTTATTACTTGATAGCACTGTTTTTTAAGTCCGCGGGTGAAATACTGTATATTGCTGATTGAGTCAATTGAAAAATATATGTGTTCGCAACATTAACATTTTTTGTTAGCAACATGGGATTTTACAACGCTCCAGATATACTCTATTCGGTTTAGTTCACGCGGTAATCGGATAAATTTGTGTCCTTGGGACGTAAACCGTTTATCGACTGTTTAAATTGGAGGTTGTCGATATAACCGAACTTTTACAAGCAGGTCAGATTTTCTCTCGTCGGCAGAAAAAAAAACAATGTTATTTATAAACTATTTTCTCGTAACCATTTTCTCGTGTTGGTAATAGTAGAAGACATAGTTGGAGGTTTGTTCTCACGCACATTCCGGTATGGAGCGCTATCAAGAACTTTAATGATAGAAAATGAAATCTTGTGTAGAAGTTGTGTTTCACACTATTTCATGAAGTTCGTTGCTTTTCATTTCATAATGATAGAGTCTGCTTTATTCAATGAAGCCATTTTCACTACCTACATGAAGTACAATCCATTGTTGGTCTGGATGGTTGTTTTTGTAAACTCCTGCTACGTCTTCATGAGCCCAACACTTGTTTACATTGTAATTCGGATGAATTCATGTGTCATCGAGGTATATTACAGGTAATTTACTTTCGCCTTATCTGTCATTTTCCCTTGTGGCTCGTAGGTATTTCGCTTGCCACGCGACACTCCCGTTTATTTCCATTAAAAATAACCGCTTATTTTTATATTTTTTTTAACTTGAACCATATTGCTTTGATAAATTTTTGCAAAGTGTCCTTACTAACTCTGAAAATATTTTATTTTATTGTTACTGTTCGCAGGTTTTTTAGTGTGGGTATTGTTAAACGTCTTTCACGGTAAAGTGAGCACTTTTAAGAGCCCTCTCACTTGAAATATAATCAATAAATATTTTTTATGTTTGCCTTAGATGTTAACTTCTGAGTGCGGTGGAATATACGCACTGTGTTTGTTATTCACTAGGCAATATTTATTTTAAAATATTGTTAAAGGATAAAACATGGCTAGAAAAAAAGTAAGTAGGGTCTCAAAAGTGCTCACTTTACCGTGAACAGTCTATACTTTCTTTAACACCTAAAACTCTTGCACTTTGCTTCGCGCCACATCATATTCAAATGAATAGAACTGAATTCTTCTGTTTGCAGAATTCCTCTTCTTAAAGGGAGTTGACAATTTTGTTCTGCTGCTAGATGCTCTACTGCCATCTTAATGGATTTTTCAGATTAAAGATTCTGATTTCCTGGCTGCAACTGAAGCATGTTTTGTTGCACACTGAATAGGAATCGTCACACACCACCTTCCTTTTCTTTATTGCAAAACTGAATTACATTTCTAACAATTTCCTTAGCTTCACCGTCCACAGGTCTATTTCCTTTACGTATTTCAGACATTGAAAATATTACAGTTAGGTAAATAAAATGTTCCAGTGCACACAAAAAAAAGTTAATGACAAACAGCTGATGATGTAGAGAAGAAAACAAATATGTATATTTAAAGACACCATTACAACAAAAAATTGTGGTAATACTTACAATTTGTGAGTGATGCACATGACTCGAAACTGGACGGACAACTAAATAAAAGTTGCCACAACTAGCACTAGCATGGCAAGCGGACTCCCTACCGTGTCGCGCCACACCCATACATCGGTTCGTAAGGAGGAACCAGTACAGAGTTTGTCAGTGTATGGTTCTTTCGGTTCACGAGATAAACGAGTCCCGTGACTCGTGTATACCAACCTCTTGATTACTTCATCTCCTGGGAAACTGCACCGTCTCCGCAGACTCGCCGCGCCTTTTAGACTTGACGACATATGTAATTATTCACCTCTTCTTTGTTGGCTTTTTTGTGTACCTCGTCGGTTACTAGTGGACCTTAAGCACAAGGCTTAAAGAACTACTCAGTATATGCTCTGTGCTACGAATGTTATTGTAATATGTTTAACTTCGTGTTTTTCTTGATAGAGAGACCAGTTCAGGTTTGTTTTTGGGGACCTCATCCACTCCGGGTATACTTTCAGTCATTTACTTACCATGCTTAATGTGTGTTACGTTCTGCAGGAGCATGAGGGGTGGCTCTAACAGCTCTGCTTATCCGCGGTGTTTACTTGGCAGTGGTGTAGAGGGTTGTCGCCACATGGTCGACGGATGCACCCCTGTTTAAATTGACACTCGTACTCGTCCACGTTAGCCTGGTATAGACGAGTTATGCCCATCATCTCGCTTTAATTAATATTCTGTGTCAGGGTGTCGTTCGTTGCTCGCTACATGTGCTTTTACAGATGTGTATTGCTGTCGATGGTAAACACATCGAGCACATGCTGTGAAAGGACCTAATGCGAAGCCTTTCAACCATAAATGTGTTATTTGGTACTATGCATGCGGATGCAATTGCATTTCTCCTTAGGTTGGTTTGTTCTATTTTTGTTGTGGATTTCCACGCAGTCGTTACTCAGTAGTTCCTGCCAGGATGAGTCATAGCGTGTGTTTTCTTGCTTATAACTGTGAGTAGAGGTCCACTGCGCCATGCTACTGGCCCACTTAATTGAATAAAATTTGCACATTATTTCTTGTCATATCTGTGTTACTTTCCATTGCATATACTATATCACTGAATTTCTCTTTGCACGTACTTTCAGACGCCACCATTGAAATAATTGTATGTTTCTAGGGGAAAAAATCACATGTGGTTTAATTATTAATTTCCATATACGCGTTGCGAATAGTCACTCTGCGGCAAATTACTTGCCCCCGTATGTAATCTCATTTAGTGAAAACCGCATTTCGTGATCTGCAACCATTCCATAAATTTTTGGGGTGTCCATCTTAGGCGGACCATCCTGTATGTTAGCTGTGTATGGTGGAGTTTCTGCACTAAATAAGTTTTTATGACGATACAACCACTTAGGTAGCTCGGTTTTTAACACGTGTGCATGCTTTAAAATCGTGAAAAAAATGCATCCTACCAAGTTTTACAGCAGGCAGGAAATATTACTGTTAGGCCGGAATTCACAGTCGGAGGCTTATTTGGCAAAGAAACTATACTTCATAAAGTAGTACTTCTTCTTCAAGCGCTACTTATCTGACAAATGGATTCATAAATCATGACTTGACGAAGTAATTATTGTATAAGCATTACTTATTTGGGCTAAGTTGTGCTTGGTGAAGTATGGAAATAAATATCTGTATAATATCAATATCAACATACATCGATAAATTTGCCACTTTAGTTGCAGCAGTCACCCAGGCGAAATTAATTTGTACGTTAATTTGTTATTATTTAATTTTTCGGTGCTGTTTTGAATGATTTTAATTTGTTTTATCGCACATTTGAGATCAAAATTATCGTATGCGCAATAAAAACGTGTTTGTTTCATGTGTTATGTTATATTTTTTTTTTTTCGGAAGTTTGTTAGCCGTGCTAAAAAAAAACAACTAGTTGACGTGCACACTCGACAATTATATGATGCATATGTTCCTTTCAATGACATCTGAGTTAACTTAGAACCTACCACACCTTATAATAATATAAATCTGGACATTTCCGTCAAGCACCAATAATTGCCATTCCGCGAACGATATTATCGATAGTAAAAGTGCTTGCTTACATCTCATGCTACCGTCCAACCAACCATAATCTGTTTTTCTGACATCATGTCGTATTCCAAACACAAGCCTGTGCGAATATTGAAATTTTCGTATACCGTTACAAATAATGGAATGAAATAGTACTCCAGTGCCCGTGAACTGTGCTCATTTTAATCATGATTATTCGAGTAACTTGTTGGTGTTGTAAAAAATATTATCAGTAGTTAATTATTTTTGTATGTGCTTTCATTAAGCGTGATTGGTTGCAGATACCGATTTAGTAGTTCTCTTGAGTGAAATTTAATATTATCGGCATAATGTTTTACCACAGTGGCTCGTTCCACCATTTTTCAACTGCCGCGCCGTTCCCCACGAAGCTACAAACTCGAAGTATTTAGGTTTCTTTGAAGTTTTTAAATTTGCTGGTTTCAGTAAATGGGCAAAATGTTGATTTTACTGAATGATTATTAAAATAAATTGTTTCGTATCACTGATAGGCAAACATTATTGTAGTGAAGTGTTCGTGCAAGGATTTCCGTATAAAAACACGTGTTCGAGAAGTTGCGAATTACAAACAGTAAGTTAACGTGTTTTGTAAATAATGTATTTCGAAACATTTACTATAATGTTTGAAATGCACATGCTCTAAAAATGCAGCACTATCAACTCTTTTGTCTTGTAAAAATAATATTTGTTTACTACGCATGTGTTGTACAGCCAACGAGTGTAAGTTTAACTTCGGTTGTGTTTATTGCTGGATCCTTGTGCAATTAAAGTGACACACTCGTAAGAACTGCAAAAACAATATCGTCTCACGAAAGATGTTAAACTGAAGATCCACGCCCCCACCAGCATATTTCTCCCTAAATATAAAATAAAGAGAGCACCAGCAACAAAAATATACTATCCAACCAACATAACCTCTTTCAGTAGCCTACTCGTTCGGAAAACACGTTCGATAATAACCTAACAGTGTTGGGCACGTTCTGTTTGTGTTTATTAATATAAATGATACAGTGGACCAGTTTTTTGTACTTAAAATTTATGTTGTGATTTTTTTTTAACTAGCCTTTTGTTAGCATCAAAGCTTAAATGTTAACAAAATATTCGTTAGGTACAAAAATCGGGTCGCTTCAGTGCAATTAATATTTCACCTTAATAATTATTACTGTCGGTTTACGTAATGAGTAGTAATATGCAATTGTCTTTATTTGAAAACGAGAGGCTGTTTTTTGCTGAATCTGAATATGCGACTTTTTTTATGTAAAAACGTTTGGTTGTTTTCTTGTTATACACCAGTCCTTAAAAGATATTAAAAATAAGAAACATTCAAAATTATTTGATGATGATACTTATGCGCCGTAAGGTAATTCATACATAAATTGTTAACAATCGTCCTAGTAACCAAAACCCATTGCATACAAAGGTTAAGAAAAGAGGTTGTGTTTTCACATCAAAGTGTAGGATTTTAATTTTACCATTTGTCCCATGTAATTATCTAAATTACATTCCTGTTTCCATAAAATATTTTAGGAAAACATCATTTGTAGTAAAAATATTTTGTTGATAACCTAGTTTATTATAAATATTGAGTGCTTAAGTACACAATGAAGCGGACTTGATGAAGTACTACTTATATAAATAAATACGCAATGCTTCTTTGACTGTGAATACTTGAGAAATAAGTAAAACCTATTTTGTTACTATGAATACATGATAAGCAGTACTTTATGAAGCAGTACTTCATGAAGCATTACTTACAGCTATCAAAATAAGCAGTACTTGTATCTGACATTATGAATTGAGAATCATACTTAAGCACTAGTATAAGTATTTCTTGTTTCAAGTATTGCTCATTTGCTCACTGTGAATTCCACCCCTTAGTGCCTGTTTTATTACAAAAGCATGCTTGTCGATATTTGGTTTCGTTATTTTGTTATTTGTGCTAGCAGCTTGTGGGTCCATTTTGCAGAGATGCGCAGAGGACTGAAATCAGTCTGCCTCGCTCTTAGCGCATGGTTCGCAAGTTGTACAACGAGATGTTCACATGGCCGACGCGCATAAGAGGCAACGTGGTATTCACAGTGGACGGCAGGGTCTCTCTCCGAGCTGCTCTCTTCTGAAGAGCAGGAGAGCTTCAGGTGGGCCGCAGCTTCAAGGCTGTCAAAAGGCGACTGCACAAGTGTGGCATTACTCGTTGGAGAGAGATGGGGGTTGTGGAGGAGACGAGGTGGCAAGTGCAGGTTTTCATTCGACGAACCCCTCGCATTCCACTGTGCTCGCAATAAAACATTGCAACGTCCTCTTCCACCCAACCTCCGTGGGCGACCAGACAAGCCGCTCTGTGGCACTCCAGCCAGTCTCACCCCCACGCTGACTAACTGCTCTCAGGAGCGTGTAGAACCCACGCCGCCCACTGCGCACGTAACGACTGCAATCACGCAGCACGCCTTTCCGAACTCAACATCGAACACTGACAAGCATTGACACTAGCGATGTCTGTCTCAGCTGTGAAGAGAAGAATTTTTCTCCGAGCGAGGGTTTGTTTTCGAAGATAATAATAATAATAATAATAATAATGAATTTTTACATTCAGACTCAAGCCCGGAAATATTGGCAGACACTTGACAAATAGGCCATACATCATGATACAAGGCAGACAATGATACATTAGATACTAACTTTAACCACAAATGAAATAAAATTACGAGTAAAATGTTATTTTATATTTTTTTACGCGCATAGATCGTAAATCTTTTTGTTCTGAAACTACCTCGGCACTCTATACCTGAATCAGTCAGAATATCACGGTTTAAATCAATTAACAGCACCTGACTTATTCAATAGTCACTACAGTGAATGTAACTGGTGAATTAGTGAACAATACGTTTCCTTTCAATTATTGATTCAGTGATATTTTCCACTGATTCGTCAACTATATCATTCGTTCTTTTTCAGTGATTTTTATTAGTGATAAATCAGTTAAACTCTGTGTATAAAATGGAAAAAAAAACGTCGCATTTACTAATAAAAACCATCACATATATTTTTATAGTTATATTCTTTTTTATAGTACCATTTTATTCAGTAACATGAACTTTCAGTCTCTCATTTCGTTTTCACGTAACTATCATAGCATTTGGTTTGTAGTTTTAAACTGAATTAAATGTGCTGAAGTGAGTGCATTCATATTTACAATTTGTTTTAACAGTCCTAATATTACCGAACTTGAAAAGAAAGAACATGCAATTAAAAGTTAGAAATTTTTTTTTATAAATAATTATATTTCATATATTTTCTGAGTGCTCCAATTGTTGATTTAGTAACTCGATTGGTAAGGTAACGGTCTGGGAAGTATAATTCTGTGAGTTTAAATACTGGGAAACGAATTTTTTTTTGTTTTTCTTTGTTTAAATTACCTTAACTGTAGAATATAAACAGCGGCAACAGAGATATGTTTATTTAAACTAATAATTTAATTAAATTCAATAAAAACAATGTCTTCGATTAAATCAGTGAAATTGTTTCACTGAAACCACTAGTGGTTTTCCACTTATTATAATTTAGTGCGTGTGGACGAGCTTCCTAAGGCATGTTCAGGCAAGATTTTTGGGTTCGAATTACGGTTAAGATATGTGAGCGCATGTTGTTGTTTTACGTGAGATTTGAGCAATTTTTGATTAATAACCTTTAGAAATAAAGGCAGAAATATAAACGTCGAATAAAGTAAAATATTTTTTTTTTTTGTGTTAACCTCACTACATTCACAATATTCACCATAAAAGCCGACCAGTCGGGAACTACAGAATGTTTTGCGGGGTGGAACTGAAAATCTCGGAAGTCTGCTTAGAGTGAAATCGGGGGCCGCGGTGGTGAAGTGATTAGACAACTCGCTTATCACCAAGATGACCCGGGCAAACCTCAGGACATTCTTGTACAATTAAAACAAGCCATTAGCAGACCCTGCCTCCAGTACACAACGGGAGTCAATCAGAATGGATGACGTGAATCCACACACATGGAGAGGTGCGAAGAGTAGACTGGCTGCGATTGCTGTCAGCGACACAGTCAGCGATTGTCAATGGGCGAGGTCAGCTGTGGAATCTGGAGCGGTGACGTCCGACCTCTGGGCAACGAGTACAGGTTGCGAGACTCGGGTGACCTCCCTCTCTGCCATACTTTCTCTCTCTAGCTAATTTAACCTTCCCCATCATCGTTTTTTTAATGCTCGTATTATTTTATAACTCTTTGAGATGTTCAGTAAATACTTTAGATACCCCCTATATAATACATCGTTTTATTAGCTTACCCTACTACCATTTTTCATTAACATGCTTATTTATGAGCGGGCTAAGCTCATAACAGCTTGAAATACACGTTTTTCAAAGAAACTATTAACGTTCGTCCAATGTGCTGTTCTATGAAAAGACCACACACTTCAGACGACGACTGTTGAGTGCATTCATGACGCCATGCTCATTATAAACACTATTTTAAGGTACTCCAAAATGTGTAATATTAATAATGGCTTTTTTCATAACGCTGTAATTCAAAGTATAGGCAAATATACTCAAGGGCCCTGCACTGAACATTCCTACTGACTTTCCACCAATAAAATAATAGGGTTACCACTTATTATTAAATTCCCATATGTATACACAGAGCAACGAGGACACTGCACGGCATTTCGCAGACACGCTTAGCGGTGACTGCGCACTTGATGCGCGTAGCAGTGTCGCCCTTATCGCCACAGATGTGGAAACGAAACTGCTGCAGGTAGGCGGGGGCCTTAAGAACAGAGCTTTGCTCGCCAACCATGCTGTAACACGTGGACTAAACTCAAGGAGGCGTTTTTTTTTTTCCTGCCAGGCGAGTATTTCAAGTGATACAGGTGAGATGAGCGGGCGCGACCCGGCGTAGCGAGAGGGGATCACACTTAGTCGTCGGCGTCGATGGGCAGCGCGAAGCTGTGGAACTGGCCATGTGTCTGGCTGGTTACTGCCTTTTGTGAATAATTCCCCATTAGCAGAGGTTTCGGCTGACAAATAGGTTACTAGGCGCTGACTGGCGAACAGCGTTCTCACATGTTCTGACCACTGCTTCCATTTTTATTAAGTTTGCAGTGTAAACGACTATTTCATTTCTGTACTGTTAACTATCTGTAAATGTGGCATATTTGTTGTTTACATGAGTTCTGTACTAGTTCTAACCTTAAAATCTAAGTTATCCGTTTTTAAATACAATCAATAAAAATACATCTGGGTAAATTATAATAGAAACGGTGTTGGTACAATAGCGGCGGCTTAAATATCCTGGAGTTCAATTGCCGTATATAAACATAATGAATAGAAGAAAATACTAATTATAGGCAGATTTAGCAAACTTTATCTAAACGGAAACACGAGACTGTTTCATACAGTGATGGAAAACTGTATTTTCCAAACCGCAGAGTATTCCTTGGCAAGAGTCATAAATATTTACATTTTGAAAAAATGTCAGTATCTACTGTTACAAGACACCTGAGGGGCATATCTGTGTTCGTGATGGATGAGTCTTGGTAAATTAAAATAACTGACTTGAATTATTTATTGTAAAACACGCATGGCATGGCTATTATTTACTCTAGGGTAACCAAATTTATAAACTTACAAAACACGAAATTTTACCAAATTTGCTTTAAAAAAAAACAGGACACTTGAATAACAAAGAGGCAAGCGTTCCTTCGAAGTCTAAAAGTTCCAGTTCAATATTAGGAAACTTATTGCTGTAATGAGACTTCATTCTATCATTTGGAAACACTATTAAGTAATGACTTTTATTCATTAAAAGAATATATTATTATTTAAGTGGAACGGCACTGTGTCAAAATAATCTTATAAATAGAATTTTAACTTTACAACAACCAACAATTATATTTATTTCAAACATACAAGCATGTGGATCATTTAATCTTAATCTGTTAAACGTGAACAGGTAACTTCAACATCAGCGACATTGTTTTTAACCTTCAATATTTGAGATTATTTCATCTCCTGCACAAGTTAAGGATTATTCAATAACATATTGTAAAACTCTTTACAACCCAGATCCGGAAAATGAGTCTTAACAATGATAATTGCTTGTACAGTTTCAGCTATGAAACGATTCTCTTCAACAGTCCACAGACTATAAAAGATTATACTAAATATAAAAGATTTTTTCTACAACAGCATTTGTGCCTGGTACAGCCAATGCAAAGTACATAACAGGCTATATGTATTTAAACTGAACAAATGTTTTTTTTTAAGTGAATTTAAAACGTCACACCGTGTTTACTTTACATCAATATTACTGCTTTTCCATTCTTCAAGTTTGCAAGTTAAAATATTGTTCACATGCACAATTTCATCAAATAATTTATCTTGATCTATCTGAACTGATGAGCCTGAATCTATTGCTTTTAGAACATTAAGAGATTTGGAAATTACATCACAGGATATAACATTATTGAGTGTTATCCAATTAAATGTTTTCATATGTTCGTATGGAGAAACCCATTCATCTAAATAAATTTTGAAAGTAACATAAAATAAAATTGCTTTCTAATTAAATTTTAACTTCCTGAAAAGGCCTTCATTCTCTAACTAGATCAAAATTGCACTAACAGACGAAGTTTGACATTTGACACATTTTCTGTTATTAACCTTTTATTTAAGTAAATATAATTCTTCGGCTACTTTAACTGCTGAAATTTTCGCTCTTTATATATTTAAAATTGAAGTAGAAAATGTTTTCAGCGGACTGTGAAGGAAGTGAAGCCATAGAAGTGACTGTGGGTTTTCAAAAAATTGTGTTAATAAAGTAGGGCATCTGTCCTTCGACATTAAATATATGCATTGAAGAGATCAAACATGTCAATGACTCTGTCAACTGCAGACGATACAAACAATAATCTTGTTTTCACACTACCCAGAACCTACTTATAATCAGTAGCGACAAAATTACAAAATTATTTCAGTCTTCTACCCTTACAGTATAAATATGGAAGTACTGAATTATTTTTACTATTGCTTCCACATCAATGGGAAGAATATCTGCACTTGTCTGCACATCATTATGTACCACATGTGCAGCGCAACCAATCGCTTGAATGTTCATTTTAAGTTAATAGTTAAATTCATGAAAAACATTGTTTTTTTCCAGCTATCTTATAACCCCAAAATTCGCATTGCAGTTATCTACACAGCACGCAACAACTTTATCAGTTAAATAATTTTTCTTTAGGATATTAAGAACATGATTACTAATCAATCAGCTGTTTCGCCACAAATATCCTGGAAATAAATTACTATACATTTAAAACCCTGGTCTGGTACGAAATATCGTACAAGAACTGGCACTAACTTTAAATTTTGGTGGTTAGATGTATCAACAATCACAGAAAAATATGTAGCATTTGTAAGTTCCGCGTGAATCTCGTTCATTGTATGTGGTTATAAAACGTTAACTATTACAGTCTCGCACTTTGTTCTGCAACATATGAACTTTTTTTTTTCAAACAAGTCGCTCAGTATTTGTGACGTACACCCCACTTACCTGAAAGAATGGTTATGTTTTGCCGTAGCAAAGATACCTTCTGCAGCAGCAACACGTATCTCTTCTTCACTTTGTAGTCCACTATTTCTACTCACAAATGATGTGAGGCCTTGGCTGTAAGTCTTGGTGGCCAAAACCCTACTCGTGCTTCTACTTCTACTGCTTTACGTGCTGCGTGATATCAGATCGCCCTCCGTGTTCATAGAGAAAACTGAACGGTACAGCATACATTCCACTTGCTTTGTTGTGCCATCTTCCTTCAAGAAGGGAAACTCTTCGTTTTAAACTATTAGGGAAGACACATTTACTTTTCCCCATAACACAATTTATCGGTCTCCAGCCCTACAAAAACCACGTGTAAGATGAGAGTACCCACTGAAGGACGACTTTGAATAACTGAAGAAATAGAATGTAGTGTAAGATGGGAGAGAAAGCAAAACAAGGTTATCGGGTGCTATCTGGTGGTACCCAAAAGAATTATTGTGGAAACATTCAGAAAAAAACTTAGCTTTACTTTCCGAATCGGTATGCGTTCTCTCATATTCAGATACGTATATAAGATTAAAAACGGTGAAAAACAATAACCTGTCATTATATAGAGTTGAAATACTTGGGAAAATTTATTATAAAGAATTAAACAGTCATTTGTTGCAAGTTTGGACAAAAACAGGACATTTGGCGTCCCGATAAAGATTTTTTGGGACACCGGGACAGATTATGAAAAATAAAGTAATAAAAAACTAAAACTTGACTACTCAAAAGTTAAAAACAAGCCTTCAGTTAAGTGTACGTGTATAATCATAAAGCCATAGTCACACGTTGTGCCGTTTAAGACACTTTACATATCGGGAAGGTAGAATGGGAAAAAAACTATCTAAATTGTGTATCTATGTACTAAACTTCATGTATTTCAGTTAAGTGGTGTAAAAACTACAACGCTGTGACACCCCAGGATGGAGAAACGGATGGACTTATCATTTTATTATTAGCCTATTGTGTCCCATTGCTGAACAAAGACCTCCACCTCTGCCTTCGACTTTTCACGGTCTTGAGCCAGATTTAGTTAGAATTTAAAAGTGACGTACAACTGCAAATTAACTCTTTTTTCCCCCTGTACCACGCCTATAAGTAAAGTGTCTTAAACTTCACGATGTGTGACTACGGTTTTATGATTATAGACCTACTCGTACACTTAACTAGAGACTTATTTTTAAGTTTCGAGTAGTTGGAGTTTAGTTCTTTATAACTTTATTTTATTTACCATTTTTTTTCAGCCTACATAAATATAGGGTAACAGTTATCACGCTTTACCTACAAATTATTAATCTTAAAGTGTAATTGTCTTAAAACATTAATGACACATTCTTCCAAAAAAATAACACGAGATTGAAATGATTCCACGAGCTTGTTTTAGGTGTGGCACCACCTAGTTTGTTATGGCCGCCATCTTGAATTTTCTTAATTGTGTCATAGCCTATGACACTCGGGTTAGCGAAGGGAACCGATAGAAATCTCATTTATCAAAATCGGTGCCATAGTTGCGATGCTACAGTGGAACACACTGAACATAACATACATAGGCGTACATGGTGTAAAAACCATAATATTTCCTTCGCTTCGCCGTAGTCGGGTAGAAAAAAAGACAGTCACGTTAAAATCTTGACGTAGAGTCACCCTAATTTACACTCTTGTTATTCTCAGTGAGCACAATATTGAACGTCGATTTCAATTTTAATTAAACTTCTTATCAAACTATCTATATTGGTTACTGTCATTTAATTCACGCTAATTGTTTACAAGTGATCAATATGTATATTGCCGTCACTCCAAATGTCTGTCACTCACACGTCCAGTTCAATAGTCCCGCCCGCCAGTTTCACTCTCCACTCTACTGATGCTCGCAGTTAGTGATGGCCAAAATCGAATTATTCTCGAGATCGATTTTTATTCTAATAGTCTCGTCTGAAATCGAATCATTTATTCAAATAATGTGTATCCCGGAGCTGTCGTAAACCATTGAAAATGAGACAGAAGGCTCTCTACGTTATTTTCGTGTTTTCCAAAATCTATTCAATTGTTTCAATGGTAAATAAATTTTCTCAAGGGTTTTGATTAGATAAAAGTTCTTTGCAATTCACTAATAGGTACAAAAATAAACACAATTGCTAGAATTTATTTTCAGAAACAGAATTTTTGCAATAGCTGCCATTTACTTCCCTGATATTAGAATGAAACATTCATGAAGTGAATATGTATGAATATTTGCAGAATGAAACCAACGAACAGTCGCATAAGTGATGCAAATAATTTTTCATGTAACACACTGAATTTTGGGTGCAATATTCTTCACTTAAGTAGAATATTCGACATAAACTGTGTTAAAGAAAAAATTCAAAGATAAAATTTTTAATCTCTGTAGAAAAACGGCAAAAAGTTAAATTCAATTGCTGATGACCTTAAAAATATACGTAAAATTTATAGTGCACCTGGTGCCACCTGTTGTCGAGAAGGAAAACTTCAAACCGAATGATTCATTCGAATACCACAGGAAAAATTAAAAAATTCGATTAAAGAGCAACAATCGAATATTCTAATTGTTTTCATTCGAGTTTGCCCATCACTACTCGCAGTCCGCAGACGTCACTCTCGCTGGTCACTGGCCTCGCCACTCGACTGCCTTCGCCGTACAACGCTCCAAACTCTAGACTGTTGACTCGGAGACCCGTCGTGGCTTAAACAGATCGGCTGTCCCGAACCAGAAGGTTCACCGTACCCCCAAGTTATATATATATATAACTTAAAGTCTCAACAGTAAGGTCATTTGAGATGGAGCAAGCTGCTCAGACATGAAGGAACGGGTAAGAACCGGCCATGACCTGTAAAAAGAAACCATCCCAGTATTCGCTTGTAGAGATTTATGGAAAACCGATCAGAATGGCCGGACCCGGATTCGAACCCAAGTGCTGCCGAATGCGAGTCCAAAATTTAACTATGGCGCCACCTCGCTTGGTGTATATATGCTATTTATTACTCTATTATGTACAAAAAATTACAAACTTAATTCAGTATATATTAAAACATTTACTAGCAGTGTGCTTACTTTCCCGTCAACAGTACGTAGAAACAAACACCCCCGCCTCTCCAACATTCCCCTAAGACAGCGGATAACAGACTCTCTCGTAGCGGAGTACGTCTGCGCTTGCTCTGAGATTGATTAGGGCTTCACGTACGTATCAGACAGCTCATGTGAGGCAGGGCCATGTCACGTACCCGCGACAGCTCACGATCTCATGCAGCAAGGGTGTGTGAGTGGGATAGCTGCAACAGCTGTTGCCGGGTTGATGGGGGCAGGGGAGGGGAACAAGATCCCAGACCGCACGTACATCATTGGCCGTGACATTAGAGATGAGGGACGAACTCCCTGTCGACGTCACATCCTGCCCCCTCTCCCTCCTTCCTCTTAATTTCATCATCGTGTTCTTCCACATGACAAGCGACGACCTCCCGCTGGTGATAATGACTTTCAGAGGTCAAGTCCCGGCGAGTAGCCGACACGACGAAGAGGAGCAAAACAGACTCCCCGATTCTCAAAGCTATCTTGGAACATTCCCCCCTCCCCCCACATTCTTCCCTAGAGTGTATCGGCCTGCACCCAGACAAATACCAATCACGATAGGATGTCTTCTGGTTGGTCCGGTCACAGAATAGCTATATACACAAAGACCAATAGGCGGGGCGGATTCTTTGATGTAGAGGCACCCATTCTCTGATTGGCTGCGTGAGGCTCTGACAACGTACCTGGAGTCTCAGTGGCTACTGGGGCCACAGTGGTGTAGTTGTTTATGACTACTCTCCTCCCAACGAGGCGAACAGGGTTCGATTCGCTGCGTGGTCACTCCCGGATTTACACATTTGGGAATCGTGCCGAGTGATGCCACTGATCGGTGGGTTTTCTCGGAGATCTTCCTCTTCCCCGCCCCAGCATTCCAGCGCTGCTCAATACTCATATCACTTCAGCCTCATCGGCTCTCGAGACATCGATGTTAACAGCCACCGAAATCTCTTCACTCACACTCGCTGCTGAATGCTGCGAAAGTTTCCCTGTCGACTGGACCGCAGGCTGGCTAATACGTTACAAGACGCTGACTGGCGAACGGTGTTCCTTTATTTTGCTGGCAATTGTTGCCATAGTGTTGATGAGTGATCTATATTGTTCACCAGTGATGCTACGGTGGAGTTCGATATAATTATCCACCGGCTTATACAGGCTACGGCTGCTGAGATCCGTCGAAACCTTCCCTCCTATATATATATATATATATATATATATATATATATATATATATATATATATATATATATATATATATATATATAAGAAAAGTTTCTCCCTTTACAAGGAAACTTTATACGCATGTTTCCTGAACGACTGAAAATACACTAATAAGAAATTTTCTTTGCCAGCAAAATTTATTCTTAATAGTACTCGCGTTGTTTATAAAAACTTATAAAACACATTTTCGTGCTGGCTTGATTGATGATGTAGATATGCTATTGTAGTTACCTTAAGAAGACGTAAATACGACCCATTTTAATTTTTCCAAAACAACTTGTCGTTTTAGATACAGTCGGAGGAAATCATTTCACTAAAACTTATTCAATTCAAGAAACTTTTACGTGATGAACTATTTGTCTCTCTGTCACATTTTCGCTTGAAGATGCGATTGATATTAATACTAGCAGCCCGCCATCGCTTCGCTCAGGTATTATGGATTTATTGAAAAACATACATGTGTATGTATATATATATATATATATATATAATAGACCCACACATATACACATATATATACATATAACTATCCGTGACTATTGGCTATTCGCGGTAAAATGAGTACTTTTAAAACCCTGCTTAAAATCTACTTTTATGCACGTTGTGTATTCTTCCGTCTTATGTAAGATAATACTGTCATGGGCCTCATCACTTTATTCATGCGTCGGTCAAGTGAAACTGTGAAATTATTAGAAAAATAAATATTTTACAAATATACTCATTTTTAAACTCCGATGCAACAAAAAAAAAACAGAAAGCGAAATAAATAGTTCAGGTTATGACAAATGGTTACCTAACACGTATTATACGACGTTGAGTTACGGAACTACTTCCCATCCATAGTTACCAACTTTACTTGGCGCATGCCACTCAGGACGCCCGTTAAAATATATGCAAGTTGGGGCAGTTACATTTTTCTTAAGTTGATTACAATAGTGCTCACTTTATCGTTAACAGCCTTCATCTACGACTACCCGTGACTACCATAGACTAAAGATGAGGTAGACCGATCTCACTGGCTGCGCACAACCAGTTTCTATGTCCCAACATTGAACTGCTTTTCTGCCATACGACTAGCAAAAATGTCGAGGATTGGGTTTGAGGTTTTGAACCTGATTAGTAAGAAAGTGCTTATGAGATGTTTTTATACTTCCTCTTGCCACATTGTATTGCTTTTTGATTAAATTCAAACTGGTAAAATTGTTTTATTAATATAATAATACTTCTAATTTTAAAGTTAAATTATAGGCCTTAACAAAAACGTTTGTCACTGTTGACAAGGTTACTTTGGCAGTTGTGCTCCTTTGGAGGAGGTCGATGTTGGATACATGCGCAGAAGACGAATAAACGGTCTACCTCATCTTTAGTCTATGGTGGCTACCCGTGAATACCCGTGACAACTTGCGACTACTTGCGAATTAATACTATCTCTGTGGCACTACTTGATATATTTCTATGTCCATCTGGAAGAATGCAGCTTTCTAACAGTGAAAGAATGATAAGAATCGGCGTTGTAGTTTCAGAGATAAGACGTTGCATATAAACAAATAAACAAAGAAACTCACGTTACCTTTTTATTGTATTAATATAGATTAACGACGACCAGTCGCACGACTATCGCATCTATGGGCCTAAATAAAAATCATATACAAAAATATTAGCATAATCCATGGTATAGTAAATGTTTCTTGCATGGATATGTGAGATGAGAAGACTGGCGTATTGCTGGAGCGTTCGCAGGTTCAGTGCTTCATAGTTTAAGATTAGAATTTTTATAATTCGGAAACTTATAACAATCTCTTTTTACGTATCAAGCAAAATCGTATAAGCCTGTTAGGGCCGTATCACACTGGGATACCACAGCAGCTCTGCTGGCAGCGGTGAAGTTTGCCACCCAAGATACCAGCACAGATGCTAACCTCTGGACAGTATCAACATGGATGTCAAAATGGTAATACTCATTTCATGCATTCGTCGTCGTCGTTTAAACAAAAATAAAAAGGCATGTTTGTGGGTGTATCCTTTTGTTCGAGATCGTAGTGCATATGTCTTATTTGTTGCTTTATACAGTGATTTACGAAAGTACGAAGAAAAATGTTCAATTAATTAAGAATGTCAGTGTCATCGTTTGATGAGTTCTTGAAACTGTGCAAGAATTACCTGGAAAGAAGAAATACTGTGTTAAGAGAAGCCATATCTCCAGAACAGAAGTTGTTTGGCTAAGGTAAGACATCTATTTGGCATAATTTAAGTTTACATGTGATGTGAATAAATACATAAGCACGCTTATTTTTGTGCGCAATTATGTTTCAATGTTTTCTTTTACGTCATGTCTCAATGAGTAAACATATAACTACAAAAATATTAAAACTTTCTAGAAAAATATTATATTAACATGCGGATTTTTTAGTTTATTTATTCATATTAATACACACTGGTGAGAGTTAATTGTAACAGCCACACTTTACTTCACACTATTACTTCAGAATATTTAGAGCCACTGCATGTTTCTGTTGAACATGGAGGTAACACATTCGAAGGTTCGTTGGCACGGTCGTGAGTTCTTTAGTCTCTAGTGGACTCGTCGAGAGACAAAACTGTATAACTGGAATGAGCTTCACTTCTAGGCTGAACATGGTATGGAGAGAAGATACGTGGACAGTAGGCAAAATCTCTCGCTATACGATGTTCGAACTCTGCAGCAGGTTGTGAATATCTTGGCGGATGGTTTTTTTTTTGGGCTTCATTGAGCACGCTCATTAGCTGAATTATCACTGACTTAATTTGCCTGCTCGTATAGACATCAGTGGTTGAAGTAGAGAGAGTAGAACCATTCTATCTCCATCTTCTTTTACTTGACTCTGACGTAATTCCCTGTCTGTAATACGTTTTTTTCAGAAGGTCAATAATCAGATCTTCACCATATCCAAAATTGCGTTCTTTTCTATTCTCACTTGCACAAAACCGGCGTTGAGAACCACTTACATTTTCATTCTCACCTTCTCCAGCAGATTCGTCTGGGTTATGTACAACAGCTTCTTTATTATTTGGCCTGACTGCAACCACTTTTCTAAGAAATTAAAGTTCGTTGAAAAACTTATATTCACTTTTTCTTACACCACCTTCTGAACCTGATTTGGTTCTCCTTTGTCTCTGCAGCTCCCTGGCAAAATAACCTTTCAGGTTTTTCCATCGTTTTTGCAGTGTTTATCCTTAAACCAAATACTTACCCGTACCTTGAATAAAATGGAAGTGTAAATGATGATGTTTGCAAACATATCAATCTTGCAGATGAATGCAAATTCCAATTTTATTTGTCAGGTTATAAATATGACAGTGGACAAAAATTATTCATGACCAGGGAAATAGAGTTTAATAAATCAACACTAACATTATTCTTTTACAGGTACCTCGCAAGTGGATTGTCATTCCAGGACCTTCATTATGGTTACCGTCTTCAATATTCAACAATAAATACGTTCGTTCGAGAAGTATGTGGAAAAAGCTACGAGACATATGCATGATTTTGCCAAACAAAAAAGAAGACTGGGAATGCATTGCAAATTAATTCGAAAAGATTGCCAACTTTCTTCAATGTATAGGAGCCGTTGACGGCAAGCATGTCCGCATCATTAGGCCTAATGACTCAGGATCGTTGTTATACAACTACAAACGTTTTAATCCCATTGTACTGCTTGCAATTTGTGATGCAAACCATAATTTCATCTTTGAAGATGTTGGCGCGTATGGGAAAAGCAGAGATTCGGCGGTTTTTAGGGATACCACGTTCTATAAAAACCTTGTAAGTAATTCATTTGATATACCTCCTTCTTCATCACTTCCAAAAAACCTCCCTGTGGTTTTGCCTTACGTGTTGTTAGGAGATGAGGCTTTTGGAATGCATGGACACATGTTGCGTCCTTATGGAGGAAACAATCTAAGTTACGAGAAGAAAGTCTTAAACTATAGGTTGTCGAGAGCGCGAAGTTACACAGAGTGCACTTTTGGTATTCTCTCCAATAAATGGAGAGTATTTCACCGACCCTTGAATGTTAACACAGATTTTGCTATAGACATTGTTCAGACATGCTGTGTTTTACATAATTTTGTACGAGATATAGATGGGTATAAGTATGAGGAAACATGAACTTTAATGGGATTTGATAATATTACACAGATTAATGTAAGTACAGTTAGGGGTGGAAGATCAGCTCCTTTAAACAGCGATCAGTTTGCTAAGTACTTTTTCAACGACGATCCACTTCCATATCAATATAATTACGTACATTTAAAACTGGCATTGAAAATTCAATAGGCAAATGCTGTAACATTTATTATGTAGTAAGAATTATACTATTAATTGCTTGTATAGTGTTACTTTACGAAAAGGGAATTAACTTTAACAATGAAAATGTAACTATACAAAAATTGTTTGTATTTATTTTTAGTTATTGCAACCAAAATTACTTGTTCGCGCTAAGTACTAAAAATTATTTTGGCACTACTTAACTTGTTAATATGGCATGTAAATTTACACATATTTTGAATTTTAATTGTTACATGTTTACCAATCACGTTTTACAATGTGCATGAAATTCAACATTAATATAACAATCAAATGTGGAACAATGCTACGCCTATAAATTTGTAGTATTATTACTTATATCCCGGATTTTAATATAAGTAAAAACAGATCTAGTTATGTAAAATTATAGTGCCGTCTTAGTACAAATATCTGCATTAGTGTACAAATAACCATCGCGTAGTACTAAACAGTACAATACTTGTGTACATTAAAGTTTCTCCAAAAGAGGCATAGAGACACTTCTGATTTTCTTAAAGGTTTTGGGAATATTACAAACAAAATGAAATTACACAAATAAATCGTTAAATTGCGAAATCATTGTACTTGTAAATATACACTTCACATTTTTAAGAAGCCTCTGTTCTCATCTCAGAAGGATTAATATATATTTCCATTTACTTACCAAGTTCGTTTTTCTCTGCGGTTGCTATGCATTCACCGCCGGAACTTTCCACCACTTCTTCCAGCATTTCTTTTTCATATCTCGATTACAATAGTCATCACACGACGAGTCCCAAATTGCAGGTCTATTTTGTATTTCGACAATAAACTTTTCCGGGTCAAAGTTATCCATCTCACAACAACGAAATGCCGTGAATACTCACAGAAACAACAGGCAGTGACAGCGCTACTGGCATCTGAATGTGACGCACCTGATATCATTTCATGTATTGTGCTGGCAGCGCTGCCAGGTGCGTACACGAGACCACTCGCAGCGATGCCAGGCTGGCAGCCCTGCCAAGTGTGACATGCACTATTTGTTTCAATGCAACGTTTCGGGCAGCGCTGCCAGCGGAGCTGTTGTGGCACCCCAGTGTGATACGGCCCTTAGGCCAGCTCACTATGTTAAATTGTTATTATTATTATTTCCTTTTTATGGTATTACTAAACAGAAAAGGGGGGGAGGGAGGTTTATTCCACGTAGCAGTTAAACTTTTTTCGGGTTTTCTGGTATACACTATTTTGCTGAAAAGATGTTTCTTTGATACTTTACATTTTCTTGCTCTCTGATTATTTCACATGAACTCTTTCCAATGTTGCCTGTTACTGTGATTTTAATATTAACTTGAAAATGTTTTGTATACATATAGTCTATAGCATAGTTTTTAGTTCTAATGTAAAATAATATACTAATTTTTTAAAACTTCTGACCGAATGAATTGTGTGGGAATTTCCAATTTTCGTATAATTTATTATGCTCATAAAGTGTAATAATGTGACTATAAATAATAGAAGCTGCTTAAAATTAAAAATAACACAACGGTACAACTCCATCAATCAGTATGACCAAAACAATTTCCGGAATTATTAAAAATTAACCCTTATTTGAAAAGCGATCAGTTTCGTGAGGTCACGTTGTATTCTCATTGGTGGTATTGCTTGAAGCTTTGCAAGCTCAATTTATTTGACTCTTTTTTGTAACCGTGTATATTAACGAAAGGCTTTACTTTGTCACAGATGTTTGTTACGGCCTTGAAGTTATTGCCAACCTGCTATGCACTTCACGTTCTGTGAATATGCTCACCTATAAACCATGCTGGGAAGCTTATCGTGTAAGTTATCTTCATGAAATTCAACATAGACACATAGAACCGGTAAAAAAAATTTACACTTGTAATTTAATAAACTAAATATGATTGGTCTTAATCCCGGGATAACCGCGAGTAGACTAAATGTAGAAGACTGCTTATCAACAATCTCGCCCACATGGGATATATGAGTGTGTGAGATCCTGGAACCTTGTGTAAATAGTGCGTGGCGTTGTACTTGCACTTTATAAATTTCCATGAAAATATTTTTTTCTTCAGAATTCCAAATTATATTCAACCTTTAACAAAATATCATCAAAGAGCATTATAAATGTGCCTCCGACTTTTATTTGCATCAAAGAATGTACGTAACGAATATGAGTATCAGGATTCGACATTTTCGCAGTTCTTAATTTGGTTAAGTGGCTTCAATTGGCCTTTTAAAAACGATACAAAATTAAAGGAATTAAAGAAGGCAAATACTTGGTCTTCCATGGAGTGCACGACCAGTATTGAACACATTAAAATTTAATATTTACCGAATTTTAAATCAGACTTTTTTGCAAGCAATGCAGGGGGAAGGGGACGCGAATGGTATTTTAATTTATATGAAAAACTGACATCAAAAGAACGAGCGATTCTTGAGAAAAACTAATTAGTCATGCTCTATAAAACCCTTCAGCGCTTTACTGGAAGGTTTCCTTTAATTTATTATGTGGTCGAAAAAGCTTTAAAAGGTTACATAGTCTAAAACGTTAACTATATTCGTATATTTATAATTTTTCTTTTTTACCGTACTGGAGCTCGAAATAAATGCATATGAATTAATTTATAAATTAAATATTCCTGTTGAGGTAAGGAAGATATTTTGATTACCTATTCTGTCAAAAAATTCTAAATGTTTTCTGAGTTCAAAGTCTGGTTTTGTAAAGTGAGAAAATTTTTCTTTTAAATTACGCGGGAACTTTAATTTTTCGGTAAACTACGAAGTGTATTGTGATTAATCATAAGCTTAAACACGCTATACATGTAATTTTTTAAAAAATTCGGTGTAACAAAATAATGAGCTTGCATGCTCGCAATTCCATAGAAGTAATGTTAAAAATTATTATAAACTTTTAATTTGCATTTTAAGCTGTTTGCTTATATTATGCTCCATCACTTGGTCATTCAAAAAATTAACGGAATTCCTTAAACTAGGGAGCTATTTCAGCTGTCACGTATCATCTTCGGATGTATGTACTGCAGAGAGAGATATATGTGTGTCCTCTCTTATCATTCTGGCTGCTGGTGTTTTGATTGTTCTGTATGATGGTCTACACAGAACAATATGTTGACATACAAGAGGAGAGTGAAATAAGACATTTTTCCCTAACTTAGTTGGTAAAGGATAGACGAATGTTCATGTGAGAGTTCTGAGAAGCTTGCAGCTGTGTATATTTTCCAGTTCAATTCCTGGTTGCGTTCAGTAACAGAAAGTGGTAGAAATATCGTCAAAGACCATTTGTAAGGTTTTACAAGAACGAGATAAAAAGTGTACTATAATATTGCTTTGTTGCTGTTTATTAAAATGTTTATCGTACATATCTATGCAAACGAGAAAAATTCCACATATAACTCCGGTTTGAAATATTTGATTTAAATATCTTGCTGTATTATAATTCTTATGATGATAATTCTAATATAACCAATTAAGCTCGTTTTCATCAAACTTAAAATTTGATAGAGTTACTTTTCTGAAGCGCAGAGGAGTCAAAATATTGGGGTATTCATTGAAACTCTTTATTACCTTGACAAATTAAATTCGGATCCTATTTTAATAGCTTAAATACATATTTTACCAATGACGTCAAAGAGACGCAAAACCTTTTTTGTTGTTTTTTTTTTTGTATACCAGTCCCTATCGGCTATGTATAAGGTGCGGTTTGAATTAAGCACAATAAAAATAATATTAGAAAAAGTTTCTGCTTCTAACACAACATAATTTAACGGACACAGTGACTTGGCATTCTCGAAACAAGATGGTAGCAATAAAGGAAACCCATTCAATATTTTAAAGTCGTGTTAAATGTACGATGGTTATTCTTTGACTTAACAGATGTTCGGATATGATGGTTGGATCTATGCTAATATTAATTTTATGTAAGGCGAGTTATAGCAACTCCTAAGCATAGCTTTAAAGAGTATTCCATTATCCACGATCAACATTGCACAAGCAATATAGTCACTGGCTAATGCATGAAATAAAAATAAGTATCACTGTTGGACTCATGAGAGGGTACACGAAATTGTACGAATCATATGAAGTGGTATATAAATCGTTAATTTTGAGCAATATTTCACCCTACAGCTTACAGCAGTCTTGTGGCAGAGTTATTGAAATTATCATGCTTTGCGTTAAGCTACTAACAAACATATAAATATCTTTTTTTATAGACAAGATATATGAATAGTGTGTAACAAAGTATAGCATGCTTGAAATCGTCAAACCGTCACATTTTTTTATTTCTTGCAAATATATAGCCTATACTGATCTCACGTTATATGATTGTTGTAATATAATGGAGAAATTACAAATATAAAAAAAAATGGTTTAAGTCTGGAAGCCTGGGAACTCCTCGGCACATAAATATAATTTCCAGGCAACGGCACCACTTGCGTCGGTTGTCCATTATGTAACAGCAGAAGAAATAACATTATCACTAATAATATGAGAGAAGGGAAATAAAATAAGTTTGTGGAGGTACCGAACAGTGCAATTCTTTATTTTATCCAGCGGTAAATATTTTAAGTGGGCATTCTATTTTAAAATACTTAACATGTTAAGAAATTATGATGGATGACATTTCACGCAGCCCTAACCTACGCATTGGCGAAAGTACAAAAGAAATGATAAAAAATATTAAAATATGTTCATTTCTATTCTTAAAAAATTACCGCATAATCAAAAGATGACATATAAACGTGGGAAACTAATCATTTTGGTTGCAAAATATTTTAAGAGTTCAGGTAATCAAAATCATTTTTCAGTTTTTAATAATTGTTTATATTGAACAAATATTTGAACTTCCATTCTTTTTTTTTTGTGCCACAATGTGTTTTGAGGTAGGGCTTCTAGTTATTTTTTAACATAACCCCTTACAGTAAAAATATTCAGATATCTCGATCATAGTTTCTTTCTTGGTCGCAATGTTGGTTAGCGTGGCAGTGGAACGAAATTATGGTCACGAACCAATCACCTCTAAATGTCGGTATTTAATATTTTATTAGATAGCTTAACAGTGAAGGGAAGCTCTCCATGCAACATGCACTGTAGGGATAAATATAACGCGAATGGATGATATATTGCGAACAACATGTAGTGTTTTTTTATGATCATGTCATGCGGCTATAAATAACTTTCGCACACGTTAGAACGGGAGCTTGGGGCGTCTGGATCGATCTATGGTTGTCCTTAGCGTAACAAACTCATCGAATGGTAGCGCACTGAATTTGCCAAACACCATTTTTACACAGGAAGAGCCCATCCTTATAATGCTGTCAGAGATGAATTTGATCAAAAATATTTTGTGCCAAAGGCAAGCTGTTATTACATACATTACCACATTATTAAAACTATTATTAAATTTGAAATATTGATAAAATATTAATTTATACACAAACTTCGTTATTTGATATGATTTAATATTACTTATGAATATACGCACGGGGATAATGTGTGTATATATATATATATATATATTCTTCCGTGTGTGTTTTTGCGTGTGGATATATTTAAAAATTAATATTACCATTGAACAGAACACTACGCGCGGAAATTCATATGAATTTTTTAGCATAACTTCATGCGATGTGAAGTTTGAATATGTAATTATATATATATAATTACGGTGCTGAAAACAAAAAACAAGTGCTTTTCGGTAAACGGCTAAGCGATTGTCTGCAATCATCATTTAAATCCAAATAACACAACATTAATAGTGGAAATATTGTTGAGCCGCCACATACAATGTCATTGTTATATTTGTTTTGGTAGCCATAGTTGCTTCGCTTCACGTTACGGTTACTACGGGAATCAAATGATTATACGAACTATAATAACAAATGTGATTAACTTTTATTTCGTGCAAGGTATATATAATATATATTATACATATATATATGTATATGATTTTTTTTAAAGTTGTTCAAATGCCGGACTTTTTGTGTATTTAGAAAGTACTTACATGGTTTAGGGAAATAAAATTATTGAAAATGTAAGAAAATACAAACTCTTTTGTAGAGAGATGTGAAAGAGAAAGAAAAGAAAGGTTATTTTATATGTGGTAAATATAAAAAAAAATTATTTAATGTAATAAATAGTGTGGTATGTATATAGAAAAAAATAGAAAGAAGGAAAAGAATCTCAGTTTACTTACGTGTACCCAATAATATTAACAACTATGATGTAAAATGGTGATATACAGTGACACCGAGACAGTTTGGACACATAATTTATATTAAATATACTGATATTGCGTACACACAAGTTTGCTGCAATATATATTGCAGCAAACGCGTGTGTACGCAATATCAGTATATTTAATATAAATTATGTCCAAACTGTATATATATGTATATATGTACACACATATATATAGTACATTTTTAACGATTTAAAATTTTTCTCTCTTCTCATTCATCACTAAATTATACACAAGAAAAAATCTAGGTGCCAAATTTAAAATATTACTTTAAGACGTTAAATGAATGAGAACCTTTGGATATTTAAATACCATCGGAAAAATTGTAACTATCATAAATAATGAATATTTGAATAATTTTACCTGTATTCCACAATCTGTTTTAATATTTCAGAAATTTGAAAAATTGATTACATATTTCATTATTCCACTGGACATTACAAATATTAATCAATGTGGATTACTTTAATGTTATTTATTTTATCTAATTTCGGGATCTCAGAATATTAATAGAAGGTTTCAACATTGCCATAAGTTTCATATGGAAGCGTTCTTGATGTATAACCTATCCATTATACAATAAATGATATTTCAGTAGTCATGTATTCTTATATAAATCACATTGAAACAACATTTGCATTACTATCACAAGTCTCTATTTATCTACAGCTATCGCAAAATATAAATATTTCTGGAGACTTCACAATAGTAACATACCTTTTTTTACCAAAAAAAAACTTTCATATATTCCATCAATCAATAAAACAATTACACCGAGCACATTCAAGCAGAACAAAAAACTACAATATTTTACTCTAAGCATAACAGAGATTAAAGGCTAAATTTTTAACAAGCATAAACTTAACTTTAGGTTTTCCTTTCATTATGCCTAATTATATTACATATTCATTTTAATGAATTAGTATATGAGATTTTTTTATGTTATTTTTCATATAGAAGTATATACACCTTTTAACATAGGTAGAAGTCTGCAGTATTAACTCTTCACAGATTGCCCTCCCTAGTATTGAGAATTCAGAACATTGTATCGAAAAATTCCCAATAATACTAAATAAATTAATCACCAACATAAAATACTGGATACTCAAGTATTTTGACAATATTAAAATAATTATAGTTTATAGGTTTAAAATTATACTGAACATTTTTACTTTATAATTTTTACATTATACATATACGTATGTACAACATAATGAATAGTATAATCAAAATACGTGTTTTGTAGGACTTCATGAGATCTTCTTTTGGATCAGTCAGCTATCTTCCCAGTTTCGGATCCTCCGATGTTCAGCTGCTACGTAGAACACACTGCTACGTCACTGTAGCAGCCATCTCACTCCTCGGTGGACTCTTGAACAGGGACTAGCTGGCTATTTGAGAAACATATGTATCTTCAAAAATTATTACAGAATTTAATATATTTTTTCTGCCGTAAAATCTTGGTGACCTCAAGATAACTATAATATTCTATTCCCTTCAGGTTTTAGTTTCTTAGTGGTTGAATTATATTTTTTAAACAAAAAGTAACTGTAAGTGCTGAATAAGCAGATATTTAAAATAAAATGAATTTTTATTTGTTCTAAATTTTCTTTACATAAGTAATTTATCTTGCCTTATCAAACTTTTTTTCCCCGTATCCATTTTCCAGCCATTCTTATTGGATTCTTGACTTTCCTTGAATTAGCTTTTACTACCATTTCATTGATGGTACTGTTAGTCCTTATTTATGCATATATCAGAGTAGAAACACTAACTAACAAAATATCACTTCGTTTCTGAAATATGAGAAATAATTGAAGATACTATTAAGCCACTAATGGTTGGTATTGAATATTACTATAAATAACTACTCCAACGATTTTATAATTATAATAATAAGTTCAATAAAAGAATACAATTATAATAACAATCACATAAATCAAATATCCTTACAATATTTGCATTCAAGTCGTTGAAATATTTGACATGCAAATGTAGTCAATAGACGAGACATTGAATAAACAAAGGATGATGATTAACTTTGAATAATGATAGCCAATATCATGAAATGTAAAACACAACCCTTAAGTATACTATACTGATTAAATTCAATACAACAGAATGGACCAATTCATATCATTAAACGTATTCAATAAGCTATCATCTGAGCAATCTGACAGTATCTTAATGAGACACTATCTCAAATATTGGTTTCCAAAGAAAGCATTTACTCGAAGAAAAAGCAAGGAACATTGAGGCATGAACAGATTCCAACTCGATCATGGCCTCCAGAAACAAAACAACAGCAACATCTTGTTATCTGTATTGAACATTTATGAATATGATCAACTATGGAGCAACTAAAATGAGTTCGTTTACATGTATATGACCTACATCACTAAAAAAAAACAAATTTGGATGCCTTGACTATGAATTAGGCTATAGGAGTAGGAGGAGAGAAAGCTAATTAAGTTCTGTAGAGTACTCCTCTCTCTTCTCTTCTACCTTTTCAAATTATATTGGAGAGTTTGGAAATCTTGTAACATTGTAATTTATTGACATTCGTGAAGTTCTTTTTGGGATAATAAATATTCATAATTATTCTTGCCGTTACTTCATCTAGAGTATTGTATAAATTTAGACTTATAAAGTAGATTCATTTCCATGATCACACAAGTATGGCGGATATTCTCAGGTTCTAATTTGGAATAAATAACATTTTTTTAGGTAGTTTTACATGCCTTTTAGGTTTCATTTGATAATTGAAACCAAATATATTCATTACAGATGTGAAGTAGTTCTTTAACCACGTGTATAGAAATAGTCATTAAATTTGAATGTTTTCTCTTGATGCATGTGCGAATTCAAACAGCTTCCAACAACGAAACGTAGTACAAACACAATAACATAGATACAATTGGCCCCACAAAAAAAAATTAATGACATAATAATACAAATATATAAACACTAAATATATGAGACACATAAATTACAATAGTCGTGGAAGTCTATATATCTTGCTAGATCATTGACATCGTCATGTTCGGCTCTTTATTACTGCATTTCTATGGTGAATACTTCACTAGTCAGCTACAGAATACTGTTTAATGTTTTTAGCTAATAGTATTTAAACTTTTGGCATGTTATAGTTCTTCAACTGTGTGATGTTATATTTCCTCGCTGGTTTGCCGTCTAAATGTACATGTTCATAACAATTCTTGTGGATTATCGCTTTCACTCGAAGTGGACCTTCGTACAGCAAGAGTAGTTTTCGTGTTACATACTCCCAAAATGAACTTATACTACAATATTTCTTTAATACGAGATCTCCTACAGCAAAAGAACTTCTTTTAGAAACTTGTTGATACTTTTTCCTCGTTTCTGCTACATGATGCAACTTTGCATTAACTAGGTCAATGATTTCAGCTTTAATCTGGTGTGGATTACGGCATATCCGTTTACTTCGTCATTACTCATTTGTGGTAATGGCAAAGTCAGAGGTTCTGAGCGCTTCTGTATTCACATTTAAACTTTTCTTCTATCATAAGGTACATACAATGGAATATTTAGTACATTATTTACATTTGCACGATTACAATTTCTGGCAAATGTATTCAAACAGACAAACAGTTTTTGAGTATCGGTCTGCAAATGTATGTATTTCGAATTGATGTTGTTTCGGGCAGCAAACAGATTTGTGTTTACAGACTCCAATTTATATTTTGCAGTTGAGTGCATGCCACTGTTTTGTGTGTTTACAGTAATCTCAAAATCACTCAAATGTGTTTGCACACCGATCAAGTCACCATAGTGGGTTTAACTCTGCAATTCAAATGTATTGATTTCGGATGGTATGCATGTTAAGGTTTGTGTCATGTGGTTTAATAGTGTATCTTGCAAACATACACTTAGTTGGGCAATGTGTAATTCCTCCTTAACCTGGGTTACCTCTTGGCACAAAATGTTTTCCACAATTTTAACCAATTCTAATTTAATTTCAATGCCTATAATTTGCTTTTCAGTTGGTAGATCAAATTCCAATTGTTGCACATCACTACTTAAGTTACTATGAGTGTGTTGTCTTTCTGTTTGCATGCACGTTAAGCTTTATGTTAACTTGTCCAACTGGGCATTTCGTGATCTTACACTTATATGTAAACTCTGTAAATCATATATAACCTCTTAAATTTCCTTAAATATTATATTCTCAATATCTTTACTCAGTTCCGACTTCAGCTTAGGGCCTAGCAATTGCATATCAGTTTGCAAATCTATTTTCGTCTGTTTCACATCATGTTGCAAATAAATTATTCGGTTTTGTGTTTGTTGCATATCACTATGCATCTGATGCATAGAAGTCTGCAATAATTGAATAATGCGGACCAACTTATTTATGCTAGCTTGAGTGTAATCATTTTCTATGGACTGATTATTATAACCGCCACCAACTGCCTGTGAATTGTCTTTAGATCTTGCTACAGTAATCGAAGTTTTATCTACTTATGTCGGTGGCGTGTTCATATTTAAGTTTTCTAAACTAGACAATGGTATTTGAGTTTTCCTCATATCCGATGGCTTCTGATGGGCACTTCGGAGGAAATAACCTCCCTCTGCCTTATCCATATCTCCTAGCTAACGATGTTCAAGACTAATTATTTAACTATCTCGGCCACCACGTTGCTGTGCCCAACATTATGTTAAGATATGTGAAAGAGAAACAAAAGAAAGCTTATTGTATATTTGTTAAAAATAAAAAATAATTAATTTAATGCAATAAATAGTTTGGCATGGAAATAGAAATAAAAAAAAGAATTTTAGTTTACTCAACGTGTACCCATTACTATTAACACCTCTGATATAAAATGGTGATATACATTGGCATTGAGACAGTTTGGACATAGTGTATAATAAATATACTTGTATTGCATACACACAACAGTTCACTGCAATATATATATAATTATATATGCAGTACATTTTCAATAATTCATATATTTCCTTTCTAGTCATTCATCACTAAATTATAGGCCCACACAAGGAAAAAATCTACTCATCAAATGTTAATACTACTTTAAAATATTTTATATAAATGAGAAACTTTGGATGTTTTAAATACCATAAGAGGAATATTAAGTATCATACATAATGAAGGGTTGAATAATTTTATCTGAATTCCGCTAACTCTTTTAAGATTTCCGACACTTGTAAATGTATTGCAAATCTCGGGATTCCACTAGGCATTAAATATCAATCAATGTGGATAATTGAAAATTTAATAATTTTTCTCTGACTTCGGGTTCTTAGAATATTCATAGAAGGGTTCAACATTACTATAGATTTCATATGAAAGCATTCTTAATGTAAAACAAATCCATTCTACTACAAAGGTTTTTTCAGTAGTCATATCTTCTAATATAAATCACATTAATTCAAAATTTGCATTACTATCACAGAAAGTCTATTAATCTCCAGTAATCACAAAATCAAATGTTCTTGAGACTTCATAATAGTTATAAACATTTTTTTACCAAAAAAAACTTTAATATATTTTATGAATCAATATAACAACTACACCGAGCATATTCAAGAAGAGAAAAAACTAAAATATTTTACTCTAAGCATAACAGAGGCTAAAGGCTAAATTTCTTAAAAGCATAAACAAAAATGTAGGATTTACTTTCATCATGCCTCATTATATAACAAATTCATTTTAATTAATTAGAATATCAAATTTCTCATGTTATTGTACTTTTAGAAGAATATACAAGGTTTAACATGGGTAGGGATCTGAAGTATTAACTCATCACAAAACTTAACAATAACTTTCAATTTTTTTAGCATATTTATTAATATTTTAACATTAAATCTTGCGCCAAAGAAATTTCAGTACGTTTTACAAATACAATGTTTATCTTCAGTAGAAGTATTTCTTGAAGTTAGAACACTTGAAGTTTGAAGCTTGGCAGTTTGTTCGCCTACGATTAGGCTTTAAGTTAAAATTAATTTTGTCTTAAATTTTATTATAATGCTTCAAATAAAACTATGGGCAAGCCACATAAATAATTTCCAAGAAATTTTGTTTTATTATAATGAGATAAAATTTTTTAAATCTATTCAAAATAAAGAAACTGAGTTTTGGCACTTGGTCACCCTTAAGCCAATGGGTTTTTAATTGGGAGTACATGCAGTAATACAGTACTCCAGTCCTTCGTATTGGAATGAAAAATAATTTGTTAAAGAATTTACAACACCCGTCTACAGTGAAATCCGTTCCCTTCCAAGTTCGAGTAATAGATGCCACTGTTTATACCTTTAGCTGAGCGACTACATTTGAAACCAAAACTTTGCAAGCAACCAAGTGAACACCGAGATGAATACATTATTTTGTACATAATGATTTTATTGACTTTTTGAAACACCTTTTAACCGATGAGAAATAAAAGTCGCAGATATATCTGTCACGGAACATAAAATAATATTTATGTCTGCCGTTAAACTTGACATAGTTACTGTTACTCATTTCTTGGCTGTAGTTTAAATGACTTGAAATCAGGTAAACATATTGTTGAAATAAAATTTATATAAGAACTGAGTTGGGATCCACCCGTCTTGTTTTAATCAACTTGTATTTTCTATTAACTCGTTAATGCCGAGCATTCTAGCAATTATTCCCCCCACTCTTTTTTCCTTATATTTTTCTCTCTATATAAAATAGAATATTTAACTCGCAGTTAAAGCAAAGTGATACAAAGAGTGATGGTGTTCGCTGTCAAATCCTTTCATTTTCGTCACTCTGAAATTGATCGTCCTTTCATAAACGTTTCTGAATTATTGTCCTCTTAGGTAACTAAAATAAGCATATTTTTCTCTTCTTCTTACGTAAAACGCTGAAGAGTGCAGAGTGCAGTGTGCAGATTATTTAATTTATTTTTCGTTTATGCTTATATTTATACGTTGGAACTAAACGCAAATATAACAACATAACACAATAATATAACAAAAATTAAACACTTTCAATAATACCTTCTAATACCTGTATATGCGAAATTTTTGTTAAACAGTCTAAAATTCTGTAATCAAGTGTAGCGTGCCTGCAATGTAACTGCTTCAATTAGGGATTATAAACAAGATGATTATTTGCAGCTTTCCATGTATTTCCAGGTGAAGTGGAAGGGTGTCAAATACGTATTCTTGTCAGATGGGTGGTACTGTTATCTAAGAAATAAAGATTTGTTTAGGGGCGCTCGTAAATGTTCTAAATATGGCTTACCAGTGCTTACAAATAAGTAAATCGTGTATGTAATCAAATTAACTGTCACAGGTCCGTAAGCGAGACTGACATACGTCACAAAGCACGACATCATTTGACATTTATTCTATACTTTATCCTCCGTGGCTGTGACAGTTGCAGTATAGTCACAACACATCCATGAGTGACCCGTGACTGTGAGATGACAGCAGGATTCAGTACAGCATATGTGTTACAAATGTATCCAACCGACGCAGCCTTCTGCACGAAAGAGGAGTTAGCTACTAGGAATCACGGATATTGCGAACAAAGCACTAGGACCTATCTGACGTCCATGGCATACTCTCGGGGCTAAAATGTGTCGGCATACAAATGATAGCTAAACAAGTTTGTCGCATCGATATGTTACGTGCGGTCAACACTTTATTTCTTTAGTGGATATTTGTGTGTTTCTTTTTTAGCGCGAATCAATAAGTTTTTGGTAGCGATTAGCAATATTTTTAGCCTTAAAGGCTTTTTAAAATAATTTTACTAATGACGTCATTGTTTTTACGTTATGCCAGTGCGTCGTTTTTAATACTGTTGTGCAAGCTTTATATCTTCACTTTTATCCAACGGGAATTCCTGTGCTGTCTTTAACTGTTACAATGCCAACTAAAGAATTGTGTTCATTCATTTTCTCATTATTTAGGTATTTGAATAATGTTTGTTCTAATGCCTTGGTATTTCATGGTAATCTGTGTCTACTATTTGAAAACTGGAATGATGAATAATCTGTAGTTACTGGTTAGGCACACATATTAATTTAACTTATTGGTTTTTAAAAATGTATATTATTATTACCCTTCAGTATAGACGCTTTGTGAACTAGCATTGGTAACCCAAATGTTTCTTTCAAGTCAACATAATAAGTGTCCTTTTTCGGGAGTTTTCTTGTGAAGTAGCATTTTTTGCTGTACTTCAAACTTTTATAAGTTAAATAGAATGTGATTTACACTCTACCACATTGTGAACATTATATATTAGCCTTCTATATGGTTACGACACATTATTTTAAACGTCAACATGGGAAAAGTAAGGGCCATTATACAATCACTGTTTACAAAGCTAATAAGTTTTAACTCACTGTGTAGGGTTAATTACATTGCGGTTATTTGTGACGTCGTAGAATTGAAGTTTCTATTGCGGAGGAAGAAAATATTCCAATGAATTAAAACAGAGGAGGTAATAAACACGATGTACACTAAAGAACAGTGTATTTTATAACTATTTGAGGTTATGATGTAAAGAAAAATATAATACTCTTCCTTTTGTGACAGACACGGATGTTTAGCTCTCCTTGCAAAGGACGAAAGCTTACAGATGTAAGAACGCCGGAATTGAGAATTGGTATGTCTGAAAAATACGGATAACGACCAAACATAATTAAGAAAATCGTAACTTTGTGTGGAATGTTGGCAGAAGCTGTTCCGAGATTGGCAGCAGGGGATTGGTGCACGAATCATCACGTGCGGCATAACGGCGTGGGAATCCGGTGCCTAAGGAGTGGCAATTACGTACAGCTGAGACGTGACTGGAATTCTCGCGCCAGGTTACTCCGCACGTGTGCGTGGAAGTGAAACACGTCACGGGCGGTGCGAAGGAGTTCGGAGTTCGGAAATATTTCAGCCATAGAGAGATATTTCACTCGGCAATTCAGCTCCATACAGCAAGTTGAACTCTCTTATTCGCACTACAGGTAGTTCGTGGTAAACAGAGCAAATTTTAAGAGCGTCGCCAACCTGGCGGTGGAAACGCGTTTCGAAACCATTAAACGTGTCTTCATGATACCAATGTACGAAAAGAAAACACATTTCGGACGAGGTCCGTATAATAATCTCAATACATCATGTATATTATAAATGCTATTCCTGAGCACTCCAACATAGTTAAAAACGGCTTTTTCACACCGTTGTAGCTATTAATATACTGGTTGGAAACATGTGAAACTATTATAGGGACCAGCATTCAACCTTGCTACAGACTTTCCGCCAGTAAAATGATAGGGTCAACTCTTAAATTCCCATAGGTACACGCAGCACAACGGAAACACTGCACGCCAGTTCAGTGCCTTGCGCGTAGGAGCGAAGGGGCATCAGGCGCGCGTGTCAATGTCTTCCTTATCGGTCCCGCACTTCCCTTCCTCAAACGCGCTAAAAACATCCAAGTAGGCGGCGAACATAAATAATTTATTTAAAACCACTGCTCGTTAATACCTGCAGGGTAATTAAAACATTTACTTTATATTCAATTCACGGTTACTTCAGACTTTTCTGAAGCTCAGCTAAAGTTCTACTTCCAGGATATCCCTCCGACTCGAGCAAACTAAGCTTAGAAAATTACACCAGAGGGACAACGCACCGAACTCGTGCGCACTCAGTGTAACAGCATTTTGTATAACAACAATTTCTCACTAGGCAGTCTTACCAACACACATGTTCTCTCAGTGTTGTTAATCAAATTATTTATAAATTAAGCATTATAATGTATAGATAAAATATGAAGAACATTTCAATTTAACACAAAATAAGTAACATTTATGAACACAGGTATAACACGCTTGGGATATATAGCATATGTTAGAAATAAGTAAACACGCCATACATGAGGAGATTTTTCAAAGTTTTGATTCAAAAAGTGTGAAAAAACCGCAAATAGACTATATGTTTATTAATGGCAATGTAAGCATTTTAAAAACCCTCTTACGATCAACTTTTCTCACTAATGTGTATCCTTCCAACATATCTAACATGTACATTGCCATGGACTATGGATCTAAACACTTTATTAAAGTGTAATTCGAGGGAAAAAATTGGCATACTAAGGAACATTTCTTACTAAAACTCCAACTCGTACTCTATTATGAATTATTATGAATAATTAAACTTATACCTAGATGTTTTCTTCGGACGTCGCACTCGCAATGCAACATCAAGGCGTAGAACAATTAATTTATTTTATTAAACTTGTTACCAACTTGCCTGGCATTTGGCGTGCCAGGGTGTGCTGCAACATGTCTATAGTTAGCGGGAAGTGATTTTTTTCAACAGCTGGTTTCCGAGGACAAAATGCACCTTGCAAATTTACCGTTGCACCGATACACATGCAGTTGCATATGGGCCTTGCACATGCATCTAAAATGATTTCTGCAAATGTAGTGTAGCACATGCACTTTTTGTACATGCACTTCTGTTTCAATGGCTGGTAAGTAAATGTTGGAATTTTTTTTGTTGTTCTTTTATTTGAATTTAGTTTTGTTTCTGGATTTACGCTTGGGTAAAATTTGCCAGGTTCGATTCCCCGACCGGGCAATGCAGTTGCGTGATCACGCGTGCTCTCTCTTCGATGTGAACCCGTCGAATGGCAGAGATAGAATGAGGTGTGGAACAGCTGATTACAACTAAGGGGTAGGGTTGGAGGGGGAAATACATTCTTACGTACTTGCTGTCCCGGTGTCACCTCGGTGACTGACATATGCATTCGGCGTAGCCTTGGCAACTGCAGCCGTTCGACTGCCAAGGGGAGGGGAAGAACAAGGAATGAAGTTGAATTATGCAATTAGAGTTGTACACAAGTATGTACTTCTATAACTTAAACTGTATAATTATGCACATACACATTTGCATAATCGCGCAATGGGTGTTTACCAATCACCCATTATGCACATACGCACTTGCTAAATTACATCCGCACAACATGACAGCCACATCTCAACTGAACTGTTGCACATACCGAAACATTTTACCCAGCAATAATTCACATGTGTTCGACCAAATATAATTTTGTTACAAAATTTTTACTATCAGTAATATTATTATATACAATTTATTTATTCCCTTTGTGTATATGGACAAATTTTGTGGCTAGTTATTGTATATTAAGATTTGTGTAAACCATCCTGTTGAAAATAAGGTAAACAAAGAAATAAAAACACAATAAGTTTTAAACACTATTTATTGAACATCACCCAATAACATACAACCGTATATATATTTTTTCTTAATATGTAAGATATATACAAGTCTTCTATGTACAGTTCTTCTTCATCGCCAGTGAATCAACGCCTTTGGTGTTGAATGATAGTCTCGATCTTGATGAACCAAGAACCACTGATCCTGAAGTAGAACTTTTTGAAGGCCGCATTGAAATTGTATTTGTGGATAGAACCACACAGCAGATGTCGGTGGTGGAAAGACCCACACAGCAGATTTTGAAGTATTTTTAAATGATTGTAGATACACCCACACAGCAGACGTTGGTGTTGAATGACATATCGGTTGAAGCAGTTGGTGATGGTGATGGTAGAGGCTGTTTACTGGTGGTGGTGTCGGTCTGCGAATGGTATGCCGGTATTGGTATTCTCGGTCGGCATGCATTGGCGAGTAGGGGACAATTTATTTTGGAATTCTATAGTGCCCCCAAGGTAATGTCGTCACATTATCCAGTCAAACATAACATTTATCGTTATTACTCGACAACGCCACTTTAGTTACATGTTCGGTGAAGACCTCATGACCACGCAAACGGAAGTGAAATTGGATCCCCATAACCCGTGAGTTTTGATTGAGGCAATCCATGTAATCCTCATACATTAGGTATTGCAACACATAAGGCTTTATCCCCTTTTTTATTCACACATTGTTAATTCAAAACAATGTACGAACAAAGTTTTGGACGTAAGCCTACAAAGTGTGTGTTCATACGACCGCCACATTCATATTTCATAATTCTCATAATGCCTTTTTTCACTAATGGGAACTTTTACGGATTATCTGGTGCACAGTTAGATGTGTAAAACTGTGTAGCCAAGTCAGGGGAAATACACTTACAAATATCAGAACAATAAACTTAATAAATTAGATAATATATATAAGAGATGCAAAGCGTGCTGAGGAAATTTCTGTGTAATGCAATTGTAATGGTAATCATAGAGGTATAGTTTAGAAAGTCTAGGATGGCAAGACCAGTGTATAAATTCTTGTGGAATTTACCAGAGACCTTTCTAATTTAATAACGATTAAATTTTCATCGAGGATTTGCTGTGTATTGAATGTAGGTCGCCCAGTCAGTTCCGCCGCTCTGTAAATAGTGTTATATCGCGATACGACATATATGTCCCTTTCCCGGCGGACCTTCTAAAAGGTTTTACCGTAGACTGAATTACTCATAAATTTAAAAAAAAACTGTTTTTCGAATGTTTTCGCAGCCTGAGCATGTCTATGAATGTTGGAATCGATGTACGGAAAGATCTACGCAGCCTGCCCAAATCAGATAATGCAATGAACATCATCGAGTTTGGCTCCATATTTTAAGTAGTGCTTCAGTTAAAAATCTCAATTTTCAAGAGCTTGTATTTCCTTTCTTAATCGGTTCAGGTTAAAAATGTTTTCATATATTTCTAGATTAATTTTGCATAAAGAAGTTCGTCGGTTGAATTTAGCCTCTATATATATATATATAATATTGCTTTTGTATAGAAATATGTATATATATTTGTATATAGTATATATATATATATAAATTTAATTTGCTGCAATGAACTTCATTTTTTATTAATGCCTAGAAATATTTTTATAACAATACTACTAATGAATTAATCATTTAAAATAGTATACTACACAGGAGTGTCACTATTTTATACAATATTCCTTAAAAATTATTTTGATGATACTTATTTTAAAAAATTCTTGAAATATGTGATCAATTGACTATGTTTCTGACGATTACGAGATATTATATTTAAAATTTGGCAATTTATTTTTCGTCTTACAATCAGTTGGGGGTTGAGAGCTTAGAAATCACACATTTCAATTTCAAATAAACTGTCCTAATCTCAAGACCTTCGAATTTCCAAGATAATATATTGGTAGATAGGAAATTCTGTAGCAATTTCTGTTTGGTTTTATTAATAACTTAGTTTTAGTTAAACAAAATTTCAATTTATTCTGTTTTTCAGTATCAATATATATCACATCACTTGACTTCCTCCTGTTTCTGTTATATTGTGACCATTGCACTTTCTGATTCGTTTTGCATTGGCGAGTTTTCTAACCGCATTTGAGCTTGATTGTATGTTGGTTTGTGCGAAGAAATAATTAACCTTTTGCTGGTTGCATGCCAGCTTTAATATTTACCTCTTTAATTAAGATGCGGCTTGAGAATTTCTTAAGTTCTTACTGCCACCGAATTTTTTTTACAGAACTAAGAAATTATTCTGTGCTCGAAGATCTTGAAAGAGTTAGCTCATTATAGGCCATGTTTTGAATTGAGTTAACCGACTTTTCTTAAGTATTGTGGGTCTCCTTTTTAACTGCGAAGAAGGAATGCAACATTAAAATTATATTCCTTTCATTTCAGAGGACCTAGACTTTGAGCATCTACTCTTCACGCTATTCGTAATATGTTTATAATATAAACCTTAAATAATTTATATGAATGATGTTAGATGATTGGTCACATTTAGCTGGGTATAAAATTATGAGTTTATATACATACACGTATAAATATACACACACTCAATGTCTAATAACTTCAAATGGAATTGAGGATATAAGGAAAATACTTCATCGTATTTCGAAATACAAATAATTACAAAGTTGTGTTACATGCTGAGTATTCCTACTACACAGTTATTAATCGATACCGTGATAATTCTCACCAACATTGACTCTTGAGCGTGATGTCAACTATTGAGACATTTTACAGTCAGAATGTTATCAGCGGTATGAAACCAGTTTGAAATGAATTATCAGAATATTTAAAATGTACTGTGCATAATTCGTTGTCTTATTCTGGAATACACGCAAGTGCAAGGAATTAGTTAGTGCGAAAAGAAACAATGTTTCGAATATTATCCAGTAATTAAGATTTCATGACAGTTATTTAATATGCTTACAGAAGGCACGATATTGCAAACCGCTAAAATGTAAAGGTTGCCATGTAAAACTGACAACTTTAACCAAAATATACATAAAATAGAGTTTGAATAGTTTATGTTTTATTCGTGACGAAGCTGTAAAGTATTTTACCCCCTTTTTCCATCTCTATTTGCGCACTTTCAAAATATTCTCTAATTGCTCTAGGTATTAAATATAAACTCAGAATATTACAAGCTGTTTTTATGAAAGACAAGTTTCACTTCAACTTGTAAAAATGTATCATTTCATAATGAAATCATATGGCGGAATGGCAAGTGACAAACGTCCGAAACAAAAATATCATGCACTCTAAATATGAATCAGTGATTTCCATTAGTGGACACATCCTTACTAAAACTTTTGTAAACGAGCTGTTACCTACTGGTGAATCAGTGTAAAGCACTGAGGGTTTAGTGCCAGGCCAGTGTAATTCACTATGAATCAGCAGAAATTACAGTCAAATCACTTAATGGCAGCAACTAAAATAATCAGTGGGATTTTACAGAGGAGCAGTTTCAACAGATCTACCATTAGATTAATCGATTTGGATCAGTTTTAAATCTTTCAAGTTGAGTATACGTAGGAGTTCATCAAATAAATAGACCCTAGTAAAGATTAATGTGCAAAAGTGCACAGTAATCGGTAGTCCTACATTTTATTTTTATATTTTTTAAGGACAATATAAGAAGAGTTGTCAGTTACAGTTTAAAATAACACTTTTGACCAAAACTGATCGTCACTTGAGTAACACGTGATTGTTGTTGTTATGTTGGCAGGAATCTAAGATGGCGCCGCTGTACATGGTGCTGTTGGTTGTGACGGTAGTGACGTATGTAGCCCGGGCTCAGCAGCGTCCACACATCGTGCTCATAATGGCGGACGACCTGGTACTGCTAATGCTTACTCAAGAATTGTCTACCATGCTACCATAAGTTACAAGTTTCTAACAGTTAAATGAGCACTTTTGAAAACCTTCTTCTTATCTTCTTCTTATTCTTTCATTTGTGATACAGTCAAGTGTAAAATAAACGTTGTCATGGAATAATACAGAATTCATTATCGGATTCGCTAGCTCTGCGAAACTGCTAAAAACAGAATTATGCTACCATTGCGCAAATTATTATTGCATACTCTATAAAACCGAAAGAAATCGATTTCAGTTGCTAATAACATTGAACAATTTATTTATGTAAATCTTTAATATTAGAACTACGGTTTGGGGATTTCGTTGCGCAGCCTTCCTGAAGGATTACCAATCGGCGCTTCTGTGTTGACTACATCAAGTCACAGGATGGGATTATTTTTTTAAATTTTGTTTCAAAAGTGCTTATTTAAAGGGCTTTACAATTTTGTACAAACAGCATTTACACTTTACGACACTTTGAGCATATAAAGTAGGAAATTATTATATGGTTTACAATCACAGTCAAACTATTACAAATTTCTAACATAATTTTAATACAAGTGTCGATTGTCTTAAGGCATATATTGGAGGTAATTCACGAGATACTTTCCCACGTGATACAAAGAGAAGACAGGACATTCAATAAAGGTGAAATTATTGTATTGAGCATATGAAAAAAAAAATAGAATTAATAGTGAGCTAAAATGATAACAAAATGCTAGAACTTTTTACTCAGCTAAACTACCAACAAACGATATTTTGACTTAAATTAGTTTAAACATTGATAAAAGTTATCTGGATTTAATCGGTTTAGTAATCCATTAAAATGGGCATTATTATTTGGCTTAAACTGTTAAGAATCCATTTTATACAAAAATGCTCGAAAAATGTCATTCATTTTTAGGTTAAGGGATAATTAAGTGTAAGCGTGGCTAATTTTAGTAATATATGTATAAAAATTTAAGAAAAAGAGCTCAGTGATGTTATCCAATAATAAAAACATCAAACTAACACAATTCTACTTATTTCCAAAAAAAAAAAAAAACCGTTCCAATTGAGGTTAAGAAAGTCCTTGAAAACTTAGGAATCGGTCAACAGTTATTTATTACTTTATAACGTACATTTATTTTTACTCCTTATCCATTTATGTATTGAAAATTTCAAATGGTTTGTTATTAGTTCAGTAGAGGTACAGGTATTCATAAATTATACTTATAGCATTAAATTCGGAATTATTTTATTTTTAGCAGTATCAGTGAATTTAAACATCAAACAATTTCAACAGGTTTTCTTGTATTTTACAGCAAGTACTTTTCTTTTCGAGCAAACAACAATATATAGAAGTAATCTCAATGATACCTCTTAAGTTTTATAGCATTATTTGACATTAAGGTAGGGTTGTATTTAATAACAAAAGGTAATTTTTGAAAGTAAAATACGTAAGAGAAGTCGATAAAAAGTTATTCGATTAGTATTATTTACAAGTTACCTTGTAGAAGATTCAATTTATTCCCTTCCGTGTGTGTGCAATTTGAAATGCAGACATAAAAATATCTGGCATGTTAAAATGAATAAAATCCACATATTTTTAATGATAAATGTTGAATTAATTTTTCCCGCAGAATTCTCAATTTAATGAATTTCCTTGCACTTAATGTAATGTTATAGCAAACCTTTAATCTTGCCTTAGCTTAGTTGAAAATTAATACTTCGGATATACATTTATACACTAAGGTACGTTATATATACATATATATGTATGCATGTGTGTGTTATGTGTGTGTGGTGTCACTTATAAATTTTAATAAACAGGTTCTTAGATTAAAAAATTTTTTTTTTCAAAAATAATAACATTAAATTTGAAATAATATATGAGAATGAAGGTAAATACGACTGTAATGGCGTTAGGAATAATAAAAAAAAAAAATATATTTTAAAGGAAGATTTTTAAATTATTTTTTGTAAATGAACAGAAGAAAATGACAATATTTGCCATTCTAAATAAGTTAATTAAGGACAAAAACTGGGGCAGCGGTGGCGTAGTGGCTAGGGTGCTCGCCTCCCACCACGGCGTTCCGGGCTTGGCCCCCGGCGGGTTCACTCCCGGATTTTCGCATGTGGTAATCGTGCTGGACGATGGCGCTTGTCAGCGGTATTCCCGTTTCCCCTGCCCTTACATTCCAGCGCCGCTCCATCCTAGGGCCTCACTTCATGTCATGTCCGGGGATGCCCCGCCCTGGGTTCACTTCCCACTCGATTTTTTTAAGTGTACAGACTAACGTATAGTCTTCAAATAAAAAAAATACTGAGTCTTATATAAGTGAACAGTATTATAAACCACGATCTATAAAAAAACAATTTTAAATAATTTATTAAAAGTGAACTGAAATTTTTCGTGCTGTGCTGGTAATTATCGCAAAAGGCTAAAATATAGAATTGAGTGTTACCTCTGTATTTACTTCTACAGATTGAACTTACTCATCGTTCTAGCCCTCAGATTGAGGTAAATACTTTCTAACAAGTATACTATAAGAGTATATTTTAAAAATATGTTTGGTATTTTATACTGAACGTCTAGTGACTTAAATATACTACATATCTCGTATGTTTAATGTATTATTACTGAAATCAGTCGAAGAGAATTAAATTAGTAATACCTTTTTTTGTGGCTTTATTTGTTCTTTATGATGTAATCGCATTTGTGCCACACTCCTTTCTAACAATTATTCATTCACTACTTACTGAAATTTTGTATTAATAAATACATATACAGTTGAAATCAATCAGTTCTAAATTTAAACGCATTGCAAAACAATTTTAGAATTTTAAAATATTTTTATGTATTTATGATTATTTAAACAATTCTGAATAAATATGCTAGAACCGGTATTCAACATTTGTTACCATATGCAATACAAATTCTGTATTCAGAGAGAAATTCTTCTTTCTGAAAATACGCAAACAGAAAGGGTCATATCACTGGAGGGGAGACAAGTTTTCAATATTTCATCCCCACATTCCAATGGGTTGTGCACATTCCACATTGAAAGTTGATATTTATTTTTAAAAAAACGTTGAATAGTTTAATTCTTTTGATATTGGAATATTTCAAGCACAATTCCGAGTGCTTATACAACTTCCATTACTATTACAATTTAATTCAATATTCCTTTGAATCGAAGCTCCGTCCAAAACCAGTCCAATATAGAATATTAATTTATTAGCTACTACCGGGTGAAACTGTGTTGCTGAATACGAAAAATCGCCACAACATTTTCATGCAGAGAATGTATCTGTGAACAGAACTCGATTGTGATATATAAAACAGCTTTTATGTGAATTTTATTGACATAAAATTTTTATTTCAGTTTCGATGAGTTAATATTTCAGTTGTATTATCCCTTTAAATATGAATTGGTATAAACCGAAACGTTTTCCTTTTTCACCCGTTCTAATTTCCTGTTAACTTCAAATACAACAATATTGTTTTCTTCAAAAAATGTTGCTAGCTATTACCTTTCCTGTTACTTAAATGTTCCAGCAGAGGCGGAGTTAGCGCCCTCTCTGGTGATTTTACGGATGCTTCTAAACTTGTCACAACTTTCTTCACAAAATTGTTTCATTTACTAAAGGCATGATTGGGAATCAGTCGTTAGTGTGATTGCGGAACTGATTAAATAACTGCCCTGTAGTCGTCTTGGACCTACACAATTTAGGCTAATGCCGTTTGGTGTCACGTATGTGCAGACCAGCCTTTTGTTAGCCACCCATTCGGTTTACGTCGTAAAATCTAAAAATCTAATAACTGTCTAAGTTATATTTTTCTGGCAAACGTAGCAGCATGGTTGACCAATTTACACCTCTATTATTCGATTCGTTGTACAACTGATCTTACTCCCATCTATTCTCCTGTTCTCTCATTTCCTAGCAGTTTGCTCCTTTACAGCCTTCATTTCAACGCAGGACGCGTTTTCGTCGGTTGTGTTCTATGTATGTCTCCCACTCCTTTCTAATTCATGCTTCACTTTCTTAATTTACGATCGGTGAACCGAGTAATAAATAACATTGAGGACATGTCACACAGCTTTTATTATTTTTAAAATTTTATGATATGATTTTACAAACTGCTTGGAAAATTTTATTTTGTTTATATTCCGATATTTTGCTTATGTTACACTATACATCGAATATATAGGAAATGTGACACATGCGCTATTATAATGTCTTCAATTTATTTTTTGCTCTTACTGGATGTCGTTACCGAAACTATTTTTCTACTTTTCGTATTTCACTAACGTTTCTTGTTTAATAATTTTTTTTACATATTTAAACTTCTATAATTTTCTTATTTCTCTACTAAAAAGTGAAACAGAACACTTTGATGGAATCGTCATAAGAGATCCAAAATTTCTTCATCCATGGCACTGGTAGTACCTATATAGGACACGATCAATGACACAAGGATATCAGTCGGAAAATGTTGCCTTCAGAGGTGTGCTAAGGGATCGTCCAGTGTTTCATGTGCCCTCCTTGAGCAGCAACGCAGACAGAAGATCTTGCATTGAGGTAACGAATATCGTCGTGCGAAATGTGATCCCACGCACATTGCACTTGGTGGCTTAGTTAGACACGAGTCCTCACTGGTGCCGCAGATCGGGTCAGACGATGTCCAACACAGTCCCACGCATTCTCAATGGGGGGGAATATCTGGTGATCGATCTGGCCAGGGAAGTTGACGAACTCCTTGAAGGGCACGTAGGGTTGCACTAGCGGGATGTGGATGGGCTTTGTCCTGTTGGAAGAGCGCGTCTCCCTGGCCCTGCAAAACGAGTTTGATTATGTTCTGGATGTAGTGTACTCACCATCGCAGGTCGTGGCTCCCCAAAGCATTATCCCAGGAGTTGGTCCCGAGTGTCGCTGCGACATACACTGTGGAAAATGCCGCTGACCATGCTAACGCCGAATACGTATTCGATCATCATTAGTCCCAAGGCAGAACTGAGACACATTACTGGGGAAGACAGACATTTGGGAGTAAAATATATTTTTAATAACTGATAAATATTCGTTTGAGTCTATCGATAGTGGAAAAAGTAGTAAGTTTATACACGATTGTATGATTCTTTCGGTTTGTAATCACGTCCTTCGCTTGTCATTCATAAGTAGATATAACTTAACTTCTATCCGATTGCTTAAAAACCGTTTTTAATTTCGATGTCATAATTGCCCTCATAATTAATGTTTGTTGTTCTAATGGTGTTCGATAGTATAAGGAAATCAGAAAACCATATTAGTTTGATTTTGTAAGAAAATAGATTTAATTTTTAAAATTCATTAAATATTTTTACAACAGGGAATATTAACACAAATTGTAAATATATTATTTCATGTGTTTGCAATGTCACTGTACCGTATACTTCCTGCTGTGAAGATTTATTGTGTGCAGAATTTTATATAATAATTGGATACCATGTCTTGTAGCGGCAAGGGTTATATTATTATTAAACTGCGTCATTTATCCGCTCCTCGTCAGGGATCTCATGCGGCAACGTCGCACTCGCTAGCGCGCCACAGCCTGGTCTGCGGCGGCGGCCGGCAGCAGTGAACAGCGAATTAGAACATCCACGCCATCTGGGCGGATTTCACTACCGGAGAAAACGCACAGTTATGAAATCGCAGTCAATTACTGGTGGAATGTTTTTCTGAGATGTGTTGTCTCCATTCCAAGTAATTCTTAAAAATGAAGTCCCACTATTCATTTATACCTACATGGCAAAATTCAAAATTTGAATAAAAAGAGTGAAAATGCTAATCTGTATGTTGTAACCTTCGGTCCGGCTGTCTTGAACCGTCTGGCAAATCTGCCGAGGAGCGTGTGAGGTAAAGATGGGCGTTATTTAACGTAACGGTTATAAAATACTGTTACTATTTAGTAACAAGTTACACAAGTAACATGTTCCACTGTTTATACCGGTATTTTTTTAATGTCTTAGATTGCCTCGACGCCTTACTACTGCGCATGCGTAAAAGTTATTTTTTTGAACTTCTGGCTTTGTTTACTTTTGTTCCTAATCTAACTTCGTTTATCACAACTATATTTAAACAAATCACACTTCGAAGCCGACATTTTCTATCAGAGAAGCATATTTTTGTGAACAAATATAATCGTAAATATGTGCACACATACACCTTTTAATACTGTCTATACTTAACATTACTGTAAATAACAGTTTCCCACCAACAATTCAGACAGCTCTGTTCTGATTGGTCGCAGCCACACAAGATTCACTTACGTTTCGGCTGGCAACTGTGAGTTCGCGCATGTGTAAAAGTTCCTTTTTGGAACGTCTTGGTTTGAAAGCAACAGTACACATGCACGAACGTTATTTCTTGAAACGCCGAGCATTGGGACATTGAACAACGTAATCGCTATATTACGGAACGTCGGGACAGGCGAAAAATATTTTGCAGTAACCTGTTACAGAAAAAATATGTTGCTGGAACGTGTTACTTGTTTGAACTGGAACGATGGAACGCGTTACACGAAAGTAACTGTTTGCCCGAGGGACACGGCGACACATGGAATGGTGAGCTGGGCTCAGCGTCTCGCCGACAGCGAGGTCATTAAAGAAGGAGCGAGCTGTTGAGAGAAGCAGGATTGTGTAAAGAATCAGCTATGGACTTCGGCAAGGAAGCATCTCAGCGTTCGCCCAGAGTGATTTCGGGAATCCGCTGAAAAGCGAAATTAGGATACGGGTCCTTCTGAACCCAAGTCCGAAGGAGGGACCAGGAGTAAGTGAGATACTTCTAGTGAGATGGCAGCACACGCCACGAAACCCTACATCACCGATACAAATATTCCCGACCTTGCGGGTTTTGTGAACAACGAGGACCTGTTAGAAAGAATAAATTCGATTGCTACTGAGCCGTTACAAAGCCCCATTAATGAGCATCATTATTATATTTATGTGTGTTACTCGTAATGCAGTCATTTATTGTTGAGGATATTTGAAAATTAAATTAATCTTACCTTGCACCTTAAGCGAGTCACATATACATATCTCAACCAGGATTCAAGACAACAACACCACGTATCGTATTATGGCGTCCTAGAAGATATCATAAGAGGCTATCTAAAAATTAAGATTGTTATTATAGATGTACATTATCCAGGTATACAGGTATGCAGTTTACTTACATGACACGACTTTATAAACTGAAGATTAAACCGCTGTACTATATGTAAGTTTCTTTATAATTAATAGCAGTCGTTGCAGGTAGAATTGTTCTAAACGTACGTAGTAAGTTAACTGAGGAACGTACTTCCCCACATTTATTTTTCTCGCTGGGAAATAAAGTTTGAAATTTTAGAAAAATTCTTTAGTTATTGGTAAATATCATGCAAAACAGATGCGGTGTATATTTCGACCTTACTCCTTTGCATACAATCGTATTGATTCTTAATATAGTTAATACTGTGCTCGAGCTCTGCTATCTCAATTCCTTCACACTGGACTTAAATAAATTACATGTAAATATGTTCCAATTACTTAAGTTACAATACTTTATTTAAAAAACGTAAGATTTTCGGGTTTCACAGAGAATTTTGTAGCTACAAACGATGAAAGATTTGTTTGCTGTAGTTAAATACTTGTTTGAGTTGTTACAATGGGGAACATTCTATCTTTTGAGAAAACCTATTCGTTCTTTAAAAAAAGGAGAGAGTCATTCAAACACTATCCTGGTTGTTGTAAAAATTCAGTTCTATTTAAACCCTTTTTATTAAGTCAGAAACACACAGGAATTTATTACTTGCTTGGAAATAGTTTAAATATTTTCTTGAACCAAATAGTTATTAATGTTACGGAGATCTAAATATAACCACGCTTTCATGTTAGTAATAATTATGAGAGCATTTTTGCTTTAGCGAAAAAGAAACCAGTAGATATAAAAATGTATATCAGGATATATATTGAAATGAAAGGAATTACTCCGGCAGCTAAGGAAAGGCGGGCGATGGCAGCGAGAAACTTGTTATTTTATGTATACCGCACACTGTTCCACTTGTATACATTATCTGTGGGAACATTTTCCTCTGGTGAATTTTTTCAGATAGCATGGTTTCTTCAATGTTGCATATCTTAATAAAAATACTGCTGTTTTTGTATGTAATAATAAATAAACCAAACTATTTGCAGAAAATTAAACAATGGCAACTAAACGGGTTTATCTTAATTAATTTTAAGATGTGATTAGCAAAGTTTATTTTACACAATTCAAGGGCAGGTACAAATAAAAAATATGAAAACAGTTCCTTATTTTCTAAAATGTTTAAGTCACAAAAATTTCCCTTGCATGATTTTATAGACGTCTTCAATTAGTTCGTAGCATCTTCTTTCAGTGCGAATTATCTCACTTATATACGTAAACAATTTTTTCTTTATTTCTAAGTATCTATAACACTAAAATTGCGATTTTGACATGTACTTATGCCAAAATTATACACTCAATTTTTGCGACCAAATAATTACTGATCATGCCTTACTGTTTAACATTATGTGTTGTAAACAGAGAATTATATATATTTTTTAAGTGGCCAACGCCCTTATACATTTGTAATTATTTTAGCAAAATATATTCGAAACATGTTTAACACAGTTTCTTAATATATTATAAATGTGAGTCCTTGCCATAAAATAACATGACGATAGAGAATAAACGGGTCAGATGCATGTATGCGGAGATGTTTAATTTTACCTGCCATGACTCAATCCACTGTTGCTTTGCATTTTTTATGCCGGCATTATCCAGCCCCAAGGCCTAGTTCTCCGTTCCACGGCCTCCAGCTCCAGGACTTTATTAATCAGTGAGCCTCCTAACACAGGGAATTAGCTCTATCCAGGTGAAAGAGGAGGAAAGTTACCTGGAGCATTTTTTTCCTCACATCGCCATGTAGACGAACACCCCATAAAACACGGCTACCGGTTCATTACGAAAAATGGGTTGAAAACCTATATGAATTATGGTCTACGGGCGGTATGCATCTTTGGAGCTGAGCTGAGGAACAAGTGCACTACAAAAATATTAGCAAAAATATAGCAGCACGGGATATACGGGTGATGAAAGATTGGACAATGACCTGTATGATGTCGATGTCGAAAGTTCTTATATCAATATTACTACAGTGGCCAACTTTGTGTTTCAGTATTTTTAGGGATACAGTAGTATAACTTGTTTCCACAACAGATCGTTAATCAGCATGAAATACCAACGAAAAAGAGCATTTCGTGTTTTATTACTAAACACCACTGTTGTACTACCACCTCCGATTACACTACTAAACACCACTGTCGTACAGCCACCTCCGATCACACAAACTACAAATCGGGGATCCAACATATCTGAACAACCCAATGATTTACCAGACCGTATATGGTGATTGCAAGGAGTGGATCTAGTTGTGCCTTCCAATGCTTTGCGACAAGTTTATAAAACGCATATGCCGAGGCACATAGAGTCCCTAAAGATAATATTGCACTCAATAATTTGCTATCAAAATAAACATAAATATTATCATTCAACTTTATGGGTCAAAAGGGCAAAATTTATGAAATGACAATTCAGGAATGTCGGTGACTTGTAAATAGCCTTCGAGTTTATGTAATTTTTTCTAAGTAAAAGTTACATGACATGAGTATTCATTACTGGTATTATGAGAATGAATTTCATTCTTTAGTTTAAAAAAATTACTTGATATTACTAAAACAACACATAATCGATGAATTATACTTAATAATTAGTACTACATTCTTAAAACTTATGCTTTGTTATTTTTAATTGTATGTGTACCTCAAATAAAATTTTAAAAAATTACATGTTTTTAAATTTTAATTTTATAACCTCAAACTCTTTTCACAAACCATATATAAATATGTATTTTGATCAGTCCTTGGACTGAAATTAGAAAGGTCGTTTCACTTGTTAAGCATATCGAAACTGATGATTTGGTTCAGTTATGTAGTCGTAAAAGTTGAATTCCATTTTCACAAAAAAAGAAGAAGAAATGGATAGATTTACTGAATTGTGGTGCTGGTGCAAGCTCATTCCTTAGTCATGAAAATAAGTTGACACACATTTTGGCCACAAGAGCTAGCCAACCTTCGAGGCGAAGTTACGCCATGGTTGGAATGTGGAGTTTCTCGTACAGGTGCGTTCACCTCTCTGAAGAACAATATTTAAACAAATAAGAAAGAAAAGCTTACCAAAACTCACTTTATAGCATCACCTGATAAACAATGAATAAAAAAAATTTACCCAGTGCAGTAATATAATATTATCACATAATATTAAAAATTAATTTAACAAGGTAGACAAAAATGCAAGTCACATATCAATTCGTGATGTGAGAAGAGGGAGTAGACAGCGTCATCACCACTGACATGTCGACCCATAAAATAAAGGTACACTACTATTGGCACTCATGGTCACAAATACCATCACATAGAGATGTGATAAAAACTATTTAAGTTTTGTGGTTCGTAAAATATTAGAAAGCAAATTTATTCACAGATAACTACATCAATAAGTACATAAATAACATTTCATTTCAACAAAAACAAAACAAGATTTGCAAATAATGATGCTATCCAACGATATAAATTATAATTTAAATTAATAAATACACATTACTCACAGGTAGTGCTTTCTGAAGGGGTGAATAGAATTTAAAAAATATACATTAATACATACCTATGACATACTTTTAGCGATATTAGTGGCAAACAAAACAAACAGTTAACATCATAATAATCGTTACTTTTACATAAATATCTCTTATGAGACACAGAAAATTAGTGACACTTACTTCATATCAATCACAAAGTGATGTTTGAGTACAAAAGGAAATTGATAGACAGGAGATCATTAACTGCAAAAAAATTGAAATACAGGAGACTTTGCCAAAAAAAAAACTTTTCCCAAAAGGGAAAAGAAAAAAGAAACAATGAAACAAACATTAGCAAAACACGTATGGTACAACAAAGTTGCACACCCTCCTCCACTTAAAGCAGACCATGGTCTGATTATAGCCAAGAATATTTAAATAAAATACATTATATCATAAACTAACATAATATATTACATTATCCCACAAAATTGTACATGAAACTCCACACAAAACCTCACAAAAAATTATCCCCTAGACTCTTGTGGAGCAGTAGTTATGGTAACCATTACCATAAGGGTTTCTTTGGGTTGGAAAGAGACCGAACTTTCATCCATAACTATAAACAAAAAGCAATGCAAAGAACAGTAATGCTGCAAGAGTCAATAATGGAAACAATGCTAAAATCAGAAGTACTTTTTTGAGTATGTATTGTACAGAGAAGATGAAGCATATCACTAAAGTTTGGTACCATGTCATTGTGATGGCATCGTAGTATCAAGTTCCTTACTCAAAGAGCCATTCAAAGTTAAAAATTGGGAAACTTTTGAAAAAGAAAGCGACGTAAGGTAAGGGGCAAGATTTGGAAATTGAATCATGGGTACGGTAAGGTTAATGTGCATGGCTGAACTAACTGAACCAAATGTTTTGAAGTATTGACTTGCTATTTACAATGAGTAGTATTAGCTAGATATCCACTCCCATTTAAAGTGAGAGGGAAGGAATGAGTGGCATCCATAGTAGATCTACAGAGAGTTTGAATTCAATGGAAAACTTGGTAGCAAATAACCAAAAAGAAGAGATTTTCTTGAAAAAGGGGAGTTCGAGGTTAACAATAGATTTATTACGAAATTACAATTAGGGTTTGCCAGAGAAAATATTGAATACACAGCTATGAACATGACTGTCAAAATGGGAAACGAGGGAGGCAAAGGAAGACTCTATGATTCTGACACTGAGGTAAAGCATTATGGTTTAGTGAGGACAATAATTTTCTGCCTAGACTAACAGCAAGGAATTCATTCACAGATAAAACCAAATACTGATTTAAATTTTTGACTCGAAAGGGAAAAAGGAAAGCATGATATTTTTCAAAAAGACTTTCTTTGTTTACCAATGGTACATCTACAATAACATTCAAAGTAGTATTATAAATAACAGCTTGCACTGAACTATGCCCACAAAACATATACAGGTTTTCAGATGTCACAGGGGCTATAATATATTAAGGTAAAGCAATAATATGTTGAATCTTATTTAAAATGTTAACAAACAAAGGACTTGAATTCAGTAAAGTTGAGCTCAAGAAACTGTAAACACTGAATTATATTGTGTGTTTAAGATCAAAAATTTACATCCTAGCCTTGGATACAGCTTCAGTAACATGGAGTAACATAGTGTTAAGACCAACACGAAAACTGATTAAAATAATTTTGTCAAACACTTCGTGCAAGGTTATGTTCTTTGCGACATTAAAAGCATTATAATGTTCAAAATAATTATTCGCCAATACTTAAACACTCTTGGTATTATTCAAAATTCTATCATCCATGTTACGCAACAAGATTTTAGGATTATCTAATTTGACGGCAATTTCTTCTTGACTGTTTGCAAAAGAGTTCACTCTTATTTCCACTTTTTTTTTGGGCTGTCGAGGATATGAAACATAGTTTTTAAAATCTTCCCACCAGAGTAAAAAATACCATGTTTTGTTCTGGATGCAGAAGGTAAAATGAGGTCACAGAAAATTAAAAATTTTGACGAAAACTTGAATTCTGACTCACGTATCACATTTTCTTTTCGTGTTATACAATGATAGTCTGAATAATTTCCCCTAGTTCAAAAGATTCCATTTGGAGTTCAGAATTTTGATATAAAGTAAAATGGGGTAGTAACTGTTAGTAAATAGAAAATCATCTTCCTTCTCAAAAACCATACAAGAATTGAGGGTTTTTATCATTACAGGTGACTCAGTAGGCAGTAGGCAGTAAGGAACACAATCAGGTACCACTACACGATTCAAGGCTGTGAACATCAATGCAGTAAATCAGAGCAGGTTCACACAAGAAATAAACATACACGAAAACCAAACTAGAAGAAATACCAACAACAGGGGGTTCAATTCAAAACTATATTCCCTCATTGATTTATTATATCAAATTTACAAATTACGAATCAACCCAAATAAATTCACCACAATACTGTTACAGCACATAGCTCTACAAACTAATAACCCAATGGGGAACACACAAATTGAATGAACCCTTAAATCGAGTGTGCAATGGATTTTTTAATTTTATTTTGAGTAGGCCTACTATAAATGTGAAAGCCCCGGAAGACTCATACTTATGGGTGGGTGATCAGTCCACAGTTAAAAACCAAGCCTGGGTCAAACACAACAAAATAAATATAGGGATAAACACCAGACACATAGGCAGAATCTGCAGCTTCTAACACTGTGGACAATAACAAATTAGGAAGGAGCCCTAGAGTGAAAAGGTTTCTAGGTGTGAAATATTTGTATGCATTTTATAGGCTCCTAATTTAGGGCCAGCCAAGCTAGCTGTAACAGATGGTAAAGAGTGTTGGATCTGGTAAGGACTAGACCAGCGAAATGACAATTTGGATAGAAGTTTATCTGCTGCCCTACTAATGGGGTGGATTTTTAAAGAACTAAATTTCTGCTCGGAAAGGATTATCCTTTCTATTCCTGATGTATTTTATATGGCTCCGCATATGGACCGCTTAATATTTTTGAGGGATGCTGTCCAAATTCTTTGGATGTTTGACACATCATCGGGGAGAAGATCACTTAACTGTCACAAGTTTGAAAGAGGATGATTAAGCATATAAGTGAACATCAAACTAAAGGGTGTAGATTTATGTGACACATGTCGGGCATAATTGAATGCCATTTGTAGTCAGGGAAAATTTTTTGTCCCAATTGGTTTGATCCTTTGCATGGAATGCAATCAAACCTGAATAAGGGTTTCTATTGAAATTCTCCGCATGCGAAGGTGGGCGATTATATGGGGACAAAGTAATGTGTTTGATTCCATAGAAGAAACACATGTGTCTGAAGGTCTTAGAAATGAACTGTGAACCATGTTCTAAAACCAAATATTATACGGTATACCAAGTTTTGAAATATTCACATCTGAAGTGCCTGCCCAGCAGAAAGAAAATCAGCTTTCTTCATGGGAATTAACTTCACAAATTTTGAAAAAGCATCAATGCAAACCAAAAGCGTATTATGACCAGTCTTACTCTTAAGAAGTGGACCTAAATGTGTGTTTTGACTAGGCATATTCGTGGCACAAAACTGACAGGTCTTCACTTTGTCAGCAATATCAGCATTCATTCCTTTCCAGATAAAATTGCGCCTAATAGAATGTGTAGTTTTGTAAATACGAAGGTGTGCTCCAGTGAGCGAAGAGTTAAAGTACACAAAAGCCATATTGTGTAAATGAGCTGGCAAAACAACATATTTTCTGTGGTTTAATTTTCATTTTAAACCATCCTTGGTTAATGTATAACCTTGCAATTGGGTTAGTTTTCAGATGTTACAGGGCAATTAGAACCATCAAACATTTTTGAATGAATATCGGCCACAACATTTTGGGTATATTTGATATGCTGAACTTTACATTTTAAAGAAGAAATAATTATGACCCAATGACAGATTTTTCCTAATTATCTTGGATGTGCCATAGGCCAAGACAATATCTGATTATCTGTTTACAAAAGAAACTCAGAATGTTCAAGATACTGGCGAAATTTTCGAATACCACAATCAACAGCTAAGCATTCTAGCTCGTATATCGTTGACGATTTACGCTCCTGAGGAGTCAACATACGAGACACAAATGCTATGGGCTGCAGACACCATCGACTTCTTGGGAAAGGACTGCCGCCACAGCTAAACTAGAGGCATCATATTGTAAAATAAAAATTTTGGAAAATCTGCCATGCGGAGGGCAGGTGGTTTTATAATATATTGTTTTAGTGTTACGAAAGCACTGTGTTGTCCTGGAGTCCATTCAAATTTTACAGATATTTTATGCAATGTAATAAGGGTGCAGTTTTTTTCCATAAGATGGGGTATTAATTTCCCAATAAATTGAACCATTCCTATTAAATGATCTATGCCCTTAACGTCTTTTGGAGGTGGAAAATCTCTACTGGCCTGAGTTCTGTCCAGATCTATGAAAATTCCTTGTGAAACAATTTTGTGAGCTAGGAAAGCAATTTCCTGAACTGCGAACTTGATTTTTGCTGGATTAACAGTGAGACGAGCTTTTTCTAACCTCTTTAAAATGACTAAGATGCTGATCAAAATCTTCGAATTACACAACCAGATGATCTAAATAATTGTACACAATTACAAATTTAATGTCATAAATTAATTGATCGAAAAGCTGGTGAGCGTTTGTGCACCAGTGGCAAGGAATAAAGAGACTCCTTTAAATTGATAAAGTTTCCATGGTACACAGAAACAAGTGATATGATTTGAATATTTTGCCTAAGGTATTTGATGATATTCTCCATTGAAGCCAATGGCTGTGAAAAATTTTGACTTGCTAAATCAATTAAATGCAGATTGGCGGTCAAGCAATGGTACAGAATTTTTTGATTGAGAAACCCATAATCAACTACCATTCTTTGTTTTCATTACACTTCGGAAACAAAACTGCCGGACTGGCATATTGAGACATTGATTGCTTGATTATGCCATAATTAATGAGATCCTGAATTTGCAATCTCAAAAGCTCCATTTGTGGAGGTGCTCGTTTTTAGGGATGACTCTTAACTGGTTCTTTATCTAATAACTTAATTTCATACTCAAGCAATCTGGTTAATCCCAATTCTAAGGTAAGCATGTTAGGAAACTGAGTACAAAGGTCTTGAATAGTGGCACACTCCTTTTCACTTAGATGACTTAAATAATTTACTCATAGGCCTGAATTTAATTAAGCACTTACATCAGAATTTATTTGCTGATTACAGCTAACAAACAAAATTTTATGTTCAGGGGTAAAATTAAAATAATATAATTACTATGATTTTCAAGAGCCAGACCAGACTTTCTCATGAAGTCAGCAGCTAATATAAAAGTTCGATTTGAATTTTCTGCTACTAGACTCTTAACTACCAAATTAAAATAATAAATAGTCAACTCTACTGTAGCACAGCACGATTTGGGCAGGGGATCACAAGATGCATTGTAGCATTTAAAGGGATTAACATCAAGAGATTTTATAAAGTTAAAATTTTGTAGCTCCTTAAATAATTTACCAGAAATAATGGCCCATGCTGAACTAGAGTCAACAAGCACGTTAACCTGATGAGAGCCCAAGGCAACTTCAATTCTAAAAGTACTAGGCCTTTGGTACCCTACAAGATTGGGATAATGCACACGAGAGACATTATCTTCAGTTTTATGTTATCCAGGCTTAAGAGGGCAAAACAGATGTTGGAACCTGTGACATTAATTTACAGCTTGTAATATGTGAGCTTTACCTGGGAGTTGGCTAATTTACTTTTAATGCGAGAACTGTCACTCACTTCCGCTCTTGTGCCTGTCATTTTTTTAGCTTCTTCTTACATCGGGAGCAATATGTCCTACCTTCTTACAATAATGGCAAGTAAGTGTCCAAGGTTATTATTTTTGCTCATCTCTAGAATGCTCAGAAATTGCCTGATCCTCTTCAGTAATTAAATATTTACTATCAACCTCATTTGACTCAGATTTAGAGTCGGATTTACCAGGACCTTTTTACTACTACCTTGTTCAAAAGCTTTAAAGCTAAACATTTTCCTCTTATAATATACATAGTGGATATTCTGTGAATGTATGCACATTCTACCAAGCTCAGTAACACAGGCGAGTTTACTATGTGAAACAAGATGTGAGCGCACCTGGGGATTGAGACCTTCTAAAATGTGGTCCATTACTTCACTTTCAGATGCACCAAGTCTTAGAATAATTGCGACTCCGTTAATAATTCTCACATAGATGGAAATTGGCTCATTGGGGTTATGCAATCAGTTACATTGTTTTAACCGTAACACCGTTAAAAACCTGGAGGGTTTAAAAAAATGTAGAATATCCTCATGATAGGCATAAAAAAATGAGAGCTTGAGAAATGGCAGTGTGTTCTCTCTCACTTACTGGGCTATAGATAAAAGGGTATATCACTTATAAAAACTGTGTTCCAGGAACTGTTTTGCTTTGTTGCAATTTAACAAAAATTTTTATGTCTAGGAACTTAGGGACATGCAGTCCATCTGTGCAAGGAAAATCTTTTAACATTCTCTCTAGTGGATAAATAATTTTGCCAAATATATTAGAATGCACTTGGGAAGCACTTGGGAGAATGGAGGATGAGAGCACACAGGAGTCGTGAAAATGGTACTAATAGTTGTATGAACAGAACGTTCAGTGGTAAAAATTCAACAAGTGATGGGGAAAAAAGTGGCAGGATTGGTTCCAGTAGCCCCTGAAGAGTTGCTACCTAGGATAGGCATTGTGGGAAAAGAGGTAAGAGTTTGGATCTCAGTAGTATTTGAGTCCCCAAGGACAACGTTATCCAATTGCTCAGAAGTCTGAGCAATGTCAACAATCTTGTCAGTGGTCGTGGTTACCCGATCACTCTCTTGCTGATTCAACACTTCAAAAAAAGAAGTTATCTGAGACAGTGTGTTTTTTATAGAACTATTTTGTACACCTTTCGAGGTGCGCCAAACTGTTTCTTAATCTAGGTAAGGAGGGAAGAGATGTGGCATCTTCAAGGTCAGTTAGCAACTCAATAAATACTAGTGACTTAGTTGTACAAAACTTGTACTCGACCTTTATATCAATGTCACCCAGATTACTAAATTGGGTGGAATATTCGCCTGAATGGCGCTGCGCAAAGAAGTAAGCAATGGTGCCACATTAGTAACAGTCGAAGTGATGCCCCAAAATTGTTACTCGTACATGAGTTCTTGATTAAGCAAATATTCCGGGAAGATAACTGGCATCTTTATTATATTTTGTTCAACAACGCACCATATAAATCAAAGGACTTAATGAGCCACACATAAAAAACAACTTAACCTAAAAATTTTCCTCGACTATCCCGACCATGCTCTGAATAAAGAAGGAAAGAGCAAAATATGTGCATCACAGAATACAACAAAACACTGACAGGACACAAACACAGTCTCTGCTACCAGCTATTGTGTCGCCACCTTCGGTCACACAAACCATAAATCGGTGATATGACATATCCCAACAACACAAGGATTTACCAGACCATAGATGGCGATCTCAAGGAGTGGATCTAGTTGTGCCCACCAACGCTTTGCGACAAGTTTATAAAACGCATATGCCGAGCCACATACAGTCCCTAAAGATAGTATTGCACTCAATAATATTCTATCAAAATACAAATAACTATTATCATTCAACTTTATGGATCAAAAGGGCAAAATTTATGAAATGACAATTCAGGAATGTCGGTGACTTGTAAATAACATTCTGGTTTATATAGTATTTTTTTGAGTATAAATGACGTGATATAAGTATTGATGACAGACAAAATGGGAATTAGTTTCATTGTTTTGTTTTAAAAAAATGATTGATATTACTATAACAACACATAATTGATCAGTTATTCTCAATACTTAGTACAACATTATTCAAAATTCTACTTCGTTATTTTTAATAGGAGTTGCATCTCAAATAAAACAAAAAATTGCACTTTTTATTTTTATTTTTTTTTATTTTCGTATCGTAACCTCAAACTCTTTTGATGAACCAAATAATAAAATTTCTTTTGATCAGTCCTTGGATTGCATTTAGAAACTTCATTTCACTTGTTAAGCATATCAAAACTGATGATTTAATTAGTTAATGTACCCCTGAAAGTGGAATTCCATCTCAGAAAAAAATTAAATGCAGGGCTTTCCTGAATTGTGGTGCCGCGCAAGCACATTCCTTAGCCGTCAAAATAAATTTACACACTGCTACATTTTGGCCACAAGAGCTATCCAACCTTCGGGACGAAGTTGCAACATGGCTGGAATGTGGAGAGTCTCGTAGATGCATGTTTGACGCCCTCAGGGACAATATTTAAACAAATAAGAAAGTTAAGTTAACCAAAACTCACTTTAACACATCACGCTAGAGAAAAATGCAAGTTACATATTAATTCGTATTGAGAGAAGAGGAAGGAGACAGCGTCAGTACCACTGAACAATAGTCTATACATCGACACTTAAAGTAATGTTACACAACCTTCTATACTCATGATCACAATTACCATCAAATAGAGAAGTGATAAGAAATTATTAACTTTTTAAGTTTGCGGTTCGTAAATTATTAGAAAACCTATTTAGCCCAAGCTAGTACTTACATCAATAAATACACGATTAACATTACCTTTTAACACAAAAGAGATGACAATTTTTACCAAAAAAAGTGATATCAAACGATATTATTTATAATATAAATTAATAAAGACACGTTACTTAGAGGTGATGTTATCTGAATGAGTGAATAAAATTCAGAAGATACACATTAATACACACCTCTCACATACTTTTAGCGGTATTAGTGGCAAACATAACAAACAGTTAATATCTTAATAATCCTTACTTTTACATAAATACCACTTATGAGACACAGAAAATTTGTGTCACTTATTTCATACCAATCACAAAGTTAAGTTTGAGAACGAAAGGAAATATATAAACAGCAGAACACTAACTTGAAAAAATTCAAGGAAAACCTACTTTGCCACCAAAACAAACTTTACCCAAAAAGGCAAAGAAAACGAGAAACACCGAAACCAACTTAAGCAACACGTCAATGGCACCGCTAAAATTGCACACTTTTTTTTAATATTTCGCCCTCGAGTTTATTAGAGAAGCGGTGAAATTTCTCTTAGAAAACACATGTTATAGACACGCAGAAGTTTCAAGTCATCGTAGATTTGTGAACAGATGAACTGTAAAGCGCAGTGTTTCAGGAAAATTAAACGTGGCGATAATTTTTCGGACTGTGAAAAGTCAGTTATAAAAATTAGCTGCAAAAATAACTTCTCCAAAGGTTACAGCAATTCAGCTGCTATACTAAGCACACAATAAACCAGTTTGCTGCAAGGTTCAAATATTTATACTTTAATCAGTATAATTTTTATAAACTAGAAATTATTTTCGTATTACCAAAAAAGTATTGTCGTCTGAAAAGTGTTATTTGATGACAGAAATAACGGATAATTCCACAAAGTCTGTGATGAAATCACCTGGTGACTGATTTCTATGGGCGAACATACCTCAATGTAATACAAATATGACGCCTAAATTTGTATTACGTTTATTGTTTAACTAGCAAAAATTTGCGACATCTTGCTACATCCTGCGACAATCTGCCACTACTTGCGACTACCCGCGACTACTTGCAACAACTTGCGAGAACCTGCGACTATCTGCGACTACTTGCAACTACCTGGGACTACCTACTTTTTGCGTATTTTTTATATTAAGAAAAACACTTTCTTCTAGCATTGTTTCAATTTATCTTTAATAGTTTTGGTAGAGCATGCTTAGAAAGCACCCAAGTAGCTCATTTTTCTTCGACTTGGTTTAGAAATATTTAAATTTCTCAAGGGTTTTTTAAAAATTAAACATAACCCATGTTCATGTGGAATAATGTAGCTTCCTAACAGTGAACGAATTATAAGAATGGGCCCTGTAGTTGCCTAGATTAGCCGTTACATCAAACAAACAAAATCACATTATCTCTTTATAATATTGGTATATATTTGAATCAAAACTGCCATGACGTAAATAGTGTTATTCCAGGCTGTACAATGCCACTGGAAAGCTGTAATAACTTCCTGAAAACCAGTTGTTTTTTCCAGAATATAATTTAAATAAAGGTTAGCGCAGCATCTCCAGGTATTTGAATTAAAAAAGAAAACATAGCGATGGTTAAAGGTTCTGCAGTGGCTGCAAGTTTGGGCCAGATAGACATTGTACATATTCTAAGTTCGTTATATTTCGTACGCCAGTTTTTTCTAGCCAGAACTGCAGCCACTCATTTGTCATGTTATTCAGGTATACAGCTGTAATTAATCACGAATAAGACAGAATTTAAGTATTTTGTAAGAGAAAATATTTAGTAAACCTAACTGTAGGAAGTATTGTCCAATATAATAGTAACCATTTTTGCTTATTTATTATTCCTTACATATAACGGATTAATATTAACCGCTTTTCAGGTGCCAAAAATCGTTTCATATGAGATAATTTATGTTTCAAAATCTTTTGAACTTAAGTCTTAACGTATTTGCCATTATAAGAAATTGAATACAACAAAGTTTACATTGTACTGCTATTTTTATTTGAAGCACTTCTTAATTGTTGGTAAACTAGGGGGAATCAGCGTCTATCACAGCATTTTAGAAGAATTGGGTAAGGGGTTGAAGCTGTCACTATTTTACGAAAATTTTATATTTGAGATGTGCATTTCGTAGGAAATAATTTTTGACGGAAGAAATTAAATATTTAAAGCTTTCACTTTAATACTGGCTATAGTCATAAGACGTTAAATCCTTGGAGCCCCATTTTTTAAATAACGTCACAAATATTTCACATTTATTGTTTCTAATGTTGTGATATGGACTGTGTGTATGCTAAGTTTAGTGAAATCATTTAATCCATTTGACATTTATTTATAAGGTATTTACTGTTGTAAATATGTAGCTGCTTGAAATTTGCTGCAGGAAGCATTTTTTACTCCAAGAAAGTAATGCCATCAATTACTAAGTGTGGCCGAATCACTGATTACAACAAAATTCAACATCCACCGACATCTTATTTTTAGGTAAACTGCTGACTTATCGAACATTAATTAATACTTTAGTGTTCTCCGAAAATGCGTATCGAGATGAATAACTTAATTACACCGATTCGGTTACTACAGTAGCTTCCTCAAAAACCATAGGAATACGTTAAACAATTTCAAAATGACAATCAAAATATCCTACTTATTTGAACATTGGTTCGAACATGCTTTAACTACAAACTGATTTGTGAGACATTCGAAAAAACAATTCAGCGAAAATTTATAAAGGATAATAATATTGTTTTTACTTTTGAGATCATATTTGAATAAACTGAATCCAGCAGATGAAATATATCGCACGTTAGCTTTATTTCAGAAATAAGGAATGAGGTGTCAGCTGAATGAGGAGATGAGAATATATGTTACTTCATTTTGTAGTTTGTTCCATAGACATCGGTGTTCATTTTTGTCATTTAAATTTCAGCTAGTATGCATCCTTAAGAAACGAGTTTTTATAACTTTTTATGGAATTTTCGGTGAGTAAACTAAGAGTTAACTTCCATCATCTACGCCAAGAAGTCTTAGTCGTTATGCTACTATGCACGATTTCATAATTACGGTACTATGGACACTTCAAGGACGCAGCTACATTCTTCAGCACATCACTGATGTCGTAAAGGTGTTCTCAAGATCTGGATAATCATGTTAGGTACTATGCAGTGTATTAAGTACAATTAACGAAAAGGAAACCGAAATATTTAGTCACCAGTTAATGTATTCTCCTGAGGTGTTGGAACAGTAACAGCGAAACATTGATGTCATGCTGTGATCTACTGCGATACGTAACTAAGTGATAAGCACGTGTAAATTTCAAGTACTCTAAATGCATTGCCGAGCTAAGCATCCGCACTAACATTTTACAGTCATATTGATAAAAAAAAATGATATTTCGGAACCCTGAAAACCATTTATACGCTCGTTTGTACTTCACTGTTTATTTCAACACAATTTTAAAGAAATACTTAGAAAAAAATGTTATCTTTAGCAGCCATTGGACTTTTCGACGCTGATGGCATTTTTGTACACGTTGTTTGACATGATGCGAACTAACAGTCGTAGAAGTGAAATGTGTAAGCGGTCTGTCCTGCGGAATCCAGAGATTTATAAACGTTACAAACTGTATGTTTCTCCAATAAGAGTACATCCCACATTGTATCGTATGTTTATTCAATTACGGAAGTTCCTGAAGTGAGTAACGGAAGTTGCCGCTTGAATAGCACGGAGAATGATTTTCCCATAATATATTAGACTCTATACCCGACCTTAGTCATTGCTTTATTTCTCATCTATTAACAAGATTGTTGACGACCATGATGCATTAATGTCCTACACACGCACGTAATTTATAGGATAGAATTTGTTGCTGGACAGACGTCTAACGTACTCCAACCTCCCTCACAATTTTTAGTTTCCTTATTAATATGATCAATACGACTTTCATCATTTTAATGGATTACTTTTTTGAACAGTTAGGCGTTTTCTAAAATCCAGTTTTCCAAATAACACTTATCGTTTTACGGAATTGTTTCATTATTCTTTAAAGAAATCCTTTAAAAGTTATATATACTGCACATACATATAGATAATAGTGACAAACACTCGTACACTTACGTCTTTCCCCTGCAAGAAGTTAAGTGGAGAATTTTATTGGGAGGTGAATCCAATTTAAAGGCTACATCCCGCATAAAACTATTGAAAGGAATCATTTGCTTACATATTTAAATAATTTTATATTTGTCATTAGAACTTATATAAATCTCAAATACCTTAATTTATTACCTCTTAGAAATAACCAATTACTGAATGAGTAGTAACATATGAGAATAAGAAACGTAAGCAATGACTATTTAATTTAAAATGAGGCACACATTAAATACTGCAGTATATCATTTTATTACTTTTAGGACAAAAAAATTTAAAAGACCTCCTCTTGACTTATCTGCAGTAAATGTGACTTAATTTCTCGGGAATTTGAAACCAGTATAACTTGGATCGTGTGATTTTTGACATTACGCATGACTGCGAATAGTTCTAAGAACTCCTTTCTTAATCGGGTGATGTCAATTGATTTCACAGGGTTGGAACGACGTTGGATTCCACGGATCTAATGAGATCCCAACGCCGAACATAGACGCCATGGCATACAGCGGCCTCATACTGAACAAGTACTACGTCACAGCCATATGCACCCCTTCGAGAAGCGCACTCATGACCGGAAGGCATCCCATACACAATGGTGAGTCATTAAAAATAGTTTCAAAACCATTGCATTTAAAAATTCCGGTTTTATGCCGAAAGCCTAATCGGTGGACGGCTTACGCAATAAAGTAACGTTAAAGTCAATGGAAAGGTCTCGCAACGTGCGAATTCCCGAAATATATATTCAAGGAAATAATTTTAAAAGCTTAATATTTTTATGGGGTTAGATTTATTAACAAGATATCTGAAAGCTTTTAATTACCATACAATTACATGTATAAATATTCCAAATAAAAAATTGCAAAGTTTTTTGTAGAAATTTGAGATATTAACTAACAATCAGTAGATATACGATGGTAATTGTGTTAAAATTTACGAAATAATGTCATATACAACTCGATAAAATTAAAATATATATATATATCGTAAAGAAAATAGACCTTTTAAATAACACAATTTTTTAAGAGGATCTTTCAAGTAGAAGCAATTAGGTTAAAATAATGTTTCATTCCAGTTTTTTTACTGTTGAACTTTAAACGATAACATTTTGTATATATTAAAACAGTAATTTTTGTGAATGTATAATTAATTTGTTTTAATATTCTGAATTGTTTGACATTTATGTTCCTGAAATTCATACAGTGAAACGTTTCCACGCATATTTAAAGTAATATGCCAATCATAAGTATAGCTAACACACGAAATAAAATAAGAATTTCAATGTCTGAATGTGAGTTCGGCCTGTTATTTATGTGAATGGTTTTCTAAAACTACTCTTGGAGATTATTTTATTAATATAATGTTTGGAGTAAAATGATTTAACTTAAAACAAGTAACATTGCTTTTGTTTACAATAACAATAAACGTCAAGGGCTCTGGAATAACAGTTGATAGATGCTTTCAAAGGCATGCACTGTTTAAAAGTCACTTCGAAGCAGTGCGCGGAATACAAGGCGTGATAGTAAATCAAAGCCGGAAAATCAAGTATAATGGTAGAAACACGTAGAACTCTTGTTTCCAGTGCTGCCGAACCCTCACCGACAAGTTTCAACAAGCGCGAATAAACTTCAGCATTGTTTCAAATGCGCTCGCATGTAGAGATAGCGTGTCCAAGGTTGTCGACGCTGCCAGCCCAACAAGTAAACAACACTTTTTGAAAATTTTTCATGTTTTTTAAAGCTTGAAAACGCCACCAGCATCGGCAATGTTCCTTCCTGTTACTTTTCCATGTTGGTTTATGTATTATTTCTAGAATTCTGATTCATGTGCAAAAGTAATACCACCTGTAAAGATGTTTTCCCAAATAAAGCTGGCTTCTGCAGCACGTTTTAATAGCTGCAAAAATATTTCTCTAGCCTTTATGATAAAATAATTCTTTATTCTAACTTAAGAGTGCGTAGTAAATTTTCGTATATGATCTATGCCAGAAAATGTTATTCGAAAAGCAACGTTTATTAAGAAAAAATAAGTTCTCGATTATGAAACGAAACATGTGTAAATATGTAGTCGTATTTGGAAAGCATTAAAAACTAAAACATTAGCAGGTTAAAATTATATGCCTGCTGAATTACTAGACCAACAGTTTCGAAACTAAAGCTATCATTATGCAGATGATTTGTATGTTGGGGTTGAAGTTAGGTTCAAAAGAATTTGCTCAAGAAGGTGCAGGTTAGATTTCGCGTTGCAGCCTTTTTATTTTCGATATAATATAAATGATAATCTTTGTATTACAGTTATATTAAAAATAATATTTCAGACAGCATCTTATATTTTTACATTCGCTAGTTATCAATGTACTTGAAATAAAAGCGTAATTGTAATACTATATATATATATATATCTTGCAAGTCCACTTAGTAGGTTAATGTACCTATTACAAGTAAAATCAAGTATTCAGTTGGGTACTAGTATCCAAGGTTTTACTTGTAAAAGTACAAGACAAAATGAAAATATATTTCCAGGTGTACAGCATACACACATTAAAATCTGTGACAACAGTGTTCTCGCATCTTACGTATTGGAAGTAATGTTTCCAATGAAATGATGGCCCATACGGACGAGCATAAATCAAACCCATGCTCTACCCGGGAAACGAAACCGGAACCACTCACGATCAACACTCAACCGACTGCGTCACAGAGGGCAGCCAATAGGCCAACCAGAACACTGTCAGTGGTATTATGAACTTATTTAAAGTGAACAACAAACTGATTATTTCATTGGATATAATCTGTAAGTTACAATTTACGTAATGCATTCAGTGGTTATTCCTCATTTTATGATTTTCTGCATTGTAGGATGGCATTAGTCTGTCTATATCTGCGGTAAACTAAATGCAGTTATTAGGGGAAGAGTTTTGAACCTTGATTTAAAACATGTATTGTTTAGCTTCAACTTCATATATCACGTTATTCGTTGGAATATAAATATAAATATCAATTTGTTTTTATCTTTTGTTTATTTTATTTTGTGTTTTCTATAGCGCTGATTATTCTAAACATTCGTGTGTAATTTAATGTAACATTCTTATTTTTTAATATGTTTTATATATATTTTTCTTTATTACACATTTATTTGCAGCCCCAAAACTTAAGGTTGTATTACGATTGATTTCGGCAAGAGAGTAATATGTTGCACAATTCACGAATTCCATACCATCAAAAAGATTGTGCCAACAACTATGAATATGCTAGAACATTACATTCGGCATTCGCTAGATAGATGACAGCTCTGTGCAAATTTATGTGTTATTATTTGCATGATTTTTGTAATTTTGTTAGAAGTAAAATCGCTGTGTTGTAACACGTGTTTACGTTGGCTTGACATTATGCTGTCTCAAACCCCTCAATGTTGGTATACTGTGTGAACATTATATATATTATATATATATATATATATATATATATATATATATATATATATATATATATATATATATATATATATATATATATAGTCTTCTGAGTAATGCATTCTCCTCGAGATATTGCCTACGCTGCGCCGTAAATCGTCACATCCAATATTCAATATTTATATCCTCCTCACCCCCCCCCCCTCTTTGCACCATTTTCACTGTGCAAGCGTTCGTAAAACATTAATTTTGTCTTCATGTTACGTATATGTGATAACGAAACACCTCATCTGCTGAAGCATCAAGCCACATTATATATTCCACCTCCATCGTTGTTGCTTTTATCGAACGTGATATTAGTTCGATATTGGTGAATATTTTAACAGAACATTAGCACTCTAACAGAAAATCATATAACTTCTGTTAAACAGCGCACGCAGACGGTAACGACATCATCCAGCACACACTGTTACAATATCACTACTATCTATCTGTTGCCGACAGTCAAACTTCTCAGTGTCCAGTTTCGCCGAATGTTTTCATGTCCGCGCGTATACTGCCGGGCCGCTGTCTGGCCGCTCAACTATAGGCCGATCCGTGCCGAGCCGCAGTCTAGGGAGTACAAGGGGCCTCGTATGCCAAGACTTCTCCCGGCTACTATATTGACTTGACAAATTACCTAATGTAGTTAATACCAAAACATAACATATTCTTTACACTCTTTACTTCATCATAGGATTGAATAAGTTCTGGTCAACAAAAATCAAAGTGATACTTAGATGTGTAAACTAGTTATATGTTTAAAGAATGAAGACACATGTGTACTTTCCGATTTTTAGTGCAGACTGTAACTTTAAATTTGCTCTCCCGAAAAGTTAGGAAAATTGACATGTCAGCTTTTGGAATGTGCCTAGAGAATTATCTTTGCTAAGAGACTGGTATCCCGGAGGCGTCTTCATTTCCAGAGACGTAACGTCACAGTAGTGTAGTCACCAGACTACTCGCCTCCCACAAAGGCGAATTGGGTTTGATTCCTGGTGTGGCGTACTGGGATTTTCGCACGTGACCGGCAGGTTTTGTCGGGGTATCCTGTATTGCATTAAGCCGCTGCTCTTTCTTCAGCTCACTTCACCTTCACTGGCGCTCCAGACGTCGTAGTTAGGCGCCAACATTACCCTCATTACCAGAGACATTTAGAATGTCAGTAGCAGTAATGTGTAATGGTTAAAAAAGTAAAATTAATTGCTTGTGAGAAGGCTCAGCCACGACCCAAAGAGAGCTCGAAAATAGGAGAATGGGTATGTATTCTTCTACACAATACACCAGAAAGTTTAATTGAAATGTATCTACTATAAGAAAGTAATGCAATACAACGACAACAATAAAGGGATTTA